>JAYKAV010000297.1:62470-74832 GCA_035582835.1 Phoebastria nigripes | reverse complement strand
CACCTGGCAGAGCATGGGAAGCTGAAAAGTCCTTGACTAGTAGACTACTTAGCAACAACTAAAAACATCAGTGTGTTATCAACATTATTCTCATACTAAATCCAAAACACAGCACTATACCAACTACTACGAAAAAAAATTAACTCTATCCCAGCTGAAACCAGGACAGATTTCAACAAGTCAGTCTACAGATATGTGTGCCCAATTTCACACATGGAACTGGTTATGCCCTCTAAAGCTGATGCACATCCATTCCAACATGCCAAAACCATGTATCAGCAACCACACACCAACTATTTGAACACTCAGACTCGCAGTTTGTACATGGATTGTGAGAAAAACATGGGTTCAGACTGAATGGATGACATATTAAAAAAAAAATTATCCAATTTTTCATCCTGATCCTGTAATTAGATCCGTGCACAGTTCTCACTAAGTGGATCAGTTTCCAGGATCAAGGCAGTAGGGGGACCAGCTTGCATATGCTTCATCTATCATTAACTCAGTGAGTTTTAACAACTGCAACAGATGCTCTGTATGCCTTTTCAAGTTTTTTAACACCTTTGAAAATTTCAACCCAGATTTCCAAAAAAAATAAGTGTTGTGCAAAGGAAAGTTAGTCTGCAAAGACTTCTGGTTTTGAAGTTGTTAACTTGTTCCTTCAAGAAATCTGAATTGTCTATATTGAAAATTACATTAAAATTGAGAAGCAAGACAAGCTCCCCTGAAGTGTCTATTGTCTCATAGTAAAACTGTAATTTCTCATCCACTTGCTCTTTTCAAGAGTCAAACAGAATATATGAAGTGTCTCCGCACTCTTTTTCTGGATTTTCCTTTACACAGTGCATCAATAGCTAGCACAACTGAAACAGTCTAGGGCAGCAACATTAAATTACTAATAATGATCAAAACAAGGCATTTGTTTTAAATTCCTTTTAAAACAATGCCTTCACAAGGCATTAATCAGTGAATGCTTAGATACTCAGATGAAATGTGTAAGTAAGTATTAATAAACAAAAAGACAAGATAAAAAGACCAACAATATTGTTGAGGTTCAGATGAGAGATGGGCCTGAATGTTACTGTGCAAGCTCATAGCTAGTTTTTATTTTATTTAAGTATTTCTTGCAGTCTGTGTTATAACAGTGTTAATTCCTCAGGATTCAGTACAGTCCACTCCACTGATAAGCAGAGATAAATGAATGCCAAAAGTCTCTCAGAGCAGTAGAATTTGGATTAAAAATAAAATGCCTAGAGGCAAAGCAAAGCATAGTCATTGCTGACCTGTTTCAATCTTTTTCTCTTCTACTGAAGAACAAAACAAAAGTTAAAGTAACATAATCTGTTAAAACAGCAAATTTCCAGTTTTAACAGGTAACAATTTGGTCACCTCATCCAAGTTCTCAGTGGATTGTAGAAACCTAAAATCCCTGAGGCAGACACTACACTGCACACAGTTTATAGACAGGTAAACTGAGGACAAAGGAATGAAATAACTAGTTTCAGCCATTACTAGCATTACAACTCTTGTGGCCTGGTCTAACATACAGATAATCCAACTCTTACAAGCTCTTTTTTATGGAAAAGAAATGCATGCAAACTTCTGCAGAATCCAATTCATAGTTAAGTACCATTGCGTGCCAACACTGCTCCCCAGAATACACGAACCTCAGCTTTCTAAGCTACTCAGACTTCTCAATTGTCTTTGTTCTGTAATAGGAGCTTTACAAGTTTTACCTGCTTGGTATGTGTAAATAACTGTCCCTATGGGTATACTGTATTTAACAAATACTTGCATGTTTTGCAATTTCAAAGTTAAAAGAAAGAAATATTTAATATTTTCTGAAAAATAACAGACTATATATAAAAGTGGCCTAGTGTAATACTCCTGTAAACTTCTGTCTCTTCCATGCTGCTTAATAAAACAGAAGTCAAGAACAGAGACTGTGTGAGCTACCCTTGAGATGGGGGAAGTTAGATTCACTGTCTTTCTAATAATTCCCAAAGTGAAAAGGACTCTGGCCATTGCCAGTAGACTAGTCCCAACTGGCTTTATACTAGGATTATGTTTATTCAAGTGTTCTCCTTTATGAAGGAAAAACTTGGCTTTATTTCAAGGTAAAGAAAAAACCTCCAAGCAGCAAAATATTTTAAGGACAGATGTCTGATCTTGAAACAGCAGCTAACATAGCCAGAATATATCTGTGCAATAAACACTTACTCATCAGCCCTCCCTTTCAACTGCATGTATTTCTTTTTATCCACTATGTTGCTCACAAGAAAGTAGCACAGAAAACAGTGTTCTCCATTATCTCCCGGGACAGCTTTAATTAATTCCTTTTATTCTAATAAAATTAGAAATTCTATAACAAGTGTTGCTTTTTTTTTTCCTCTGGGGGCTTAATTATGCCTATTACACCTGGAACTGTGCTAGTGAGAACTATGAGGTGCATGGCCCAAACAGCAGCAACTCCCCAGAGCTCGATGCATAGGGGATCTCCTATGAACCCAACTACCACTTTGACCTTTCTTCACCCTGCTATGCTCAGTGCCACTCAGCTTATGTCTTTACTTCCTCTCCACCTTGGTGTACCCACTTTTGAGACTACTTGCACTGATGCAATTTCATCCCCATCAATCTTTCAAGTTACAATTTAGCTTAAAAAAAAGAGCTAAAAAGGCAGAGCTGGTAACTATAGTAATGGCTAATATTTTCGAATGCTTTCCAATAATATCCTTGTTGCTTTTAGATGCTTATAGTTCTGCCAAAACTTAACAACCCACACTGAAAATTTCCTTGCCAGGTACTTGAAACAAGCTGAACATTTCTTTTCAAAGAAAATAAACAGTAAGAATAATTTCGTTATTTCCAAAAACTAGGATTACACAGAATTTTGTGTTTTGTAAATATTTTTAAAAAGAATTTATAACCGATCTACTCAGAAATTCTTGTACTTTTCTTGTTTAAGATCAGGGGCTCAAAATTGGCAAGGAGGCCGAGACAGTATCAAGAATGTGGTCTTTTCTATTCTTATGAAACAACGTCCAGGTCTAGTCAAGATTTAAACCCGAGTATCACCATAGCATCTAGTCAACACAGACTTGTTAAGAATTGGGCAGCACAACACTAAAAAAATATCCCAGTCATACTGTGCGTGCTCCAGAGTTTCAAGTAAGTTCAAAACTTTGCCTGCAATTGCTACCGTCATGAAGGAAAGTGCATGAAAACAGCCTGCTGTCACTGAAGCAGCAAAAGCAGCTCAGAAACAGCATATTTTACTGTACGTGACCGAGGAGGAGACAGTCAGCGGGTGATAAGGACAAAAAGAGAAGCTGGAGCACAACTTACAGGAAGCATATTCTCCCAGCGCAGGGACAAAAGAGGAGAGGGCGAGTAGTTTACAGCCAGAACCTGCAGAAACTGTAGCAAAGGATCCTGAGTCTTAACACTTCAGCTGTTCAGCAAACAGCTGATATCCAGTGGCTTCTTATCTAATGACTGTTAAACACTTGCTGGCCTATATGAGAGTCAAGGTGATTCCACGATGGAATCTCTGGGGGGAGCAGGGGTTTGCAGCTTTCCTTCTTTAAAAAAAACAAAGAAAGTTCATATGACTGTTCCAAACACAGGAAAATGACAATATTAAAGTATATCTTTCAATATGCTCTCAAACTCTCTTTATCCCCCCACCAAACTCTGTATTAATTCCCAAGGTCAGACTTCAAGAGCCAGAGGTGCTCCAAAACACAGAGGTACAGAGACGTACCCCGACACTGCACCCATACTAAGCAGGTGGGGTGGCACCACCAGCAGGTAAGAAACATTCTTTCTTAGTAAGAAAATGCTACAGATTTTATTGAAAGGTCTGGCCTGCCACTTATTTGCTTAGGCATTCAATAAATGCTCTTTTGCCCCAAGGCATGTTGAAAGGGAATAGACAGTACCAAGTCTAGGCTTCAGAGCCTGAGTTTTAAACGGGGCAGAGTGCAGGCAGGCAGTACTCTCAGCTTCCTACTTAGTTCTCATTCTTGGCTGCTCCAAGCTCATGCTCATTTACAACAGGTTTTCATGGTCGCCCCCGGACTGCTCTGAAGGCCACATGGCCATGTTCACATTCCACAACAGCACTAGGCCTACGCCTGTCAGGGAAGGAGGTTTACAGACACCTGCTAAGGCCTAACCTCAGCCCTCCTCTGAAGAAACACTTCAGCTCTTTAAATACCAGAAAGTCATAAACAGCCCATGGTAGGAAGTGGGATCTACTTCACCATGTTTTCACCTTTAGTCTGCCTACATATATCCAACATCTCTGTCCTCACTGTTGTTTAATTAAGTCACAACCTGCACTACCGACCTGCAAAGCCATCCTAATACTCAGGAGCAAGGGACTGAATCCAGCATTCTCCCTGCCCTGACCTGGAAGCGGTACCCCCCAGACAAGACAAAGTAAATTTTAACAATACCTCTATCTGCTTTGATAGCACCCCAAAAGCCAAGGGATTATCTAGCACTGATGTGCTGCAGCAACAAGAACTGAGCTGTTCTTTCAAGACATTCATATTCAACAATGGGAGGTATTTTCCTAGCTTGACTTCCACACTAAAAACTAGAATCTATTGTATTTATCATGCTAACAGCAAAGCACATGCATCTTTTTCCCAGCACTTCTGTTCTTAGAATGTACAATCCATCTGTTAGTAAATTAGCTTGGCCTCAGGGATTATGTAATATTCTCACTCACTCACTGTATGGCACCAATTACACACAGTCTCAGTTTCATATTTTAGACATTTCAAAATCTCTCACTCCAAACTACCAGTGAACTCACTGATGTAATTTAATTATTACACGTTGTTTGTGCCAAGACGTGACAGTTAGGATTAACCACATAGTCTGCCCATTCTTGATCCCCAGCAAAATCACAAAAACAACTCTTCTAGGGCTCTTACTCTTTAGGCTTATTCTCTCTACTCCAAGTGCCTAATAAAGTACATTATAGGAAGCCAAAGTAACACCACATTTCTATTCAAGGCAGATCCACATTTAGGCTCTTGCTGGAAATAAATACAAATTTTCCTCTGGCCCTAAACCAAGGATTTTCTTCCATTTAATTCTCCCTTTTTAAAATTTATTACTCTGCCAGTGAGTGCTTTTAAAATAGAAAACTGTTGATTTCTTTCACTTAGCTGTATTGTATCTACTGTGGCTCGAAGGCAAAAACATTACTTTGCTAGCTGCTGTGAAGAATTTGAGTCCCATTCCTTTTTCAGTCCTGCATGCTTTTCTCCAATCTTTTCTCTCTACTTTATCATTCAAGTATCTGTTTATTCATGGCAGGGAAGGGAGGAGAAATGGTAAAACATGGGTTGTACTTAACCTTCTAGATACATTATCTGGGTACTGAACTCAACAGTAATTCTGCTACTTCATTTATTGTAAAAAAGATTTCTCAATCAGGCAAACTCTGTGGAAAAAATGTATCATTTTTCCATAATATTATTCAGCAACAGCTAATGAGATGCATGTACCACCTAGCTAAATTTCCCAGTGCCTTTGGACTGTGATTTATTGAACTGGTCCTACACAACCAGCAGGTACTCTGACTAATACTTAGGTTGGTATAGCAATTCCAATGTAAATACAAATGCCCATCACAATATGAACAGTGCAAATTCTCTGACATCCAGCCAGACACCCCAGACAACTGTTCTCCTGTCCAATACTGTTCTGCTTGCTCTGTCTTCTAGAAGGCCACAGCTCAAAAACTCTGGAATCATTTTTATGCTATTCATCAAAATAGAATTAAAATCCATTTTGAGCACAATTATTCATCTAAACTTTTATGGCACATACAATTGATGAGAGAATTTAGTTTCTGCATCCTGATCAGATTCTAACTTGCCTACAACTTCTCTCTGAATTTGAAATAGTATTCAGTTCCTTATAAATGCTATTCAATTATGATTTTCCTAAACGCCTACTCTCATGCCCACCACAATATAATCACTGGCCAACTGTAGAGACACAAGCCTATCAGGTATGAAGAACAAAGAGATTTTTGATATGTAAAACCATCCAAAAACCTAGGAGAACTTTTCTCTGAGGTAAAGACCTCTAGGAAGTGGGAATAACAAAGCCTTACTGAAAATAAGTATCTTAGACTAAGGCACATGAGACTTGCACAATCCCAAATAAGAACCCTTCTGCTAAGAAGAAAGAGCACTAAGCTGCATCTCATATTTTGTTATTTTAAATTAGGAGAAAAGGAAAATCCAGAAACAAGACTGGCTTTACTTACATGGGAGTTAATAGAATATTATTTGCTGAGAATATCGTGGGAACTCCCTTTGCTTAGAAAAGCTTGTCTCAGAAAATGTATTCTATATAAAGAATAGAGGGGGCCTAAATTCCACCCTACATTATTCCTCTGACTGCCAAAGAAATCGTCAGTACCCAAATGCAAAATTAATCCATAGTCTGTGCAGTTCTATAGGATCAGTTCAATTAAAGGAATAGCCAGTATTTCAGTCAATGAGATTATGTATTTTCTTTTACAACAGGCAAAACTGAAGAAGTTGGTATGTTGTGCTATGAAGACTTCAAAATTTTGAATGACAATGGATTTTGTAGCCTACTAGCTCAAAGCAAAATACTAGCAGACAAATTAGATTATTACACGCCCTCTTCCCCAGTGCTTTTTTAATTACAACAGAAATTCTAGTCTAGGTTGAATCAAATTAAATACTAACTAATAACAAATAACTGTAACGTAGAAGCATACATATACCACCTCACCCTGGTTGTGCCAGTTTAAATATTGTGCACACATATATGAAATAGAAAGTAAAGCAAATTACCAAAGGTCAAACTATGTAAAACAATATGATCATATTTACCAATGTGCACAACATATAATATATGGTGACTGCTAATAAAAGCACCACTTGTCTGTAAGTTATCTCACAGTGTCCCACATATTGCAGATATTTTATACTGTTCCACAAAGGGAAACATATGAACTATTGCTGAATAATAACTGCTAARCTATGCTAATTCCTATATGATAACTGCTAAAACACTGGTTAAGTAGTCAGGTAAGTTGTAGCCAATRGGATAATTACATATACTTTTTTATATGACACAAAACAAAACCTTTAGCTTTATGTTTATGTTGTCTTTAGGCAACATAAGAAACTCATCCACACACATGTATCATCTCTGACGAGCTGAGATATACTCCACTTTTGCCAGGCTTATGTGCTTATTGTACTCTAAATTTCTTAAGAAGCAGACATTTGCCACTGATAAAGGACAAGGCTTGCAAGAGAAGATACAGAACTGACCAGCCTCATCATCCTTCCAAGTGCCTGTCACTTCATTTGCACCTTTATTTTCACTAGTGCTTAAAAGTCTACCCAGATGAAAAATAAAAGCGATAAAGAACAGAATGTTTTTCACTACACAGCTACTTAATGGTCTTGGGATAACAAACACATTCTGCTCAGGCTTGCTGAGCTTAACTAGACAGCCACTTCTCCAGGATTTGCTTATCAGATTGAACGTTATAAAAGCTAACATGGACATGCACTGGAACGCAGGGCAGATGAAAAACACAAGCCTAAGCCATTTTAGGGAGTAATCGTCTTTAAACATTTGTAAATGTTTGCTTACCAGGACTATCAAGCACTCCTGTATGAAAGAAACATCATTTTAATTCTATTAAATGCTGTAAAGCTGAAAATTCACTTTAACAAAACATCCCAAAGACCTAACTCCACTGCAAGTTTTGACTACAGTGGAGATCTTACTCTGAATAAGGTTCTGAATCAGGTCTTCAGGACTGAGCTATAACTTAATAAGGTGTGCTACAAATAAGCTTAAGTTAAAAGAAGTGTCATAAATGTGTATAGTAGCAACAAAAGCTACAACACATCCCCCAAAAATATGCTAAGACATCTACATTTAAGAGCTTAGAAATGCAGTTGTCTTACCCAAATGGATGCCATAAGGTATCTCATACTGATATTTCATATACAGCTTAATAGTTAGTTCTCGTAAAAGAGACTAACTATAGCATCCACCCACATTAATTTATACAACTGCAGAAAGAACAAACACCTGAATCATTTCCTCATTTCAGTCCTGCAATATACCCAGGTAGTACTGCAAGAGCAGGTAGTACAGTGTCAACAAAATTTCTGGCAAACTTAGGTTCTTCCAGTTAGAGAAACAGCCAAAAGATATATGAAAACAGCCAACAAAATACCAACGGCAAGCAAGGAAAGAACCAGGCAACAGAACACACTGTTTGGTTTCCTATCCGAGGAAGGAGAGAAGGAAGAGAGGTGAATTTCCACCTGGAACAAATTCATAAAATAGTCCAGAGCACAGAATTCTAGCAGCTGTATTTGCTGTTATACTGAATCAATATCCTGATCAAATTTGCCAACACTCATGCAAGCATCTGTTTTCTGCATTCATACCTATGTAAATATTCAAGAAACACAGCTCTCTCCTAGGCAATGGGAGTAGCTTGCGTACACCGAAGAGCAGAATTCTCTAACCACAGAGGAACCATAGTAGGCAGGGTTTCCCAGAAGCTCTCTGCAAGAGTAAGTGGAGGGAACAAAATTTTCTATTAGCATGCTATCAGCATGCACAGTCTACATGCAGAACTATTCACAACTATGTCCACTGTTTCACCAGCTGTATTACACAGTAAATTGATCGTATGTGCACAAAGCAGCAGAGTGACTGAAAAAGGAAAATTTTCTATGCATCTAATGATACATGAAGCACATGTCATTTCAAAAATGTGTGCAATAATACAACAAAGTATTAAAAAACCCGTAACAAACTAGAGATGAAAGAAAATACAAGCACAAAGGAAGAAAAAAAGAGGGGAACAAATTAATTCATCAATGAAACCATACCACTATACAAAGAAAGTAAAGAACTGCCCTCAGAAATCAACTGAAAGTCAATCAGAAAACTAAGCCCAACTCTTTCACGAGTCCTAAAATTGATCTAAGTCAGCTAGGTGGTTATAAATAAAAAAAAAAGTAGTAAAATGGAACTAATGCTTTCAAAACGTTAAAAATTACAATTCCACACAATCTGGGCCTTTACTCCTACAAGATTCACCTGAACAAAACAGCCTGCAGGAATGGTTTCTAAGCAGTTTTATTTTATATAACTTTGGAAACAGAAAGTCACAGGATGATGCACTCACTAGTCCTTAAAAGAATCAGGGAGCACTCCCAAAACGTGCAATATCTACTTATGCCAAAATACCTGAAGGGCTATATAAATTGCCATCAATGAGCCATCGTGAATTTGCTGAAAATCATTATTCTAATCATAGCTGTGTTAATATCCAGCATGTGTCTGCAGTCATGCAATACAGACAACTCATTGTATAAGAATAAATATATTTCCACATGAACATTCTAGACTGCATTTGTGTTGTTTACCTCTACATTTAACATCCATATCATTAACAAATTAAATAAAATAGATGAAAAATTTGCCTGATAGTTCCATTCAGATGAAACTCCAGAGTTGTAATAAAAGACAGATAGTCCAATGTAGTTTTAATAAAATCTACTGTAGCCAGGAAACTGCTTAAGCAGTGTAAAGGAATTAAAAGTATGTTGCATGATACTACTACACTCTGTTTTTAGTGACGACAGACTGGCTGTGAAATTAGAAGAGATTGTAAAGACATCAGTGCTGGCTGAGGAAAATCAGTTTTAAGGTAAAGAGATCAATTAAAAGATTAGCAATTAGATCAGCAGAGGATACAATGAGAGAATTTAACAAGCAAGCAAATTGCACAGACTAGTCTCCATTCTGGTGCCAACTGATGGTTGGCAAGTGATTCTATTCCTATGGAAAATTTTGAATTATTTTTCATTAGTTGGATTACACTGATGTCTAGAGAATGCACTATAAAAACTCTTACAAAAGCAGTTTCTTGAAATATTCCAAAAGACAGTAAGACATAGAGCGTCTTCATAATATTTTCATAGAGGTAAACCATAACAGTGAATGACTGTGACATTTTCAAAATGACACAGAAGTCTGTGTAGAGAATTGTACCAAAAATGTTAAGATTGGTATGGATGAAAACATATATGAGCTCCAGAAGAAACAGCAAAGCAACAGTTTAAAAAAATGGCCTGTGTTGATAACAAAGGACACTGTTCATTACAATAAAACTGAGGAACATGATGTTTATGTCAAGACCAGAAAGCCTGCACTGCACCACGACTCACCAGTGGAAGACTCTGCACTCTGGCAAAAGCAGGAGGGCAACATGGCTACAGCAGGTCACATTTACCATTCCTTTTCCTGTTGGTGCAACAGGAAGACAAGACTGTTGCCATGAAGTTACCCCCAACAAGAAAAAATGGACAATGTGCAGCAACTCTGCTTTGGATTTATGGAGTAAGCTTCTGAGTCAAAAAGTCACTCCTAAGTAGCTATTAGGTTAGAAGAGATCTGTGGAAAACCTACATCTTCCTGACCAAGCAAGAGATAACCCAGGGGACAGTGTGAGGACTGGACAGCCAGCATTCCTTGCCTTCCACATTGCACAGAAGTGATCCCAGCCAAACCACTTTGACAGATATGTCTTAGTGTTTCAGAGTATACGTGGGTATGTGAGTCTGAGTGGTAAAATCAACTTGCCTCGAGATTTTACAATAAAAAAACCATCTTCTCCTTCCATAAGATACTGCATAGAGCTTTATCACCTTAATTTCCTACATCTGTACAAACTAAATACAGTTCTACTGTCCATTTCCTGACGCGAACACAATTGTTTTTATTTATGCTAGTCGAGCCCTTTTCTTGAACTAGATTTCATCTGTTGATTTAAATGACTTTAAAAAGAATAGTAAAATGCAGTATTACGGTAAATAATGAAATACCATCATAGCCCTATGTACTCTTTCTGACTTAATGAGGACATGTTCAAAATTAAAAGAATCTACTTCATGAAGGCAGCTGCATACCATTCTTCACTGCTTCAATATTTCTTTCTCAAGTGTTTTTGCCATTTCCCAGTATAAAATGATTTCTTTTCTGGATACAATGAAGACATTGCTTACTACAAGAGCAGATAAAACCAACACAAACATTAATGCTTCTAACGGAAGACGGTAGTTTTCAACAAGGCCACTGCTGTAATTTCAGCAAATCTTACAGAGCAGTAATAAAAAAGGAAATCACACACTTCTTAAAAGGAAACAGTAGAGAGAAAACTGCAAAATCTTTAATATCACTGCCTCTTTAACCTTGGACCACTTGTTAACTCACACCCACATCCTCTTTCAGTATATTCTTTTGAGGAGTGAATACAGGCTAGACTAATCCATCAGTGATTCTTGTAGCTAAGAAATAATTCTTGGAACACCCAGATGGGAGACAAGCTCAGCCAAATTACCAATATTGTTACTGTAGTTGTGATGATTCTCTTTCCTAATCCACAATTTTTGGCAGGATTAGGCAAGAAATTCAAGAACTGACAAACAAATGAACAAAAATTACAATAAATTTATCGCACTTCTGCTTAGTTCATTTTTGCAGTGTATGATGTTAGTGGAACTGGCATACCACGCATAACCAACCTACCTCCTGATCATGCTTAAGAAGCAGATGACCAACTATTCTTTAATAAAAAAACCCTTCAATATATTTAAACTTCTACTTATTTAAACTTCTTACTTTCTTAAGGCCAAATCGTTAGTAAAACCAAGATACAATACTTGACACATTCATGGCAATTTTGCATACCTCTTACTACCACACAGGTTCATAATGCCTAAGAATCCAGCACCTATTCTAGTTTTCTAGAATGCGTATCTCAAAGCTGTTGCAGCATCCAAAAAATGCAGTACAATTTAACAATTCTCTTTTATGCTATATACTATTTATTGTCAAGTAAAAAGTGAAGTCTGCACTAACATAAGTCGTTGGGATTGGCTACAAAAGAACAGTTAAAAAGAACTTAATGAGACCATCTACAATTTCCAGCATCTCTAACAACTGAATGGATGATACTGGCTTAATGTTTGGTTAAATCTGGTCTGGTTAAATCCTTTACAGCAATTGAAGTACCTGACCTACAAATTTGAGTTCCCTTTACTGTGACCGCACGCTTAATAACTGCTGAAACTTTAAAGATAAAGGAAATGAAGCAAGTGGCTTCCATGGCCTAAGCCTGACTAAAGGTGATACTGGTATTGGTGTTCAAGTGTTTGCTGAAGAAATTGCCTTTGTTATCTGTAAGCCTTTCAATCTCAGCCTCAGTGAAAGAATGGAATGCCAAGCCACTCTCCATCATTTATCAGCAGTCC
>JAYKAV010000297.1:0-61345 GCA_035582835.1 Phoebastria nigripes | reverse complement strand
TTAGATTGGACATTAGGAAGAATTTCTTTACTGAAAGAGTGGTTAAACATTGGAACAGGCTTCCCAGGGAAGTGGTGGAGTCACCATCCCTGGAAGTATTTAAGAGACGTGTAGATGAGGTGCTTAGGGACATGGTTTAGTGGGCATGGTGGTATTGGGTTGACGGTTGGACTTGATGATCTTAGAGGTCTTTTCCAACCTTAATCATTCTATGATTCTATTCTATGAAAAGAAAAAACAGGACAAATAGTTCACATACAGGACACCCTTCATCAACTATTCATGAGGCAGCATGGAAGGATCTTCCAGCCTCTACGAAATTTTACATTGGTTGCCATAGGTTGTTCCATTTGTAAAGCACTTAACGCTTGACTGCTGAAAAGCAGCAGATAGGAACTCAACTCCAGAGGAGAATGACTGGTTCCAGAACACCCAACATTTATATATTGCACACCTGTTTGAACTTTAAACTGAAGAAAGCTAGGGTAAATATCCTCATGAAGACTCACCATCCTTTACCACCAAAGTGCCACTTGGCAACAAATGACTCACACTGAAAAATGTTTATGTAAAAGTTATAATCAGGACTCATTTACAACACTTACTGCTGACAATTTTCAGTAAGCCCTAAGATCTTTTCTTAAGATTTGCAGGGTGAGCTCCATAGCAAGCCATATTGTCTTGTTAATTTTACCCCTAGAAGACCTCTCATCTGTTAAGATGAAACTTGGAATACTTCTTTCTAGAATTCTAAAACTTTTCCTTATCTTCAATTAAGTTGAAAATCCATTATTATCAAGCTAGCCATCAGTTCTAAAACAAACCATTTACAGAAAACAGTTTCCCTGGCACTGTTGAAAAATGTTAGTGGTTTAAAACTGTTAATCAGAGAGAGACTATATTACTATAACACCAATTACAAGTGTAATTTTAATCTTTAGAGAAAATCACTAAATATATGGGAATGGTAGACACACAGCAACTTCAAGTAAAGACTGTTTCTTAATGCCAGGCTGGTTCTCCCACCACCACCGTTTTCTCAATCAGTAAGTGTAAGCAAGTGCAAGTAATTGCACCATCTGACCACCGGGAGTTTAATTAATTAAAATTTAAAAGAGTTAAATTAAAAGTATGCTTCATCAGTTAAGAATTAGAATGCATTTATGTCCTTAAGTAAATTATCATTCTGACATTAAATCAATCACTACTTCAGTCTTGCCAAAGTATCAGAATACAAAGCGTATCACCTACTCTCATTCTACTTACTGCTCAATTCAAAACTTGTTGTCTCACATTTCTAAATTCAGTCAGGACTATGTAAGAGTCCTAATTTCAAGGCTGTGGATTAACAGATAGTTTTCCAAGACCTGTCCTCTCAATTTAGAGAATGACTGCAAGTCTTATTTATTTCGCTTGGTTCACCAAGCATCACTGAGTATTAATCTTTGCTTCCTGAACAGTTAATGCCCATTCCCAAATATCACCATTTTTGTCAAAAAGCAGAAACGTTTGACTTTCTACTGACTGACTGATGTGCTTGGCCTGAGATTCTCATTCTTTGTGGATATATATAATCCGGCATTTAAGCTAGATTTTACTATTTTGCAATCCAGCTTTTAATCGCACAGGTTATAAATAACTGGTGTGTTACATATAAATGACAACTTGCTGTGGTTTAACCCGGCAGGCAGCCAAACAGCACACAGCCGCTCGCTTACTCCCCCCCACCCTCAGTGGGATGGGGGAGAGAATTGGGGGGGGGGGGGGAAGTAAAATTTGTGGATTGAGATAAAGACAGTTTAACAGAATAGAAAAGGAAGGGAAAATAATAATAATGGTAGAATATACAAAATGAGTGATGTACAATGCAGTTGCTCACCACCCGCCGACCGATGCCCAGCCCATCCCCAAGCAGCTATTCCCCCCCCCCAACCCCCAGTTTATATACTGAGCATGACGTCATGTGGTATGGAATACCCCGTTGGCCAGTTTGGGTCAGCTGTCCTGGCTATGCTCCCTCCCAGCTTCTTGTGCACCTGGCAGAGCATGGGAAGCTGAAAAGTCCTTGACTAGTGTAAACACTACTTAGCAACAACTAAAACATCAGTATGCTATCAACATTCCTCTCATACTAAATCCAAAACACAGCACTATACCAGCTACTAGGAAGAAAATTAACTCTATCCCAGCCAAAACCAGGACACAACTCAAAGATAATGGAATCACTACTAGTAGAGGTAATTACATAAACACTTTCTTTTAAAATTTCTTCAAATTTTCTTGTTATTTCACACTGATAAAGCACAGCAGTGCTTGTGGTAATGACAGTTACAATGTGAGGTACTTCTCCTTCATTAGAAAATTCTGCCTGACAGTCTTAAAATTCCCAGACCTTTGCAGGATCGGTCCAGATGAGTTTATGCCAATGTCCCTCCTGCTCAAGAAGTGAGGGTGAGCTATGTGGTAGTGGGGACCATTGTACCTGTCAGACTACAAAGACAGCATGCTAGAAAAGAAGATTCCATATTCCAATGTCAATGCTGAATAAACCACCTGAAGTGCAAACTAACATGAAGCAGAGCAAGAAGTTTCCACTACTCTGTGCTATGTACATGAAGCAGAGCCAAGAGTTTCCACCACTCTGTGCTCTGTAGCATAAGACCAAATAGATATTCAAGCTCACCGTTAACAGGACAGGAGGAAAAGTAATTCTCTGCTCCTCCACTACACTGAGCAGGATCAATGACCAGGAAATTCAAGGATTTTATGCAAGGAGCACAGACTTGCAAAATGTAGGATCAGGAAACTTTATAAAGACCACAGAATTTGGCCTATTATGTACTTACCATATTACTTTTTAAATATTTACTTTCTGAAGAATTTATCCCAGATTGCAACCACCATTTCATACGAAGCTGTAAAAAAGTCACTACATGATGTTTCCTACAATCTATTTATTAAAAATCTCTACGCACAGATTAGAATTCAAAGAAATCAGGACATGAAGTCTGTTTGCCCATATGTGAAGATTAGTTTCCAAAAGAACGATTTCTGTTATTCTGGATACAATGCATACGTCTCAGTATAAAGAAAAGTAGAGAGTTTTAGAAACTTGATGCTAGAATTAAGAAAGAGCCTAGATATTCTGCTCTCTACCCTAGAGCAAAATTAGCAGCACTTTGAAGTTCCGACACAAAATCTTCAAAGTCTGCCTAACATTAACAAAGAGTTTGGGTTGATGTACACTGTTTAAAAGGGACTATGAAATCTGTAGGCCTGAATAAACTATCACAGTTTAGGATCCAGCCCTTCCATCCCCTCCCTACAGTCCTGTGTGGCTCCAGACCTCCCTGGCAGACTTCCCTTCCTCCTCCTAGCTCTGGCCACAGGATACACCGCAGGATTTATATCCAGAGGCAGGGTTTCAGGATGCCAGGGTTCAGCATGAGGTCTCATCAACGTTTCCCTGTTCTGTTTCCACATTCCTTTGTGTTCTCCAGTGCTATGCAGAACACCACAGATTAGAGCTACTGTGGTACCTAATCTAACCACCAACGAAGAGAGCAGATAAACTGCTCCTAGAAAAGCAAACACTCATGTGCAATTCCTATCAACCACCACCTTGGCCCACAGTTACATTTCAACAGGCCACATTTACGACATACCCAGCCTCTATGAGCATGAAAGCACAAAAACTAGTTTCACATGAAAAATTCCAGGCCTCACATTCTGTTCAGCATTGAACTCATCAATTCTATCGTACAAATAGCTAGGAAGGTGCTACTGCTACATTTTTGCTATATAAGTACTCCAGGCTTGCTTCTCCAATATCTTGCATTTTGCTTGGACACAGGCATGAGGGAAAAGTGGGTGTAAAACACTAATATTCTGATTTGTTAATATTTAAAGCTTATTTCGCACTGCTGCGTAAAAACTATACGCTCATCTCAATACCTGGGCAGTAAACACTGTGATGAGAAAAACTGTTCTAACTGCATTTTACTGGACAAGCTTTTAAAACAAGTTGTAAGCAGTAAATAATTGTAAGATGGACTTTTTGTATATTTATTGTATTGGGTAAATAAATAAAAGTTTCCTGGACTTGGTTCAAGGTTTTTATATTTGTGGGATATTTGCCAGTCTTTGTTTTAAACTTAAAACAAGAGAAAGCAAGTACACTGTTAGATTTCACAGAACATCTATTCTGTTACTGCATGACAAAAACACCGACCATATTAATACTTACTCGAATTCATTGAAGAGTATCTCCTTAAATTTGGCAGTAAAGTACAAAGAATTCCAAATGTAATTCTTAACATCCCCAGCCCCAGACACTGGCAGAGTTTAGAAGCCAGGCTTTCTCAAAAGGAATGCTTTTAACTTCAGCACTAACAGGGCTGAAATTATTGTAGAAAAAAGTGTATTTCCTTTTTCCTTCAAACACCCACTGTCTTCTGTGCAATTCAGCCCAAGGTTATAGAAAACTCTATGTTCTAAGTTTGGTGATCCAAATCCTTCAGTCTTTACTTGGGCAAAACTCCCACTGAAGTCAGTGAAATCAATGGGAGTTTTGCCTGGGTAGGAACTGCTGGGTTTGGCTCAGAACATACATGGCTCTGTAAGCTAAGGAGAATGTGAGGAGAATGTGAGTGAAAGTCATTGCTGCCTGTAAGTAGCTCATGCTTCCAGCCACGAAAATCATAAATTACTTTACAATATACAAATGAGCATCTTAATAATTTCATATTACTTACATTATGTTGTAGAACGCGTATGACAAAAGGAATAGAGAAAGGCTTGTATGACTATTGTTAGAGTTAAGTGACCACAATGACACTAATTCTGTGTGCAGTTACAGCTTTTCAGTACAACTTCTTACTTAGCAATCATGAAAAAAAATCTGGGACCTAAAATAAAAACTCCTCTGAAAAAGGCAGGCAATGATTACTTGAACATGCAGCTCTGCTTAGAGCTGTTTATCTCACGAGTGGGAAGCTCTGCTTAAAGCCATGTACCTCATCTTATCTGTGTCCTATTGTAACCCACGGGATACTATTCTTCAGTATGTCTCATAGCCCCACTAGAAAACTATGGAGAGTATCTGAGATATAGAAAGATTTAGGTTCAGAGAAATGCTTCATAGAAAACAAAACACACTGTTACTTAATAGGTAGAATATCACTTAATAGGTAGAATATCACTGTTGTGACATCTTCAAGGCATCTTAGCACACTTGCACTTGCCTGCCTAAGTATATTCTCTCTCACACATATGTACGTGCACTCTGTGTGAATTCGGTTTATGTTCTCAGATTTGGACAGCCCTAAACACCATCAGTACTGTGAGAAAACAGATGTGGGGACTTTAATAATGGTTTAAGAGCAAAAACTGGTTCAAACTGAAGTGAAACAATTAAAAACTTTACAATGAAGCATAAATTTGATTAAACCAATTTTAGCCAACCTTCAACATTCCACAGAACTACGTTTTAAGTATCATGCTTCATTTTTAATTTGCTTCTGCATGTTTCTCTTCCCCCCCGCTTTTTAGCTTCTTTTAAGTTTAGATTCAAATTCATAAATAGGTTGCCAACCCTCATAAAACTCAACTTTTGATAAATTAAATAACTGAACTTTTTTGTTCACTTTGAGCATGAGACCTTGATAAGACTGCATGACATACCACTATCAAAAAATCTAATACCTTAAGTTCTGCCTTTTGATATTTTTTAAGTCCCACTCTTCTGCTCTGTCAGTATGCACGTGGAACAGTTGGATCTGCTACCTGAAATTAACTATCACAGATGTTTAGACCTCTCCCTTGCTCCTTGAATGGAGATTTAAGGATTCAGGCTCCACCCAGGCAGCAGAATTTAAAAAGTAATAGGAAACAGATACAAATCTCTTGCATACTAATTTTCCACCTCTCCTCAGTATTCTCTGTTCTGCACCTGTAAGAAACCAAGAAAAAGCATTCTCACCTGCGTATCAACCACACACAGTATGTTTCAAAAGATTTATGTAAGCTGCAATACTCCCTACACATGATCTTCAGAGAAATTAACTGGCTTGCTAACTGGTGGAAAGTCCTCAATTCAAACTCAAATCTGAGGAATTTATATGTAAAGAACTCTGAAAGTTTTAAAAACTACTTTTCCCATATTCAGAACATTTCAAAAGAAAGTTTAAACCTTTCTAATGAACTGATGGAACTGGATGAACTATACAAATATTTCAATTGTCCCATCATTCTCACAGAACTGTATGCAGTCTTACTCCACTAGATACAGAAATAAGATTACTTTTTTAAAAATCTCTCTGTAACATTTAAGGCCTAAAAACTTAAATAATCCTTTTATTTATTTATTTATTCTTTTGTTCCTCCCCAGCAGGCCTCTTTCCATCTGGGTTAGTAAGAGCACTTTGGGAGACAATCACATAGAACAAAAGTTGTTGCCGGACTTCAGCAAGAGAAGCCCGTGGAAGACAAGAAGGATTTGCTGCAGGGGAGCGGCCACAAGCCTGCATTCCAAATATCAAAAAGTTACATTAATGGAAGACTTGCCTGCACCAAAATCCTATGTCTCATGATCAGTCAGTGAGTGTTCTCGCCCTCCAAAACCTCAGGGCACAGGGCTACAAACGGATTGCCTTCACTTCCCATGCTATTCCTACTGTGAGTCCTTCATGATTTGCAGGAAGGGAGAAACTCCAGCTTTCCCATCCAAATCAAATTCTTGTATCAAAATCTAAACTAATTATACTTAAGGGGGGAAAAATAGATGCAACAGGATGCAAAATAGCATTTCCAGAAAAGTTCATATCTGTAATACAGGCAGATTCTCATCTTCCTCACACAAAAAGTTGTTTTCAGTAAAAAGAAATCTGTCTTCTTTGTACCCTTATTATTTTCAAGTAACAGGAACAGAAAGGATTCTCTCCCTCAGGTTTATCCAAAAGAAGCCAACAAACACACTGATGTTCCATTTGGGAAGGAAGCCACGTGTGGTAATCTGTTACAATGCCACTGCTGTACTTGCCTAAAAAAATCTGGGCGAAGGCAGCCAAAAATAGGGAATTTGTAAAGTCAGATGGTCCTGCAAATGGATTAGCATGCACAGTTACCATACACAAAAGCAGTGAGGATGGATTTTATCTGGGAGATTAAGAGGGGAAGAAGGTATCAACTTGTGCCACTTTACACAGAGAGTGGGTTTAAAACCCTGTGGCACTTTTCTCCTTTTCTTTTTGGCAAGAGTGCTGAACTAGGCTGCAGCAGATACTYCCATCAGTTATGTCTCCACCTGTTTTAAAACCATTAGAGGAACTGAACTCTCCACATTGTTGATGCAGACCAGTGCATTTCAGAAGGGACAAAGCTTACAGCAACAGGAAACAAGTCAGAGGACAAATAAATAATTACTATTTTAGCCTTCTTACATAACTGGAAACCACTAACTCTTCAGATGAAAAATAGATGCTGTTCTACCATGTTGCCATGATAGATCTCAGAAAGACATAGACAGTTTTATGGTCTTAAGTGTTCTTCACTGAAAGGGAAACTTGGAAGTAATAAAGCATTTTCTTACAACTGAAGCCTGACTGCAACTGCTGCCAATTCAACAGTAAACTGGCTTCAAGTATGTGGAGTCAGATGGTTTCAGCTTCACCACTATAGGGAAACCAACTCTGTAGCCTGGCACAACTACTATCTGGAAATCTGCCACGATTGTGCATTGAGTTAAGCTCCAGACAGACTGTAAGGGCTGAACTTTAAACCATTTGTATTTTTAATGTACACAAATAAATTTATAGCTGCATAAAAAAATGTCATGCTTAAGGGATTAACCTCTAATAACCTCTCTTGCTATGTTAACAAAGACATTTAAAATCTGCCTCTCCAAGTTACACAGGACTCAGGTTAATGAAGGCAATTCAAAAAGAAATTTTAGGGCCTCATTATATCTAATAAGGGATTAGTGACACCAGCAATTTTTAAGACCACTTGTGGACACTTTGATGCTGCCCTGTGGCTTGAGACTCCCTCATTTTACCTCAGGATTCCCAGATGAAGGTAAGTCTGGCAAGGTGAATAGAATGTATAGAAGTGAGTGGCATGTAGGACTTGAAAATGGAAATAATTTTCAGAATGTCATTCTACCATCTAAGAATTTAGTGTTATCCCTATTTAACAGGTGAGAAAAGTAACATCAGCCAGGTAAAGCTATCTGCCTTAAGATTGTAGTTATTCTTATGAAGCAGAGTTTAAGGAAGAATACCTATGGCTGAGCAGTACTTACGTGACACTAATGCAGCTACAGACATTACCAGAAGTTTCCTACCTCTTAAGTCAAGCAAAGGCAAGACAAGAAATATATGGCAGAACAGGGACTAGTCAATGGGAAGTTTTAAGATCTGACCAGTTTTAAACACACTGAAAACTTTAATGGCTTACCTGTACGTTTGAGACAGGCACCACAGTTTTTGATAACAGGAGATTATGTACAAGAAAGTAATCATACTAGCATTCCCAGTCAGAAAAAGTTGACAGTATAAGCCCGTCTTACCTCTGTTAGAGAATCCATACAGAAATGATCTGTTCTGAACATCACAACTTTGGAAAAGCTTTATCTGACTAACTAGACAATAGAAGATCCATGTGGGAAAGACCCCTTAAATCAGCATCGGCCTGTACCATCAAAACTGAAGCAGCTACAGAAATTAATGTGTTTATAGCAAGAAACTAAAGCTGGCAAAACAACTCTGATGACATTCCAAATCAGAAAAAAACATCAGAAGCTTGCCTTTGCTCTTATTTGCTATTGTAGAACTGTTTCCAAAATTACTCCCAACTTTTAAATAGAAAATGCAAAAGGCCTTACAGAGATGTTCATGACCTTACGTATTTTCTGGGAAACTGTCAAATATTCAGACTATCCAAGTTTTGTAGGTTTATTTCCAAACAAAAGGAATCCAGGAATCCATATTCCTGGATTTAAAGACTTATCTCAGAACCTTCAAGGACAGAAGGCAAAAAAAAGGAACAAAGATGGAAATTGCCAGGTTTAGAAGAAAGATCATAACATAAGGTGACCTGCAACAGAAAGGTGGACATGCTTACCTGCAAGGGCAATTCTAATCCTATATTCCAGTATGACTATTAATGCTTCCTTTTTTTGTCTAGACAAAACAGTAAAAATACTTAAAAGTGAAAAATACCAGGGAGCAAATTTAGTTACAATTTTTAGAGCTTCAAGGACATGAAGTTTAGTTTGACTTCTGACCATAAACTATACGGTTTCCACAGTTTGTATTTTATGTGAAAAAGTTCAACAAATCCCTAGTAGAAACCATTCCACAGGACAGATGTAAAAAAGAAAAATAAAACCAAAACCCAAGAAAAACCCAGCCACCCAACTGCTAAAGCAATCCCTTCATGCATCTGATAATATTCTACAACTGTTGATGTGACTTCAGAAACTGTGGTCTGTAGTTTGGGCTTTATGGAGCCTACACATACACAAATACACATTAAGGCTGCAATCCATTAAAAATTGTGTATACTTAATTGAGAAGCAATATTACGTTACATTTCCTATCCAGAAGATGTTATAAAAGACAATTAAAATGAGTAGTTCATGTTCACTAGTGTCAGGGACACAATAAATACCCATAGCACATCAAGGACACTTTGTCAATAACAACTCACAGAAAAATAAGTGAAAAACAGCTTTTTTTGTCTGATGCAGGAATTATTTTTAAAATGGTATGTTCTGATGAAATGCAAAGAGACCACGAAGAGACTAAATGCTTGCATCTATACGTACATCTAAATACACTGGTAAGCACGTGGATAGTTTTTTTTTTTTAATAGAAAAACAGCTGTTACTCATTTCTAGAATGACTGTGTAGCACAATTACAGTTATATTAATTCTTCATGGTTTAAACAGCTTCAAACTTGGAAGTCCATAATTTATATGCAAAGTTAAAAGCAGACAAAAGGGAGAGATACACAAGGGAAGTGTACCTCTATGTAAACATCCCCATAGGCAACCAAACAGAAAAACTCCAGCAAAATTATCTGTTTGGAACAAATAAATATGAAATTTCTTATATAAATTAGCTGAGAAAATTTTGTAGACCTACCTATAATGGCATTGCATAATCTATGCTTTTAGGGCTTAACTGCATGCGTACGCTCCAAATATCTTAAGATAAAAGTAGAATGTGATCAATAATTTGAATTAAAACATGGCAAGACTTACCAAATGTGACAAATGCAATAGCTATTATCAGTATTCCACTTTCATTAAACTTTTATTTACATTTGAATCTTACTTATAAAAGTGCTTGTTATTAACCAGAACACATGTACGAAAAGTCGTTACATTTAATCCTCACCATGCTACCTTACCTTTAAGAAACAGCCACAGAGCTTCATTTGATTGATACTACCAGGACCAACAAAGTATTTTTATGTTTATTTGAAGAATCTGTTTTGAAATAAATGTTAAGGTATGATACCTTATGAAAACAACCATATCTAAACAACACAAATATAAGAAAGTAGTACGTATTGTGGGTCCTGTTACTTTACAGGCTACAGTGCCTCCTGCTAAGAGGAATCTCTCACAGTTTAGCATTGTAATAATGCATCTGTGTGACAAAAAATTTAGGAAGAACGGTACCTTTTCAAGCATAAAAAATATGAAGACTTCACTTGATTTTTGGTTTACATTTCTATGGCTTTCTAAATAGAAGTACGCTATTAGTAAATTAAAATGCAGACTTTTTATTCAAGCTCAAAGCAGATTTTATAGGAGGAAAAAAACCCACAGGTATTTATTGCATTGAAGAAAATGTCTCTGCTGCCAGCCTGCTTGCCTATAAAACCATTAACAATAGAAAATTGAAACCAAAATCTGTCGGGAGGTAAACTGTACCTAAAAAAAATTGTCATTAGCTGGATAGTGCTCTGAATTTTTACACTTGTCCTCCAGAAGCCCTGAATCTTAAAACAAACAAACCAACCACACAAACAAACAAACAACAAAAACCAAAACCCACTCCCCCTCAACCCTCCCTCACCCCAAAAACTATGGAAGACTTTTTAATCCTTTCACCATCATCACTGTAACCCTCTGAAGCATCCAAGCAATGATGTCTCAGAGGTCTGTAATTATCAGGTAATTATTGTACAATGATTTCAGATCGGATAAAAAATTAACTGCCTCTTCATATCTGTAAGTTTGACAATTCAGTGAGTGAATAATGTATTTGAATAATGTATTAACTGTGCTAATTAGACATCACCTGATCTCCGAGACAAAGGCTTAATATTCTCATAAACCTAAACCAAATCATGGCAAACGTCTCTTTTTTTTCTTTTTTTTTTTTTTTTTTTTTTTTGGGGGGGGGGTGGTGGTGGTGGTGGAGTGGGGGGCCCCAAGGGATACAAGTACAAAAGAAGTCATTTCATGAAGGCAATACTTTATAATACTAAGATAATGACACTGAGGAAACTATTGGACAAATTTACGATAAAGATGCATCTTGTTTATTTCCTTTTTTGGGTTAGGCTTTAATAATTCTGAAGTATCAGAAATCAACAGTGAATAAGGACCAATTAACCAAAGAACCCTGATTCCTGTATGGACAAGCGGAGTTGCTTCTACCACAGACTCAGTCAATGAATAAATAACTATCAAAGCAATAAAACTCAGTAACTTTTTCTTCAGTTATAACTTGGTTAGCTTCTGATTTTTTTCATACTGAACTACTGAATTCTGATTAAATAGTTTTTCTCCCAAGCATAAAATTATGAGTAGCTTTGAGACTTTTTTTTTTTTCTTTAAGGAAAAAAGAGGGTTTTTTAAACAGGAAGAACAGATGCGATGACTTCATTTTTAAACATCACTACAAAGTCCCTCTTAACAATGTCTTCATTATTAATCTCAGCACTACTAGTTGATTGCAAAAAATGTTACTTCCCGATATCTGCACCAGCAGGAACTCCTGACCTAATTCATTTTTCATAAACCTCACATGTCTGAAGACGTCATTTACCACAACATCCGGATCTCAAGACGCTGCATAAGAAATACACACTTAGAATGAACCCCTTACAATCATGCTTGCAAGTCCCACACAATTAATTTTATTCCTAACTTTTCCTTAGTTGCCAGTAACACTGTGGTCTTAACGCTGCTGGAAACATGGTTCCATTGCTTTGTGTAGAAATTCCTATCATCTTCAAAAAGTAATGTCACTATGGTCCTATCTGAGCAAGAAACTCACGCACACTATTTCAAGGGAACTTCTCACATGCTTGAAGCTGTGAACATGTTCAAGTACTTTGCTGAATAGGGCATGTCTCTCATAAAGGGGCACCAAAATTTAAGTGGTATATTTTTTTCATTTTTAATCACAGCAGATGTTGCAAAGTTAGAAATTAGAATCTTCACAAGTTACTATAACTGTTGTGATTACCAAACAGGACGACTGCCAGGAAAATGATCACAACACTGACATGTAAACATCCTTTGTACTTCAGACAGATTTAAAAAAAAAAAAAAAAAAAAAAAAAAAAAAAAAAAAAAAAAAAAAAAAAAAAAAAAAAAAAAAAAGGAAAAAAGGGTGAAAAAAAAAAAAATTCCAAAAAAGGAAAGCTGGGACAATCCTGTAGTAATTGCTGTAATACCACGAAGTGCTAGCACATAATCACACGTTTTTATTTTTCTTAAACACACAACTGGAAAATACTGCTTTTGGTCTTTGACTTGGCCTGAGAACTCATCTATTACAAGCCCTTTGAAGCCACATACAAAGACTTCATCACATATAGTATGGACATAAGATGACAGAAAACTTACACTAACCACCAATGATGGCACACACAGCAGTTCTATCATATAAGAACATTTACCATCTGGAAAAAAGAGGAACAATAAGGCTGAAATAACACTTTTCCCCCCATACAGTATTACTAATTAAATATTCATCCAGCTTACAACCTAATGCTCCATGAGACGGGTTTCATTAAACGTCCAGACTGAAACAGACTTTGATTCTTCTGCCCATTGGCAGAAGGTTGTTATCCAGGCAGAGCTGTATGTGATTAATTGGTACAAGGCACATGCCTGGATGCTCCTTGAATTACACACAGACCATTTACCAGTCTCCACCTTTTGACAATGTTTTAAAATTAGATTTAACAAAAAAAAACCAACCCCCCAAAAAACCCCAAAAAACCCCAAACAACAAAAAAACCCCAACTTGTTATGCCACAGCACTTTTATGAATGAAAAAGGGACAGCATTTCTCCTGAAGTTTTAGCACTGCCATTCTAAAATTTAAAATGGTTTGCACAGAGTTTAGTCAGCTCTTACTATTTTTAGATATGCCCCACACCAGATGTTTTCTTCCTTCCTTATGTTGCAGGATACCACATTTATTTCCAGATCCTCCCAACCAATGCATTTACAACTCAGCCATTGTACAGATATTTGTACAATGCATATAGGAAAACTTGCATCTAATCAAGGCAACAGGATTTGGCTAATGACATCTCTTTCCTAAATCCCGAGTTGCCTAGAACGAAACCCCATTTATGGCAGTTTTAAATCATTGACAATTTGGCTTTCATCATCTTCATCTGAGCCAAGACTTCACCTTGACATTCCCAATGTTGATCCTCCACTTCTGCTTCCCTGCAATGTCTCCCTAATGAAGTCTCCAATAGTTTCCACAAGGCTGATTGTTTTTCAGGTCATTTCCTTACTTTCCTATAGATCCATGGCCAAATCCTCTTAAAGCAAACAATGTTTTAAGCAATAGTGCTCACTTCTTACTTTCTGAAATTTTGCCAAACAGTTTATGATAAAGTAGAAATTTCCTTCTGACTTGAAGCAGAAGTATTAGCATTTTCTAGCAACATCAGTTTGTTATCCAAGCACTAACTTCTTACCCTTTATAGGGAGATGTGAAAGTTCTACAAATTTTAATGTGCTTGCTAGGTATTCCCAGCTCTCTTCAACAGAGAAGAACCCAGTCCTGAAACCTGAGCGAGAACAGTGCTATAGTGCATTAAGCATTGAAATTTGCTCTTGCAAGTTCTGAAGTGTTTCTCCTTCACTAAAATACAGCTTCAGCAGCTCTTTAATGCTTATTTAGCAGCTGGAAACAGCTGCAGATGTTAACTTTTGATCTCATCTGCTCTCAATCAATTCTTAAAATGAACAGTTGCATATAYAGCTGGAGCTACACCAAGTGCCATTCCTTCCAAGGACTAATGGACTTCTGTGCATCACAATACTGACTTCTGACAATATGGAAAGATGTATTAATTTTTTCCAAGTAACTCCTACTTTTTCAGTACACTGTATCTTGTCTTGTAAACAGATATTTACTGGTTCTTCTTTCCTAAAATTGCCTTTGGGAAAATCATAAAAGAATTAGACAGGTTTTTTTCACAAGCAGAATCTACTGCAGTGAGAATGACAAAATTAAAATCAGCCTAATGACTCAACGTATCCACTACTAATGCAAAAATGATGGACAGAAAAAAACTATGCTTAACAAATAAAATTTATTATCACCTTTAACATAGTGTGATATTTAGGTAGTTTGTTAGGAGTGAGAACAAAGAAGAAACTAGAACTGTACTTCATAGATTTCTGGCCTGATTCTCACCGAGACTAATGTTCCTTTAAAGCCTCTCAGTATTGACACAGCTATGTGAAGAGAAGTTAGTACACCTAAAAATAAGATTACTAAATTTTCTAATTTCTTCTGAATAAGTTATTACGATTGCTTACCTTTACTTGAACCCTAAGTATGGTTTTACTTAGTTATTAACCATTTTTATGTGGTTAGAAACCAATTTCTACCATTACAAATAAAGCATCATGATATTAGTTGTCACTCCTAGTATTTCTCACTCTCATCTGACAATTAGAAGTGGTGGTCATTCACAAAGAAAAGGCAGGACACAACCCAGTCTCTGCTGACTTGGTCTTACCAGAGATAATCCCCAATAGCCACACTACGACAGCTGGAGGCATTAGGTATTTTCTTACTCCCACTATCAGAATGGTCTGATAGTGGAGTTGCTTATCATTTTGCTTTGCTTTAGCTTTCCTGGACCATAATAAAACACCTGAAGAAATATCTCTGCTTCTTATGTTGATCATTCTTAATTACTGGTTTCTTGGTAATGCATTGTTCTTCCAAGTGCCATCATATCACCAATAACCAAGCACCTCAATGAACGTAACATGTTACAAGTGTTTGATGTATGCTCTATCAGGCAGCCTGAGGATAACATTGAATAGTTAACCTTGAAATACTAGACAATCACCTGAGTACCTGAAAATTTCAAAAGGATGAGAAGCAGCCACAGAGCAAATGATGTTGTAATCAGCCCATGTCACAAGCAGGGTATGCGTGTGCTATCCTTAATGGCATGGGGCTACAATGCCCCTATCACTTACCCTCTTCCAGTTCCTCCACAGTACCAAGAAAATCTGTGCCTGATATATAAGCAAATACTTAACAAAATTGTCTTCAGTTCAATAGATTGGCCCAAACAACATAATTCTACCATTTCAGCAAAGAATTTTCCATTTACTGAGGAAATAAGAAAAGTCATTTATGTAGTTATTCTGCGTCCTTGTGCTTTTCTAGAGGATATTTGCTCATAGCTAACATCAAAACAAGTTGGTGCCCCTGGCTAGAATACTTCACTATCACCTGCTCATTCGAGCACTAAATAAATCTCAGTTTTCAAGTACTTACAAGCAAGAGTCCAGCACGTGTTTCAAATGCTCTATTCATGTACAGATGTTAATATATCCTCCATACACTGAATGTTATCAAATGTGTTTTTGTTGTCTCTGCAGCAGTTACTTAAAACTCATTTCAAAAGTATACTGAAATTATTACATTAAGAGAAAGAAGAGATCTTTCCTTAGAGGGGGTAATTTCTTATGGCAAATCTATTAACTGTTTGGGATTAAAATGCAGCATTTCCACATGTTTTTACCATTGCTCCTATAATGTCAACTTCCAAGGCGCAAGGAGGCAATCTTGTATTAAAATACCAAGCTTTCTACTGCTATGTTATCCTTTACCTCTGATGACTTACATATTAGTCAGTATCTTTTCAAAAAAACAGTTCTAAAAAACCTTTTAAATTTTCAATGAAAGAAGTGGTTTCTAACTGACATATTTTAACAACAAAAGTATTTTTCCTTTAAGTCAAAAATGTTAAAGGATTTATTCCCACCACCATGACATGTTGGGAAGAAATCTCATGAAAAATAGAAGCAAACATTATGCTGCAGTCAAAAAGCAGTTATGGTTGGAAGGATTAATTTATTGACTCCTAATTCACCCCACTCTCCTGTGTCTGCCAAATAGGTGGGAGTGGAAATTTGTCAAAAACTTCTGTCTCTTGATAAAACCTTCCTCACAACCCACACGCTGGGAAAATAATACCTGTAACCCATGAAAAAACAGATCGACAGCTTCAGGCAATCACATACACAGGCAAACCTTTAATTTAATACTCTCTCATGCTCCACTTTCATGTGTCTCATTTAGAAGGGGTCTTTAAAGAGAAGCAACGTAGCTGCTGTCAGTGATGTAATTGCTGTGTTGGTGCCTTTGGGTCCTTAAACAAACCAGCGGATGATGTTTGATCCCTGCTGCTGTCCTTTTGGCAGCGATGCATAGTAAGCGATATGGAAGGAACAATCAAGAAAGCTACAGATCAAGTAAGGATAGGGATACGTGTCACACATACCAGCCCCCTTCTATCCACTGTCTTTCAACCATGCAGTGAAAATTTGCTTTACGCTCCTGATCACTGCATAATTCCCTCCAACTTTTGACTCACAGGCTCTGAGCCAGAGCTCAGTGAGCACTGCTAGTAATCCATCTATAGCAGTATACCTGCAGGAAACCTTGTAGCAAAATTACAGTCTTGACTTTAACAGCAGGGTATTTGTTTAGTTACTTAGCACAGCCTCTTTTGTGTGCCAGGTCTGATTTCTAGAACGGCCCTGGTGGCAAGAGGCTGGGTAATTCTATTAATCAACTAGTTCCCTTAAAATGTGTACATCATCCACATGCAGAACATAACAGTGCTATATACAAAATGAAAGATAATCTCAGATGCTGGGGGGGGGGGGGGGGGGGGGCAGGAGGAGTGTTTTAAGAAGTGATATTACTTAAAGGCAACCACCAGGAGTTTACAAGAACTTCCAGTCTTTTAATTAAACATTTTATGAGTCTTGGAACACATTCCTGTGCCCTATTATACATCAGAGCACTTAAAAAAAATTCAGAGCCTTATAACATTACCATAAAGAGACAGGAAAACCAAAGAAGTCTTCTTTAGAGGAAAGACCTATTTATACTATGACTGTTATGATTAAAAAACAATTACAGGGACTTACTTTACTTACTCGATTTTATTCCTCCCTTTTCTGATGTTTTTGAGTACCTTTCAATACATCCTAATATAAACTACCCACCTCCTAAATTCATTGCTCCATTTATACGCTCAGCATGTTATTAATATTAATAAGCAAATATTAAAATTCTAAGAAATTAAAGATAAACTCACTGTGCCAGAAGAAAAAGCATTTACATTACAGTAATAAAAATACATTCATTAGCATTCAATTTTAAGTGAATTATTACTTCAAAAAGCAAAGATGGAAAAAAAAAATAAAGCAAGTAAATCAAGAGAACTGATACTGAGAATGAAATATGATAAAGAAAAGTATTTTGTGAACTGTTACTTTCTAGGTAAAATAGTATTTCCAGGTGTAAAATTCATGGTAAATTCTTTAAAACATATGTCTATCTAATGAGTAATTCAACAAGTTTCTAGGACAGCTTTCCAGAAAATGGTCAATGAACCATGTCTAAAAAACAAATTAGCTCATCCACCACATGTAACCATTTATTTGTAATGACTTAATGAATTTAGCTTAACTATGGTAGGCCTGAGAATGATGCTGTTAATTACTGTGGGAATTACTGTAGCCCTCAATCTGTCTTTTAGATGTTTATAGCATGGAACAAGAAGCCCAGCATAGCCTGAACCAGAGCCCAAAGTCAAAAGGCTTTGGATCTAGGCCTATGACCTGAGAGCTATTAAGGATGCATCGTTACAGACTTCTGCCAGTACACACCACTCTGCTAATATTTCAGCCCTGTCCTTCCCACAAGAATAGGCAAGGATACACAGTATAGGAAGAACTAAAAGCCCTATAGTGATCTTGAGAAGAAAATTGGAAGAATATTTATTCCGCCTAATCACAAAGGGTGAAAGAATACATTTTGAGTCATTTTGCTAGAATGTAATTAACTTTAAACTGAACATCCTACTACACTAAGTTTACATCGAAGTTTTTAAAGCAAAATAGGGTTGTGTTACTAATACTGCAGTTGAGACAGACAATAAAGCTAGGAAGAGTGAGGCAAGAATGCCAGAGGTCAAATAAACCTGTTCTGTAGTACTTACAGCAACAGCAATACAGAGCATATTCTTATAATTTGGCCACGTCTGTGGATATTTACTTGACAGGATTATTTTTCAACTATGGTATGTCTCACTTTCAGATGTTCTACTGGTGATGTCAGCAATTACTGCCATATGTAAATTACCATCTGTTTTTTCTAACTCAGAATAGGGTAATTTTAAAGTAAATCCAAGTAACTTTCTTTTATGTATGCTAAATAAATAAATGGTTCAATCCCTCCTTAGTTACCAGTCCACAAAGGCTCTCAAACATTCTCATGCTTCATAAACAGAAGGGTTAAGGGTGATGCTTTATGGGAAAATACAGTCAAGGTGACATTTCAATTTCTCAGGAGAATCAATGGAAGCCCTATTAACCTTGGCTTGCAGATGGGACTACTCAGGTACAAAGATGAGAAATTATTTTTGTCAGTATGTCAGTGGGAGAAATTATGTTTTCTTATATGCTGGCCCCATGAAAGTCAGAGATGGAAATGCTTGTTTTATTGGGTCATATCACGTGCTCCCTGCCTATAATTGAAGAAATTGTATCAGTAACTGTAGCTTGGTGACTGAGCAGACATAGGTTAACTAGTTCATTTCCTGGCCATCAGAGTTTCTTTAAGACAGTGCTACGATACAAAACCATTAAGGTGCTAGAAAGGCTGATTTGTCCAGCATATCTAGAAGTTGTTCTTATTGTCAACTGTTTTGAGCTTCTGAACGGTATTTTACCTCTGTGGCCCAGGAATTTGCAATAGCTGTGTAACAGCACTCCCCTACCTCACAGGACTATCATAAGGATAAGAAAATCGAAGACAACAAAATCCACAGATACAACAGTAATTAGGCCATGCCAATATGGCTGGTAACGTAAAGCTGAATGCAATAAATGAGGATCTACACTACAGTCATGTAGTGTAAGCATTGCCATGTTCATTCTCCACACTGTCCTTCCACAGAAATGTGCTGAAATTTCATTAGCCTGCTCGTGTGACCTGCTGATTAGCTGTCTCCCCATGCCTCTTCACAAGTACATGCCATTTGCCACACGYGCATCAGGTTTGACCGTGTAACACTGGAAGATTCCACTGAGTAAGGTCAGAAATTTTGCTCCAACAAGTCAGAAAAAAGAGAGTTCTTCCTTGACAAGAAAAAAGTCACCCAAGAAACAGTGTCAAAAGGGCCATGACCTCAATTTGTTTGTTGTTGTTTTTTTTTCCCCTCTTGCTTAAGCAGTCTGTTTCTGAGATCAGCAAGGGAAAGCTCCATTCATATTGTACCAACGGAAATAAGTCACAATGCTGGGATGAGCTGTACTCCCCAGCCAACCCCAGAAACCAACTGGGCGAGCAGGAAAAAATTCTACATGGGGCTACACATACCCTGAAGATATTTTTTAAAATGCTCTATTAAGGTTTTTCTTCCACAGCCCAGTAGAGCACAGAATTAATTCAATATATATACATGCATGCGTATATGCACACACGCAAAGTTTTAGAAGCAAAATCACAACTTCAAGCTTACAATAAGGATCACAGGTCTTTAACAAGGTAGGAAAGATAATCATTTGGAATGGGAAAAATGGTTCAAGTCTAATAGAAACTCTCTTTAGACTCTTCTGAAACCAAAACAATCTACCTATTTTTAGCATGAATGAAATCAGTTTACCTACAAAGACAGTGTTAAAAGTATTCATTTTCATGTAACTCATTAGTATATTTTCTTTCGGCCAGAAAGGGAACCTTGTCTCTGAGTGCAGAGTGTGTGTAGTTTGGATTAACGTCTGAACCAAATCTTCTAGTTGGTCATTAATTCCTTTGCCAGTTTTTCAGTTAAATATGCTTTGGACCTCTAAGAGTTCTTAAGTTTCTTGCAATGGGTTGCTTTTATGTAGTGGGGATTGTGACACCTGAACCTGTTCAGAACTGAATGATCTTTTAAAATGTTGACAAGTTCACTTTGCTTCTCTGGTTCCTGTGGACAAGTTTCATACTGCAGAGAGGACGGCCACTACGAAAGCAGAAATGAACAGGAGATCATGACAATGAGGTCCTGCATATAGGACCTGGTCTTGCAACTTGGGACACTGTGTAAAACAACTGTTCCAAGTATCAACCCATAAGCCACCGATCAGAACCAGCAGATTCCGTAGCATACAAACAATCAGACTCCCTTACACATTTTAGCAGGTAGAACATGATGTTTTCAATCTCTTTATGCCCAAATTCCAAAGGGAAGCATTTCACACCTGTGATTAAATAAACACAGCATTTATAATAAAAAAATATATTAAAACAACCTTTAAGGGCATTGTTTAGTATCTTCTACACTTCATGTTAACTGCTTTAAGAAGAAAGCTAAAGTATCTAGTATTCAGCTATTCTTAAAGCTAAATAGTATCCATATATTTAAATAAAAATTTTTCTTCTATAAACAAGTTTATTTATTATATTAACTGTAGCAAAACATCCTGTTATCTGAACAAATACTATTCAAGAACTGAAAATGATCAGGTTTACATCTTACAAACCAGTTCCTATTCTCTTAAACCTGTTGAAAGTTCTGTGTTAAGTCATGTATCATGTATTTTTATGATTAGTCAGATTATGATTACTTGCCACATTAAAATACAGATCAAATTAACATTTAAGTTACATGTGAGGCTTAGTTCCCTTTGTCCACACATTTTGTCAGCTAGACTGAATTTTTTTAATGCTAATAGAAAACAATACAAACAAAACTCAAAATTGTACAATTTGATTTTGCTTTTTTGCTGAGGAGGCCAGGCTGGTGACTTTAGTACATTTGCATAGCTTCACTGACACCTGTACTGATTCAAGTAGTACTGATAGTACCGATTCATGGCCAATGTGTACAAGATTAAAGAAGCTACTACAATGGGAGGAGAATTCAGCTGAAACAACTAAAATCTCAAGGAAGGTGAAATTCTCTTCTCAAAATACAAATATCTATCAAGTATACCGAGAAAACAATATTTAAAAGGCTACCTGCTTGACAATGAGTGAAGAATAATGATATGCTTAGGAAGACTTGAAAATACGGTGATAGGCTGCTCCTCAGGAAGACTCTCTAGTTGCTCAAAGATTTCTCAAGCCCAATGTATCTAGTCAAACCAATGATTTTCATGCTAGAGGTGATTCCAAACCACCAGATTGAAAGAAGTGGGAAGCAGGAAACCTTGATTAAGTATTGTTTTGAAATTAGGAGTTCAGGCCTCATGCATTCTGCATGGTATCACATATGCTTACCCTGCTTCATCTTTACTTTCTAATTCCTCATCACACAGGTTTCCCATCTGATGCCAACTTAGCCTTAGCTCTTTCTCAGTCACAGAAGATAGCAGTACAGTCTGTTGATGAGGACAACTGCTCCTGGACACCCCAGAGAGAAGGAAGCTGAACTCTGACCCTCTAGCAAGGCTGATTCTGGAAGGAGGTACCAGCTAGAGCTTCCAGCTATGGATGAAGAGAGTCATGCTCATTTCCTAAGAAGCACACAAAAAAAATTTTGGTCTTGGCCACTGCAAACGTGGTGTGAGTTGCAAAGCTATACAACCTTATTTCCCTCCTGAATGGAAAAGTGATGCAATGCAGTTTCACTGACTTCATGCCAAGTCATTCTTTAAGTCAACAACAAATGAAAAGCAGAATATAATTATACACACATTAGAACAAGTGTTAGGGGTTCCTTAAGAATTATAAGAGTAAAAACGTAACAGTTGGATTTTTGTAGTTTTCTATTTCTTGAACGGTCAAAGTCCTGCAGCATTAAAATACAGAGAGAGCAAGCTGGCAAGAAAAGCAATTTCCCATTGACTCTATAATCTATCACAAACTGACACTTTTATGAGCAGAACTTTTAAAAATACATACCTATAAATCAATTAAAATATTCAAAGAAGTAAACAGAACAGTTTAAAGGAGCACAAAACTACAATACAGGTTCCTTTTAAAAATGGCTTCTCACTTATTTTCCCTGTCTTCAATTCACTGCATGTCCACCACGGGAAAAATCTTAACTGAGTAATTTTCTAGAGAAATAATATTTATGTAGCCAAGGTTCTGCAGCTGGAGCACGGAAATGCACAAGATTATCGGGTGGTCTCTTACAATACAGGACAAAGAATTACTATATTAATAATAGTAGACACAGTATATTTTTTATTATATAATTTTCAAAATTAGTGATATGAACATAATAAAGGAGAAAATTTCTCACTACCTACTAAAACCTACAAACTAAGATTCATTGATAAAGTAACAGGCTATTTTTCATATTCTGTCTGCTGTATTAGCTGAAAAACTAAGAACAGTACAGTTTAAAGTACTTGGCATGTGGATCACAGTGCTAAAACATTCCACGCTGCACTTTTACTGCAGAAATTCATTTCCAGGTAAGAACACAGCATTGCTTTTATTTTACTTGCTAACGAGGATAATTGGCAGGCAAGACTGCTGCTGCTCTAGATTTGTTCTTTATATGGATCTCTGAAGACCACATGTGCTTGCAGTGGTGACAGAAATATTTTCCGTATGAGCCATCACACATTTTAAGGTCCCTCAGTCTGCACAAGGTGAGTCCATCTATCATTTTCTGTGCTCAACAACAATCAACCAGGAAGGTAAAAACTTCAGTGACAACTAGAGGGCAATGATCAGCTTCTAGCTGCTCTGATCATCAATCCATTTAAATTCCCTGAGCCTCTGCTGAAAACTTTTCCCTGCTTTAATTAGACCAAAGGCAGCACAAGATTTCATTAAAAGACATTTTCTTGAACTWCTCTTTTTAAAACACCCTGAAAGCAAAATACAGTTTACATCTAGACATACGAGCTACAGAGAGTGTCAACCACACACTGTTGGACAAGGTGTTTTTGCCAGTTCACTTCCACTTTCTTTTACCAGGGAAAGTAATTACTCTGGACTTTATTAGGCTACTAAAAACTTATGACCGGGGTAACAAAAGACAAAGCTCTAAAGCAGAATCACTGTTTTCAGAAGATTTACTTAAGGAAGGCATATATGGAAGAAAACTATCCAATGATTCCTTTAAAATGCATATCTATACATCACATTTCAGAGCAAGGAAGAATGAGTATCATATGTGTTTTCTGCTAGTAACTTCATTAGATGGAATATTTCGTACCTAATAGTACTATGCTTGATGATTATTTCCTAAATGACAAATGAGTAACTGAAATTTTCTGCTTTGGTATAAAATAAGAACTTGATGAAAAACTGCTCTGATGAGAACAAAAATCCGGAAAACTGCTCTTCGTAAATCAAGCAGCAACTTTTTAGAGCATAGCAAGGGCTGTTCTATTCCATTACTTAAGATCTCTCATATTAAGAATACATAAAGTCCCTCTTTAATGATATAACACACATATTTTTAAAAAATAAAGTTCTTTCTGCCCTGCCACATACTAAACATTACATGTATTTGCACAAAAAGAATGTTATTAAAGTAATGGAGCCTGGAGTTTTTACATGCTCACATCCCCAAAATAAATCCTTTGTAAAAAATGTTTCAATCATGCACATTTTTTGTAGAAAATCTGAACAGAACACTACCATCTACTGCTGCAAAAAGTATCATATTTCTCTGTATGTTAGTAAAGAAAAATTCACAAATTAGTCATCTCTCACAGAAAGCGTATTGTATATCAAATCGAAAGAAGCTAACTTTCAAACTACTCTCCTTAGTACCTATAGGCTTTTGCAAAAAAAAAAAACCACAAAAACAAACAAACAAACAAAAACCAAAAAAACAAAAAAAACACCAAAAACCAAACCCAAACAAAAAAACCCCAAACCGAACACCAAACAAAAACCCCCAAAACCGAAACCAAACCAACAGCTTTTTACACATGAAGCAAACAATGCAATTCTGAAATGTCTAGCAACATAAAAATCATTCACAATCCGTCTTAATAGATAGGAAGAAAATACAACACAAGACGATTTTTGACAAGATATACTTTGCTTACCTCACCCCCGGGTCTTGCTAACACTGCTGTTTGAAAGCAGAGCAACGTTAGTATCAGGTAGCTGACAAACATTACTACCCAAAGTTAGAGCTACCCTGGAGGAGAAAACCCTCTGCCAAGTACTAACAGCTAGCAGATGCACTTGTGTCTCAGTATCACAGCCCTTAGTTCTTCTAGGTACGACTCTTTCTCCCTCTCCCCCTTTCTATCGCACTCACTGTACGACCAGGAGCTTTGCTCTCAGCCACTGCTCTGAAGACAACTGGTAAGTTGATCTCTTCATGTAATGACTTCTCCCTGCTGGGGGAGGGGGCTCAGCCAGCAATGAGCTGGGGGGGCTGTAGTTAGTATAAAGCAAAGAAGGGGAGGGACAGAAATGGTCACTGCCAAGTTATGCATGTGCTGTGATTCATGGAACAAGCTAAACGGTAACCTTTAATGCACGAGGAGGTTTGGCAATGCGTTATTGACTTAGGCAGGCATGATTGGAGAAACAGGCTAAAGCAGCTTGCAAGAGATGCCTGTTGATGGTTAGACGGCATGTGCTACTTAAAGGTACAGCACCTCCTTTTATTGAAGACGTTTATAATAAATAAATCATAAATTAAAATCTAATCAGGAAGCAGCCTATGGTTTTACAGTCAGCCCTACATCAGCACAATCCTGCAACCTGAATGGCCTGATCCTGCCAGGGACTCGGCCAGAATCTGCTGGCTCTCACTCCCAGCCCACAGGGAGCCCAAGTGTCCATTCGCTCTCAAGAATGTCACAACTGCTTCCTGAAATGGACCCCCATCCTTTAGGATAATCCTGGAGCAGAATACGGATGTAATCTCTCTTTCTTTTTCATATGATAGCTGAATAAAAGAAATTTTGATTTGTAACAGTCCAACCCATCAAATAACCTGCTTTGACTAAGCAAGCAGAAGTGCAAGCCTTTGAAAATAAAATCTTTTCTTTTAGAAGATGAGTAAGACCTATTTTCAAGTAAAGAATAAAGCAGTATTGAAAGCCTGATACAAAGCTGAATTATTACATCTCACAAGCAGACCACTGAGTGTTTGTCCCAAAAATGAGTAACATTGCAAACAGAGCTATAGAAGTTGGAGGGCTTCCCTTTAGTTGAGTACATCTGATTGTAATCTCTATGCAATAGACATTTTCTTATGGTACACTAAGCAACATAAGAATACAGAATATAAAAGAAGTTTTGAACCCCAATGATCTATCACATTCAACAACACGAGAGAATCACTGTTTTATAACATATATGGGATGTTCCTGTCCTGTATTCTCTTTCCTTCCCTTTCTCATTTTACTTTTTAACAACTTCTAACTTTACTGTTGCCTATTTAAGTATTTTATCATGGGAATGTGCGACGTTATGTCTTTCTTAAAGTTCCAACTCCTGAAGTCAAGAAATCACACTGTATTCTCATCTTTAATGTAAATACATATTTCTTATCCTTATGGTTGCAGGGGAAATCTCAAAAATATGACCCAGGAATAACCTGGTCTCATATGTCAGACAGTAAACCACATGAACTCAGAATACAGGTACCTTAAAATATCTCAAGATTTTAGGAGGCGGGAAGTAAAAATTTTGGTGAAATTGAGAAGCACACCATTACTATGTATTAGATTTCTTTTTGTAATTTGGCAAGCTTTGTATACACAGCTGAGTATGTCAGACTCCTCACCCTATTTTTAAACTAGGTTTACCAACCATTCTTTTCCTCTGCTATGAGAGGTGAAAGACACAAATATTTTCCCTCTTTTTTTTAATATTCAAACAAATCATAACAACAGAATACTTTTATGTATTAGAGAGCTTTCAGAATTGTAATTAAATACAGACAAACTCCTAAACCAGTATAGAAAATTAGCATTCTCACTGCTGCTAAAAGTCCAAATTCTGCTGTATTTGAATTTGGCTGTCTGGTTCTCCAGCACAGTAAAATCTGACCTGTATTAACTAGACATCATTGTCACTGCGCCTCTTCCCTCGCAGGCCTTTCCTTTTACAGACTACTACTATTGCCCATAAAGAGTACTCCCTCTTCTCCTGCCTAACCGGACTCACAACGCTGTGTCTCTTCTACATCTACATCTACCTGTCCTTTTTAGCCTCTCAGATCAGCAGACCACCTTTCACAGGTAAACATTTTCTTCCCCTGTTGTTACACTGCCTTGCAGTGCCATGGTTCTAGCAGCATTACTGCCAATACCTGCTAGCACTGTGTTCAGTGAGGGCATGCCAGGTAGGAAACAATGTAATGTAGGCCAAGCAGGACTAGGGGTCTCAGTGGCAGAAGAGTCCCTTTCAGCTGACTCCCCTCAAGGGAACAGTACAAGCTTAAGAAGATGAAAAAGCCAGAGTGAGAGTTTCAGTATGGAGCTCATGAGCGGCTCTTCCGAATGATCTGAATGATCATAGGCAGCTGGCCACAGAGTTCTAAGAATAGTGACTGACAGCCAAACCTGCAGTTTTTGAAAACTTGACACTATAACCTTAATGGTACTTTCTGACAAAAATCATCCAGGACTCTCTACTACTATGTTGATCTCACAAATACAACACCTCCCTTCAAGACCGAAATGAAAGACGCATTTTCCTTCTTTTTAAGGCAAGCTGAAGGTTGCAGATTATACCATTGTGCTGACAGCTAAATGTAGAGCTGCCATTACAAGTACTTTGTACACTGGTTGCCTATGGCAAAGTCTCTGGACTAAAAATGTAAAGCCAAATAAACTTAAGGAAATTTTCCATCAAAATCCTGTCAGGAAGCCAACCTGTCCTTCCATATTTTTTAAAAATATCTAGATGTACCACAAAAGGAAAAAGGATAGTGAGCAAACTGCCAACTAAACTGGAGTTCAAAACACTTCCAACATGAGAGCTCCAACGATGATACTTAAAACTACAGTTTCAGTGCTTGAAAAAGTTTAAAAAGAATACACCATTTCAGACGTTGCAGTGTGTAACAAAAATGCCAATGATGAAAGTTGCTTCATGCAGATTGACTACTGTTTCCATAAAACAAAGCTTTACCTTTTTCTGTGGTTTTTCACAAAGTGAATTTTTGTGAATAAATATATAGCATAGGCACAAAATTGCCAACCCTCTCTTTTTTAATGGCAGGTAGAAAAGCAAAATTAAAAAATTAGGAGTAACTGTGATTTTAGTCCTCTCTGCTGATCATTCCAGAAAGCAGTATATCCTCTGTAAATAATAAAAAACCTTATCAAAATCTGACTGAATCTTATTAGGATGAGCTTCTGAGCACAGAAAACTGTACTACATTCCCATTTAATAAGTCATATAACTAATTCTTTCCATATGCATTTAATTTTTCCTCTATAAAAACATACAGGCAGAATTTCCTGAAATCCAGAAACTGGTGTTCTGTTCCCTGTATTAAGACAAGAGATCTACCCATACCTGCTACTACGCTTTCAAGCTTTGTTCTACTGAACTGGATGGAATTGTACATGTTCACAACCACAGCCTTTCTTTGCAGCACAAAGTAACTTGAAACTTAACACTATGCCAAATTTGCACTGCTGCAACCAAGATCAGAATTTCTCTGCAAACCTCAACAATCACTACACTAGAGATTACAAAACTATTGGTGCAACAGAAAAAAATCAGTTTATGACTGAAGAGCTATTTCAGATATGAAGTTTCTGCAGTAGCAGATAGAGAAACCAAAATACCTTGCAATAGTAAAATGGAAGAAATAAAATATCTCTAATTTCAACACAAAAGCATCCTTGCTTTTACTTAAAAACATATAAACAAAATAATATAGCAAAATAATATGGTAACTATTTTAGGTATATAATTTAAACAGAAAATCCAAAATTATATATTTTTTTAAAACAGAAAAAGACATCAGAATCTTTTGAGGAGAGTTCCTATCTCTTACGCTCAGAAATTACAATACACAAAAAACAYAATGGATCTTTGGATAGTATAGTTCTCATTAAAAAAGTACTGACTTTCATCTGTGAACAAATTAACTGTCAGTCTCAAGGGGTTTGTAAATATCAATCAGCTTATGAAGTTTGCTTACTAGCTACCTCCTGAGGCAATTGCACCTAAATCTCAAACAAGGACAAGTTTGCTAAACTTATCAAAAGCAAGCAATTTCTCTTCCAGGTCTCTCAGCCTTCCTGTAATTCCACGTGAAATCATGAACAGCATGCTCAGGTAAAATCACTCACAGTTAGTTCTTTCTGCTAAAGGTATATTTGCTTAGAAAGTTGACGAAAATCCTAATATAAAAGTAAAAGTAAGAGAAAACATGAGTCAAAACAAGATTTCAAAGACTTCTTTCTACTTCCTACAGATTTAACATTTGTAGAGCTTAACTCTCAAACTCTTAAAAGCAAGATAACATGAAGTATAACTACATATTTCAGGGTGAATTACTTTAGAACAAGACAATGAAAATTTCTGTGTATTTCAAAGTATTAATACATACAAGTGAAAATCACTTGTCTAATTCACATTTTGTCACTACGGGTGCAACGTCAATGCTACTGAATTTGGGAGGAAACAGAGGGTGGACTGGAATGTCCGCTGGTACTCAGCTGAAGCATGTAAACCAATGAACTATTTAAAAGGAATATAAAGGCTGAAACAAGTCTGCTGCTACAGCATAACCCATAAGCCCTTTGACTGTTTCTTAAAACAACTATTTAAAATAGCATTCTGTTAATTTGCTTTGGCCAGACACCATCTTCTTGGAATCACTAACAGGAAAAGCAAATTAAGTAGACTTTGCTATGCTATTATTATTTAAGAAAAGGTGTTGTGTTTTTTTATATCAATGTTCCATGTAAAAATTTAACAGAGTAGAAAAAAGGCTGAATGTACTAGAAAATTAGTACAAATTACATGAGATGCTGATGAATAAAAAAAGAAAAATCAAGTGGAAAATCTACTATGTTTTGGTTTTATTTAATTGGTCATCTTCCCCAGTTAGTAACCTACAGGCTACTTACAACAAAAAAGGAACAAAAGTTTAACAGAGAAAGTCTTATATGCTTGACAAAGTCATGTGTAAAGATGGCTGCCATATTTAAAGCTGTCAGATAGGCATTTCCAATAATTATCTCATTTAATTTTTTCCAGGAGGCATTACCTTCTGAACTTATTATTCAGGTATTTTAAGGTTAGAATAAATTACTGCAGTCCTTTAGCCTGAACTACTGAGAGACACTGGCCATAAAACGTCACTCAAAATTTCTTATATGAGTTTTCTTGATTTAAAAACAAAGTTTGTGTTTAATTAATTAAACTTGAAATAAAGAAGTAGTCTCTTGTCACCCCATGTGTGTCTCTGAGCAGTGACAGAATTTAGACTGCAGAAAGAATGTATTTTCCTTGAAGACAGAACAGTGTACTGAGGAGGACGCATGCAGAAAAATGCCGCTCCTTGCCCTACCTTCCTGGACTCAGGAAATACTGCAGCTGAACCACAAAGGGATTTCTTTACCCCCATAGAGGCTTTTACATCCACTTCACAGGTTTCTGTATTTCACTGGCCAGATGGTGAAGAAAGAGAGCAAGAGATTCTCTCCTATACTCTCCCTTCTATAGTTAAAGCATTTCTCCTTGCTATTGCAGTCCTTTTGAAAGAGGCATGCTTGTACTCACACTGAATCTGAATTTCATCAGCATCTCTATCTTTTGTTGACCAAGAAGAGATGAAATAACAATAAGTACAAGAAGGACCAAGAAGGAGTATTGGACTTTTATACATGCCATTAAACAAAACAAAACCCACACAGCTTGGGAAGGAAGTCCATGTATTACAGCATGAAGGTTAAGTACATGGAGCCCTATGAGAGCAAGCCCCAGACACTAAGCACCTTGGAAGAAACAAGTCCCAGAGCCTCACATGTATTTCAGTGCATCTCAGCATTTTTTCTTGGTTGAAGTTTTAACTCAATTTAAGTATTTCAGATACTAATGCTTTTCCAAGTAACTCCCAATGTCTTATTAGTACCCTTTTGCTCAAATTTTTTATTAAGAAAGCAGCTGACTTCACATAATTTCTTGTCCAAAGAGACCTTTAAGGGGATAGTTATGCCCATAAAAGAATTCCTTCCAAAACTGAAATATTGATTGGCTACCAGAATGCACCGTTGCATGGGGCATCATGTCGTCCACTGTTATCTTACATAACGAAGCTGGGGATATTCTTTTCTATCTGTATGTCTAATCATTTTTTGATCCCACTGTACAGTTATGGAAAAGACAAAGGGATGCTGTGGAAGAAAGATCTTTAAAGAGTTTTTAATAAGTTATTCCATACAGTCACTTTGTGTCCTTACTAATGCTTTTATTAGTTAACCACTTTCCAACTTACCTTTTAACTTCTATTCCTGCTTATTTCCCTTTCTAAACTGAACAATCCTCATTTTTCCACTTGTTTCTCATCTAAAGTCACTCCAAGTTCTGGCTTTTCCTCTGTTTCTCATCTTTTTGTTTCTTTGTTGTGAGGAAATAGAGATCTGATCAGATCTGTTTAGAAAGTACACCATTAAAAAGGTATTGCATCCTGTGGAAATGGCATTACAAAGTAAGTTTCAAATAGGCATTTGTATATAATTAGGTCAGCCCAGCTTACATTACATCACTGGATGTTTGTCAGTTACTTCAGTAATAACATGTTAGTCTTCATTATCCTCTTCTTTTTCTCCTCTTACTACCATAGTACGGGCAGTGCATGGTGCTTTTAAACTACACTCAAACCCTGAAAAGGAAATCTGAGCATTTCCTTCCTCTTCTCCCTACTCTTAACTTCTTAAAGCTCAGACTTTTGATTACAAAGCCAGACTTTACGGAAAAGGTCCACCTTCAAAGAGCTGAGTATTGACCTCAAATTGATTTATCATCTTGAATCTTTCCTTCAGTACTAAATCTATTATCCCTTTCCCTTTTTTGGCATTACAGTATGCTAGAGGGAGGAAAAGACTCTTGGTTGTCACCTGCCCAGGGCTGGGCTAGAATGCATATTTTTCATGGCCATATTCCAATTTTCTGTATTTTGATGATAGAATTCTGGTTTACATCCCAAGTTCTCAAAGCACCTCTTTGCTTCCCCAGACAGTAGTTGCATAGTGCAAGTAGAGTAAGATGACATTTATGAGGCATTTCTTCCTCTGCCCAACACTACATTTTAACTACAGAACAAGTGGACACCATGCTTGGAACTTTTAATTTTTATGAATACCATTCATTTTGTGACAAAAATGTTTCTCTCTGCCTTTGTTAATCAAGGTCTTCTGTTTTCCTAATACGGCATTAAGATTTTTAGCACCATATTCTGGTCCTCCTCACACTTTATTTTAATATTATTTTCTTACCTATTTTCGTAACGCATAATCCAACATTATTCATGCTGTCTTCTACCTTTTCCTATACACAAAGAAGTGGTGAAACCAAAAGGAGAAGAATTCTTTGATGGATCATATTTAATCTCTTTCTTTGTATGCATAAAAACCAGACACACATTTCCAGAAAACTGCCTCTCATCACATTAGTTTCACATACAGCATTTTGATCTGTGTTTCATGTTGAAGTGTAGCAAATGAGCAGCCACATAAAAATAGGAACTGAAGGAAAAAGCATGACTTACACTTCAAAATATTTGAACCGGTTCCTTCACACCTACCACAAAACTGGAAATAAACTACTTGGTACCACTGTTGTATTCAGATACTTTACCTAAATAAGAAATGGGACAAGGTCTGTTTGTCCTTTAAAAAAAATAAATCCCCCCGAAAAACTTTAAATAATCTTTAACTAAACCAAATTAATTATAAATTACACAAATAATGCATGTATTTCCTGTGAAAAGTAAGCCTCCTCCTAGAGAAAACTTTCTAAATATAAATTTGAGTCATGGTATTTTCAAATCTTTCACTTCATGAGGGATAAAGGCTGATACTTCTAACTCTACATGTAGAAAGTATTTTAAAGATACAATAAGGAAAAAGGTGAGGCCTCTGGATCATGTAAATATACAAAAAAAATAAACAGAGGTCCTGGCGAAAAAGCACCAAACTGCATGACGTAATAGGCCATGAACTATGCTATGAATCCTCCTATGAAATCAGAATTATAAAGGAGGGTCTTTTTTCAGGTCCAAAACTACAACACATTAAAACTAGATTTTAGCACTAACACACATTTTCCCAAGCATCCAGCTGGCAAATGACAGCTACATCAAACATGCCATCATAAAATGATGGGAACAAGCTGTCTCCAAGAAAACTAACCAGTTAGGATTGCAAATGTAATCGTAATTTTCAATTTTGCTTGGAAATGTTCTTGAAATTCATTCAGAGGAGGAAGCCCTTGTAGAACATGTTTTCATGCATATGCTTTACCTGTCCTGTTATCTTCTACATTGGTAGAAATCTCAAAGCCATAATGATATTCTTTTAGACAGGTGAAAACAATCTAGAAAGAACTTTGAAAATCATTGTGAGTCCTCCCCAAGAGTGGATCAACTATAGCACATACTAGTCCAATATGCAGGTAGGAAATGTGTAAAAAACACAATGGTAAAACCTGCATTTGCAAGAAATGAGCATCATCTCCTGCCAACTAAAGATGAAAAGAAAGCTCTGCAAAAGCTGGCCAACGTTTTTCATGCTTACTATTTAACTAAAGCAGTAAAACAGTTATCAGTCAACCTTCTAAAACTCTGTCAGGGAGCAGCGCCAGCTGGCTGCTCCCTAAGGGGACGGGGAGCCAGGTGTCGAGCATGCCAACAAGGGCAGCAAGGCAGGCGCCTTCACTGGCTAGGACTCCGTCCCACTGCCACCACAAGATGGAGCAGGGCAGATCCAGGAGTGGCAGTCAGGGTCAAACAAGAGTCAAGATCACCAAACAAGTCTGTGGTGACAAGGCAGGTCCAAGGTCAAGCCAAGATGTCAGTCCATGGATCAGGGTGCAAATCAGCAGGGTCCATGGCCAGGTGCATGCATGGCTGTGGCTGAGCTGGAGAGAAGCACACCTCCAAGGTAGCTCAAAGAGGGTCTGAAGGCCCAGGGCTGAATTTAAATAGGGCTACCAGTCTTATGAGCAGAGATGTGGGGGGAGGCCCACCAGGGTGAGGCTGGTCAGGCCCATTAAGGCTGATTAGCATAATCGGGGCCCTGGAAGTCTGTGCCTATGCCAAAATTCACATTTCTAAGCATGTGTATATAGGGCTAGCAATAGTAGAAATCAACTAAGCAAAAGGAAGAAGGTAAGAGACTGTATCAGGCAGCAGATAAACAGTCTTAAAATAGAGGTAACCTTGAGAAAGGAGCCAGTACCGCATACATTATACACACTATTTAGGGGACAGGACTAGATCAGCATTCCTCCTAACAAAAGAAAGTAAACATCAGAGCACGATACATACAGCTGTAGCACCAGAACCAAGGACAATTCTGTAGCACAGGCACCTCTGTTCCCTGATGTCACAGAGGTACTGAAGCAGAGCATACTTCAGGTCCAAAAGAAGAAGAAAGGAAAAAAATCTTGGAAGACTTGTATTCATGATCAAATTGTATTTTCTGTAGTTTATGGGAATACCAGGTTTCTCCTCTCTCCTTCTGACAGAAAAAATGAAAATAGCTGTTGTGTTGCCAAAGAAAATGTATATGCTTGGCTGAAGACTTGAGATTTAATTGCAATGCTGATCAAAACACACTGGATTAAGCTCTCATCCTGAAACCAAATACAGGAAGAAAGAGGAGGAAGATTTCCAAAGTAATTTCATTACACAACCCAGATACCTGAAGTGAGCAGAGAGAACTAATCTCATAGTAATGTAACTTATGCTTTGGGCAGCAACCACATCCCAACTTTTCCCATCTAGTTACAAAACTCCTGAGCCAAAGATGCAATTATTCCTTCCCAGAATCTCTTCATGTTTTGTTTGATTCCATCTTCCCAGCTCACCACCTCTTCCAATAAGACTGAGCTAAGCATACTATAGCGTACAACCTGTCCCTAATTGCATTGCAAATTAAGAGAATTAACACTACCCTAGGTCAAAATCTACCCCGTTAGTAGACTAAAAGCTCATTTTTCATCACTGGGGGTCCATGCCAGGTCAAGAACGCACAGCACCAACAGATCAGTTACACTGCTGGTGCAAATTAGGTACAAATTAGAAGCATAGCTGCAGTGCAAGAACAAGGCTTCTCTTTCTCTGGAGATGTATACCATACAAAAAATGAAAGAACTCTTTTTAATTAAAGAGAAACTGTGTATCTTTACTGTCTTGATGAAAACAAAATTCTGGGGAAATCTGATTGCTTACATAATAGATTTTTGGATAGTTTATCTTATAAATGTGCTTGTTTTTAAAGTAATCACTTTAAACACATGTTGCCCATTAGAACCAAATGAACTATCAGCATATGTGGAGTCTTCCAGCTGTCTGGACTCTGGACAGTGGTCCCACATGCTTAAAAGTTTGGGAAGCACACAGGTAGAGCAGAGACCTGGACTTTACTCCATTTTTCTAGGTGTCTTGCAAACACACATGCCATTTACAATGAGAAAATGGCCAATTCTTGTGCATGGTTGATTTCTGCAACACAGGAAATTGGAAACATACAGCTATAGATTATGTTAAATCTTGAGCTACATGTCTTGTATATGAATTCTGAAAATTCATATGCAGCTCAAACTAGATAACGAGGATCTTAAAATAATTATGCATTCTTGTGTCTCAAATATTACATTTACTATAGGATCAGCAACTCAAAAACTCGTATTTGTATAAATAACTCAATACTTGTATAAACAGCTGATAAGCCTCTGAGTAGTCAGAGCATGTCCAGTATAATTTAACTTGAAATTTGTCTTCCTGAAACAGACAACTGAAACAAGTTCAGTACTGTCAGATTTTCTCATAGGACAAACAGCATGCCTAAATTCAGGAACACTTTTCTACTATATAAGGAGAAGAGTCAAGCCCAAAATGACCAATGCATGAAATAGTTTGATACTCTGAAAACATTTTTTTAAAAGTTAGTTAGCATGCCATTTTATTTTTAAGTAGTTATGTACAATTATTAGCTACACAGCTAAACCTACAGCATACAGTGTAAAATCTCTACATAATGGCACAAAATCTGGAAATACTGTTTGCTGATAACAAGGTGTAAATAAATATAATATGAACACTAAGAAAAGAAAAAGAACTTCTTAAAAGGCCACATAGAACAAAGGAAGTGAGGAAACATTCTCTACGTATATTTTGAAAGACGCAAATGGTGCTGATTACTTTATCCCCATACTCAGACTGTCTACGTGGGTTAAAGCTAGCAATAACACCAGTTCTAATCTTAAAGGCCCGTAGAGAGACATAAAACTTGACTGTTTGAGAAATCTGGTTGTAAAAGCACATCTGTGAAGCCAACACCATCACACGGCTGGAAAACAATCAGAATTCCAACAAAAAGCAAGTGAACAAAACCACAGAAAATTCCTTCAATGTGGAAGGAAGAGTTCCTTCTGAAGATTTCCTGCATGGTCCGAAGTCTTTTCAATACAGTAACTTCATATTTGTATGGATCATGTCTTAAATAATTTTCAGCCAATCTTTCAGGGAAGACTTCCTCACAATGAACTATTTCTCAATGAATATATCACTTAATTTTTATGCACAGCTCCACATGCTAGCTCATGTTCAATGAAACAAGTAATGGTACTCACCAGTCAGTTATTTTCCTAGCGTAACAGCATTATAACCCTGCCATTTCATTGGTAGCATATTTAGTTTAGATTTGACTTGCCTTTTTCACATGTATTTCACAAAACACCTATCACTGCTGTTTTAGATATGCTGTCAAGGGATTACTGCAAGCATCCAAAACAGTTACAAAATCAAGAATTCAAAAAAAAAAAAAAAAAAAAAAAAAATTTCTCCCATCTTTAACTTTTTGTTTGTTTGGAGTTTTTTGGGGGTTTGTTTAGCTTGCTCATTTCACTGTGGATGTTACTATAAGAAAAGGTGACTCTTGAAAGATAATGAACTTAGTGATACTTCCCGTAGGAAAGAAACTCTGGCAGAAAATAGTGTCACATAATAGCCAACATTATGATTAGACTTGGGAAAGCTGGAGAGGGATTTCTCAAGGCATCAAAAGGACACAATTATCCTACAATACAGATCTCCAGGTTATCCCAACAGAGCTATTACAACTTCCAGCAGTTATAACAGAACTTCCCAAGAGAATTCATGAACTTCATCAGAACACCCAGATCTCTAAAGTGTCCTGGTCTAATGGATATGGTCCAAATTATTAGTGATAGGAATTTGTCCAAGTGACTTTAACCTGAGATTAATGATCACTTATTCAGAATCACCAATACATACTAGCCAGGTATGCATTACAATCATGCTCCAATAGGAAAGAAAATGCCATCTTAATTCATAATTTGTAAGGATTAGGATTATTCTGAAGCTGCTGATCAATCCAATTACTGATTACCTTAAAGCACTACAAATATTTCAAACTTCACCTCATCAGACAAAAAAGATTCCAGAAAAAACACATCTCAAAAAAAAGACAATTATTATTTTGCTCTCTTCAACTGAGAAAATTTCTAGTACCCAGGGGCCTGCACATTAACAAGTAAGCCTGTGGTGTAACACAGAACTGAATTTTCTTTTAAACATTCTCGTACATTCAACGGTTAGTAGTCTAGCCATCAAGTCATCATTCATGCTAGCAGTCTGTCCATTAATGTAAAAAAGAATTACTCGAAGCTATATAGGAACCCAATGACATGAGCTGGTGAAGGATGGTAAGTATGACTAATACCGCAGCTACTCTGCTGATGTATTTGGAAACCACTTGAAGATTAAACTGAGAGCTTGCCATGATATTAGACAGCTGCATGGAGAATGCTATTTATTATTAATAGTCATCATCTGGAAAAAGTATACACAGATACATAAATTCCCCAAACTACAAATAAACAAACAAAACCAGACACCATTTCCAAACTGGCAGTTTTATTTTGTCTATGGAAGTTTGCAGATTTGTCATTACTTGTTTTAGAAGCAAGTTTACAATTAAGTATGGTCATTTTCTCCCTTTCCAAGGAAATACACCAAATAAAGTGCAATGATAAGGTTTTCAGCATATGTTCTTACCCACACACAATAACAAATATCCAAATAATGTTTTGAACTGTTAAGTGTAGAATCTTTTATTTTTTTGTGTCCTCAAGCCTGCAAAGTAATAGTGTCTTAGTTAATTTATATTGAACCAGAAAAGGTGGGATTGACTGGAGATTGTTTTCTTCTCTTTCAATCTCAGTAACCATTTCTTTAATTTTTATAGTACCACAGACAGATTTCTCCCTTCTTTCTTTTTACTGAAAATGAGTGATATTCTTCTCTTATGAAATGTTTCATAGATCCAAATTTTTCACAGTGCAAAATTCTACACAATATGCTAGAATAGAAGCCTCGTTCATACAAAATATGTATTGTTTCAAATTTCTAAATGCATTATGTGCAAGTAGATAAAAGAATACTTTAGTGTACACGCTAAAATGTTATGGTAAATGGCATTACACAAATTCAGTCTGCCATGGACCACTGATGACTAGTTATCCAAAGCCAAAATAGACAAAGATTAAATCAAGCATTAATCTATGAATTAAAGTATTTATTATGAAGTATTATCACAGAAGACTAGGCATTTATCTTAAAAAGGCTTTTAAAATCTCATTCTTTAACTTTCCAAGCACTCCTTTTACATCAAACAGATTAACGTTAATATAAATGTATATTATCCAGGTACTTTTTTGCAGCTTTTCTAATCCTTCACTTCCATGTTCTCAGCTATCTTTCTTTCTCTGATGTCATTTTCAAGCAGACTCCTCTGTAATACCCGTTATTATCCCCCTGTTTCCTCAGGATCCCTCAGCTTGATTGCTACCATCAGATAACAAAACAGATACCTTGCCAATATCTTAGAGGGAAATAAAAATAACTGCTTCTCCAACAAATATTTGTAAACAGCCTGACTCCTTGGGGCATGGTCTTATAGGTAAATATTAGCTTTCAATGTAAAACATTTAATCTAAGTGCCACATATTGCTTATTTTTCTCTCATTTTCATGTCTTGTGACATTGGCAGTAGAATCAGTAGGTTCTATGTGAACTAATTCTTAGGTCATATAATGTATTGCCACTTCTGAAGATTTTTTGCAACCTAGAGACACTAAAGAAAGTGTTTAGTAAAGACTGGATTTCAATTTGTAACCTTTATTTCTAGAAAAAAATGACCTTTTGCTTTCCTCTCAAAAAAATGTAACTGTGAAGGATTAAAAGTCAGATACTGTACTTAGTTTTACCTGTTAAAGTAAATATTCTTAAGTCCATATCTAGAAAGTCGTCAATATATCTAAGAAGAAAGAAAAATTTCCTAGAAATCCCTATCCAAGATTACCATTATATGTATTATTAAGGAGAGCATAATCAACTTTAAGAGTATTAAGAGATTACCAGTTAGGTTCTTTAGTATGTCTGTCCCACTACCCTAACGCTTTCAATCATTGCCTTTAAATTTGTGTAGGAGTCACAGACTATATAACCTTCACTGTGGAGAAAAATACAGTACGCATACATAATTCCACATCTAGCCTTCATGCTATTCACTGCCAAGGCGGTTTGGCAAGCAGTGAAGATATTTCAAAGGAAAATATATAGGGCCTCACTCAGCCATATTAATACTCCTTCGCATTCCTCTTGCAATATTATACTGCCCATAAGGCTTATTTAAGTACAAGAACATCTTCGGCAAGCAGGGCTTTCAAAATAAAGACCCATGTGGAGAATCCAACATCAGCACCAGTACTTAGTTTTCACCTTCACCCAATAGCCATATTACTAAAAGAACTTGTAGTTACATGAGAACAGAAGGTGATGTATAGGTTTAGAATTGAAATTAAATATAACTTTCCCAACAAATTTTAAAATGAAGAAAGTCTGCTGATGTCACCTGGTCATTTTGCATAAAAATAAAAAAATAAAAAACCCTACAGACCTAAATATATAAGCAAGCATCCCACAGCAGCACTGCAGAGAGTGACTCTAGACAAAGAATTTTTTTTTTTTAATGGGCATAATAGAGGGGAAGTGGGGACTGTCCAATATATGGCTGAAAAAAAAAAAAAACATTCAGACACCCCTTCCCCAACAAATGTCTTCTCTAAGCATGTTTATGTTATGAGTAGTCTAGCATATTGTTTTAATTGGAAGAATACATAGGTTTTTAATCCAAAAGAGAGTGAAGACCCATTATGCTTAATTTAACATTCCTCTTACAAACTGAAAACCAACAGGAAAGTTTGATCAGTTACAGTATAGTGCATCTTACACTAAAAGGACAAAGAAAATTGTCAGAACTATGGTTCTGAAAAAAAGTGCTGAAAGCAAAATACCCTCTTGCATTTCCATATGTAACAGAAAGCAACTAAGAATTTGAAGCCAAACTCATCAATGTAATTCCTAAAGCATAATGAGAAAAGAGAGCAGATAACAGCTGCTGTGCAGTAATGACTGTTACTAGTTTATCAGACGTGATCAGAGTTGACCACAGAAAAGTTTAGAAACATGATTTTAAGGTAGCTTTGGTTTATAAGACTATAGAGAACATTTTTCTAAGAGTCAAACTTTTGAATGTACTGCATGCTGGACCCATCTTGGTCATAATTTGTACAGTAGGTGTATAAGTGACAGATTCGCAACAAATTTCTGAGCTGGAAGTTGTTTTTGAATTTCTTTCAAGTTTGGAAAAGTGAATGGAATTATGTTAAAGAAATACAACCATTTATTTTTACACAAAATTAAGTTCTAATGAATTTGCTCTAGAAGAGACTTGTTATGCAACATATGATAATTCTGCATCTAATTCTGCAGTTCTGCCATAAATTCAATCAGGTTTTAGCATACCCCCAGTTTAATACTGCTATTACTACTCACATCAATCACACGATGCTTAATCTGAACATACATGTGCTAGTCTGTGGGGACACTCTGTAATACAGAAATTCCCAGGAATAAATTGAGCATGTGAACCTACCTATTTAAGGAGATTAAATGCACTACAATAGTAATAAAATAAACACACCACTCTTCTGAAATAGACTGATACTACTTTTTCCTATCTCTTGTATCACACTTCTGCAAACACCATCTTAAGACTTTTAGACTAGTTCCCTATCATTTCATATAACAGGCTATGAAGTCTTAAAAATGCACCTAWTTCCGTCTCCATTTGGAAAAAAACACGGCAAAACCAAATTCTTGAAAATTATCTTACAGTCTGTCTTTGTAGATCAGAAGCTGGCCAGGGAATAATCTTTCTTTTTACAACTAAAATTCCAATCAAGTCTGAGTTTAAACAGATATTCAGAAATATTTTTGAGAAAATAAAAATCTTAAACTTTTATCTGTGATTAATTCTACTTTCTTCTAATAATTGATGTCAAGGTCCTCCTTCCAACTTACATATACACTCATCTCAACTGTTCTTCCGTGAACACTATACTGTTTAATAGGTACAAACTACGCACAGAGCTTTCTTCTTTAGTTGATTAAAACATGTGCTCATTGCACCCATCAGCCATAGGAAAGCTGAAGAAAAAAACTGAAATCATGATGATAAAGAACTTCTTTAGCCTTCAGAAGAAAAGCATACTCAGGAATGCTCCATTCAACATGTAAACAGCAACAGATACAGCTACTAAACCCAAATATCACAGGACTTGATATTCTGTCAGCAGAAAGGCCAAACTCTGACCGTCATCCACAAGGAGATTCAGCACTGGCCTTCATTTTGCTGGTGCTATTTCCAAATCTGCCCTTTTTTTTTTTTTTTTTTTTTTTTTTTTTTTTTGGCTTGGAGATCTGCAAATGCACAGCACCTCTAGAGTCTGTCTCTTGTTCAACTACAGCCTGCTGACAGACTGCTGAACAGCTACTTGTCAATTCACAGAGGATCTGACCAGGCCAGCTTGATGTATTCTGGCAACCTTTATCATCTTAAGCTTTGGAATACCTGTTCTACATCTCAAAGTGCCTCTTCCATACATGTAAAAAAGGTTGGTGTAACTTTGTAGAATTCACTAGGTTGTACGACTGGGCATAATGTTATACATCTGGATAGGCTGGACAAATACACAAAAGCCTTTAATTCTCTCAGGTCAGCATTTCCAGGAAGAAAGAATGACATATTTTAGAGAAAGAGATGAGGCCTGAACATATGGTTGCCATAACCAGTGCAGTATAAGTTAATAGAGAAAGACTGGAAAGAAGGATAGGGTAGCTCATACAATTTCTCTTCATGAATACATCTAAGACACACCCACAGACACCATATAAACAAACCAAAATATCACACACATAACAGGCCTAAAGAAAAGGAGAAAGAGAAGGCCTTTTGCTAATTTTCTAGCTAGCAGCAAGCGCAATATCCCCCTTTGGAAAGGGAGCTGGAGGCCAGTGGCAATAACAGAACAAATTAGCTTTATTGGCCTGGAAAGTTTATTATTAGCATGGGAGGTCTGAAGCCTGCTGATCACTACAAAAATAACATTTCACTTTGATGCACGTCTATCAACTCTCACTGTATTAAAATGTTTTCCTTTCTAAATGTGGGTTTCAGCTGCTGTGTCTGGCCACCATGTGATATGAAAGTGAGGATCTTTAGACTATGTAACATATTGTTTTTCTAATCAGTATTTTGTATAAGAGAAGTTAGCAAACACTGAATATTCTGTGTGCTTGTGTACATGCAGTGGTTTAAAAAGACTTCAAACTAATATAAAATGCTCATTCTTGGAAACATACTGGAGTAAGAAGCACAGGTTTGCTACTAGAAGCAAGACATTTTATGGCAAATTGAGTGGACAGTTCTGATTTTTTTTTAAATGAAACTATAGAAAAATAGACAAAATTTGACTGCATAAAGCAAGATCAAAACTGCACAGTAAAAGTGTATGAACTACTGAATGTTCACCATATATCCTCTATCAAACATATTGGAAAGAATTAATTTGTGTGTTGGCAGAAGTACAGCACCTTAAACACTTGTGCAATAAAAATGTCAGACACGACAATCAGACAGTATGATACAGTATTCTTCTTGAGGGTTTTAGTATTTGTTATACACTGATATATTATATGAGCTAAATCTTTCTTTGTGACTATCTTCAGCATTTTTTCAGCCAGAGGCAAACAACTCTTCACAAATGTGCCACCTCAACCTCTGACCTGAGGATCTGGGATAGGCTTTCCTAAACATGGGTTGTCTTAAATTAGGTTTACAGTAAGTAAGAAAGAACTGCAGTTGTACTGAGAAGCAATTAAGGAATATATGTCTTGAGAAGGAGGCAAAGACATTTACATAGCTGCTGGCAATTTACAGCTTCATGTTTTGTTGTTGTACAGCATGTAAATCTCCCTCTGTCCCCTCATCATTGTGCAGTATGAGAAGGGTTAATGGTAGTCTTGTGTCTATGGCAATAGTCAGGGATGCTGAAAAGTTAGGTTCTTACACCTAAGCACAAGTGAAATGAGCTGTCTGTGTTTCTAGATGCACATCCATGTACAAATATAATTCAAGATCAAGTTTAAATTTTAAGACCAGCATTGAATGAAGACCAAATTTCACAGTTTTGGAGAAATTAGTGAATTCAGAGAAAAGGTAGAGAAATTTAGAGAAATCGGACATAGATGGAAAAACTGTCAGGCTATATTGTGATCTGCAGATGCAGTTCCAACTATCACTTCCAAAATTGTAATGATTTTACATTCAACATTCCTTCTGGCCAATCCCTAAATGAACAGAGAGATGAGAAATGGAAGTGTTAAAAGTTTCCTAGACCCCACATACACAATGACAGCTTCCCTCTTCCACAGTCTCTGTGCAGTTGTTGCCAAGGAAATTASAGAAAGACCTCTATCAGGCTTTACTGCTTATGTGTTTGTCTTCTTAATAGAGAGCCATGCAAATGTCCTTGTGACTTCTTTGTGCAATATTCTTTCAGCTAGTGGAGGCACTGGTCTAGTTATTTCTGCAAGGTTCTCTTCTAGCCCAATAGTTATTTGCAGGCAATCACAACAGTGACAACTCTGTAAAGACTTTCCAAAAAGTATGAAAAAATTATATACCACTTAAAAGTATTTAGAACCATAGAATCATAGAATAGTCTGGGTTTGAAGGGACCTTTAAAGCTCATCTAGTCCAACCCCCCTGCCATGGGCAGGGACATCTTCAACTAGATCAGGTTGCTCAGAGCCCTGTCCAACCTGGCCTTGAATGTTTCCAGGCATGGGGCATCTACCACCTCTCTGGGCAACCTGAGCCAGTGTTTCACCACCCTCAGTGTAAAAAAATTTCTTCCTTATATCTACTCTAAATCTACCCTCTTTTAGTTTAAAACCATTCCCCCTTGTCCTGTCGCAACAGGCCCTGCTAAAAAGTTTGCCGCCATCTTTCTTAGAAGCCCCCTTTAAGTACTGAAAGGCTGCWATAAGGTCTCCCCAAAGCCTTCTCTTCTCCAGGCTGAATAACCCCAACTCTCTCAGCCTTTCTTCATAGGAGAGGCATTCTACCYCCCTGATCATTTTCATGGCCCTCCTCTGGACCCGCTCCAACAGGTCCATGTCTTTCTTGTGCTGAGGGTTCCAGAGCTGGACGCAGTACTGCAGGTGGGGTCTCACCAGAGCAGAGTAGAGGGGCAGAAGCACCTCCCTTGACCTGCTGGCCACGCTTCTTTTGATGCAGCCCAGGAGATGCTTGGCCTTCTGGGCTGCGAGCACACATTGCTGGCTCATGTCCAGCTTTTCATCGACCGGTACCCCCAAGTCCTTCTCGGCAGGGCTGCTCTCAATCCCTTCATCGCCCAGCCTGTATTGATACCAGGGGGTTGCCCTGACCCAGGTGCAGGACCTTGCACTTGGCCTTGTTGAACCTCATGAGGTTCACACAGGCCCACTTCTCGAGCTTGTCCAGGTCCCTCTGGATGGCATCCCGTCCCTCAGGCGTGTTGACCGCACCACTCAGCTTGGTGTCATCTGCAAACTTGCTGAGGGGCACTCGATCCCACCGTCTATGTCATCGATGAAGATACTGAACAGTACCGGTCCTAATAYGGACCCCTGCGGGACGCCACTCATCACTGATCTCCATCTGGACATGGAGCCATTGACCACTGCCCTCTGGATGCGACCAGCTAACCAATTCCTCACCCACCAGACAGTCCACCCATCAAATCCATACCTCTCCAGTTTAGAGAGAAGGATGTTGTGGGGGACTGTGTCAAAGGCCTTACAGAGGTCCAGATAGATGACATCTGTAGCCCTTCCCATGTCCACTGATGTAGTCACTCCATTGTAGAAGGCCACTAGGTTGGTCAGGCAGGACTTGCCCTTGGTGAAGCCATGCTGGCTGTCTCGAATCACCTCCCTGTCCTCCATGTGCCTTAGCATAGCTTCCAGGAGGATCTGTTCCATGATCTTCCCAGGCACAGAGGTGAGACTGACTGGCCTGTAGTTCCCCGGGTCTTCCTTTCTTCCCTTTTTAAAAATGGGGGTTATGTTTCCCCTTTTCCAGTCAGTGGGAACTTCACTGGACTGCCACGACTTCTCAAATACGATGGATAGTGGCTTAGCAGCTTCATCCGCCAGTTCCCTCAGGACCCACGGATGGATCTCATCGGGTCCCATGGGCTTGTGCACCTTCAGGTTCCTTAGATGGTCTTGAACCTGATCTTCTCCTACAGTGAGTGGCTCTTCATTCTCCCAGTCCCCGCCTTTGCCTTCTGCGACTTGGGCGGTGAGGCTCGAGCACTTGCCGGTGAAGACCGAGGAAAAAAAGTCATTGAGTACCTCCGCCTTCTCCATATCCCGGGTAACCAGGTCTCCCGTTTCGTTCCAGAGAGGGCCCACATTTTCCCTAGTCTTCCTTTTATCCCTGACGTACCTGTAGAATCTTTTCTTGTTGCCCTTGATGTCCCTGGCCAGATTCAATTCTATCAGGGCTTTAGCTTTCCTAACCTGATGCCTGGCTGCTTGGACAATTTCTCTGTATTCCTCCCAGGCTACCTGTCCTTGCTTCCACCCTCTGTAGGCTTCCTTTTTGTGTTTGAGTGTGTCCAGGAGCTCCTTGTTCATCCACGCTGGCCTCCTGGTGTTTTTGCCTGACTTCCTCTTTGTTGGGATGCATCGCTCCTGAGCTTGGAGGAGGTGATCCTTGAATATTAACCAGCTTTCTTGGGCCCCTCTTCCCTCCAGGGCTTTGTCCCATGGCACTCTACCAAGCAGATCCCTGAAGAGGCCAAAGTCTGCTCTCCTGAAGTCCAGGGTAGCGAGCTTGCTATGCACCCTCCTCGGTGCCCTGAGGATCTTGAACTCCACCATTTCATGATCACTGCACCCAGTGAAGAAGGCTTTGAGTATTAGCTGTCTGCAATAGTCTTAGTAACTTCTTTTCTAAAACACTTCCGGTGATCCCCAGTTCTCTTCTTATGCAGATACATCTTGAATCCTACACAGAAATTAACACAGATTCCAAACATTCAAAGCTGACAGTTTATATGTGCAGAATAATGTATGGGTTACAAAGCTGATTGGGTATTACAGTTGATGAGAGCATGTACTATACAAACCAATAAAACTGAACAGATTGATTTAAAATTCACATTAGACAGCTCAAGATAAGCTTCTGCATGAACTATTTGTTAAGAACAGCTGTCATGATTCTGTGATCAAATAGCTGGTGACACTAGGGAAATTTAGTATACATATGCAGGTAAACTGGAAATTATTTTAGACTGCTGTCATGCAAACAAAACAAAATGAAAGTTAAACAGAATGTTCTTTATCATAGCTGAAAAAAGGAAGGGCACATCTCAGACAGAAATGTCACTGAATGTCTATTGAATCTGCTTCTACAAAGATAATATTAACAATTTTGCCAATGACCTTAACAGGCAGTAAGTGGCTGACGTGAATTCATTAGTAACTTTTTGTTTTCCTCACTAGTCAGATATTTGTGTTCTTCATTTCCTGTCTTCTGTTCTACTTTTTTTTATTCAACAAACAGAACAAAATTTGGCACAAACATCAGTCTCTGATCAACTAAAGAACCAAAACTAGGCAACCTTTCAACCGAAATCAACGGGATTACCCAATGTCAACACAACATTGGAGTATTTGTTGATTTAATGGAAGAAGCACAACACTGCACATTTAAGATACTTAACTTTGTTTCATGAGAGATTAAATTCAGTTGACTTATCAAGTAGCAAAGAGCTCAGCTGTGAAGAGTCTTAGAATATTGCAGACAGTTTAGCATCTATTAAAAGTTTAAGACAACTAAGATACAGTGATGACATACACGTTGTCAAACTGATAGAGCAAATGGTTAACTCAGACACATGGCTTTTGTTTGCTCTAACCCACTCTGATTGGTCTACCACATTTAAACTTTTTAATGAGCATTTTCCTGGCCATGTTTTCAAACCTTTGACTTTTCACCAGATTGTTTCTAAGGTGTGGGTAGTGCTTATAAAATATGGCCTTATACCAATCAGATTTCTGCTTCTGGCTATACAGTTTTAATAGCTAACTGTAGTTTAATTCAGTTTCCAGCACCTTAAGTCAGAATTAATATGGAAGATATACAGAGCAGGAGAGAAACTTGTAACAGCAATTAATGCCATAAATTAATTCAGGCCGATGTCTTATGTCATTACTGCCCATATAAGTGCAGTAAGAATGCAAAAAATGTTAGATATTTTAAAATATTTTTAATTGAACTCTTAAACAGTGGGAAAGTTATTGTTGGTCTGAGCTGGTCATGAGCTAGTAAAAATTTTGCATTTTAATTAGGTGTGATCTAATCAATTTTCACTGCTCCAACGAAAAAACAAATGCTTTATCCTTTCCGAAGCCAGGTTAGATTAAGATATTTTACAGATTATTCCCAATGTTGCTTTTAAATGAACAGGCTAGCTGTCTATATAGTAATGACTTTTTAACCAACATCACTGCGTAAAAGTATGATCATGCAGGTATCCGCTGCCCATCCTCTGACACAATATACCCTGAGACAGAAAATTGTGAATAAAGGGAGACTTGGAATTCTGGAAAGACAAGAAGGCAGTGCAGTTGCATTAGCGAGTTTGCAAATATGAACATTCCAGCTGAACGTAAGCGTGCACAGAAAAGGGGCATTAAAAATGGCAAAACAAAGGATGATATTATTTTTGCACTATGTTCTTATTCCCTACGCAGATTTCTTCTATCCGTGTGGTCCCTTGTCTAAAATGAAAAACATTCCTGTAGGACTCTCAAAATCGTAATGATGAGGATTAAGGAATAAGGAGAGGCTAGAGAACAACTACTGAAGCAGGGGCTAACACTCTGTTAGTAACAAAAACACAGAGTTGATATGGGAAAGGAAGAGGCTGATGATGGGAAGATGTGTGTCAAGTGGTAGGAGTCATCGTCAGACTAATACTCATGATTAAACTGAGACAAGAAACTGGAACACAAGTTTGATGATGAAGTGAGAAAAGTGCAAGGACTAAATGGTTTAGGGGTAGAGTATCAGGGCTTTAGTATGAACCCATGAGTAAGTGAGGACTTATCTTCTCAGGTAGAAACAAGGTTTTTAAGGAAAGTTAGGCTGTTCAGTCCTCTTCAACCTTCCCATTTCTTGTAATCTAGACCAGCTATCCAGCTATTGGTCACCAGAGAAGTAAAACTTCTGTTCCCTTCCTGCTATATTCCAGCAAAGGAACTTGAGGATAGAACATAAGCACAACAGGCACTGTCTGTAAYGTAACTGGAACCTCTGCATGCTATAAAACCAGAAAAATAATCTGTTTTGTAAATGGATCATTAATATAGAATGCCCAAAGGTTTGTCATATACGTTAAAAGGATCCTATGAAATAGGAACATAACATCCATTTAGTTGCATATTATTATCACTTTGTATACAAATGAAGATATTAGGAATAATACTTTTGAAGGAATTATCTCAGGAAATACTGAAAGAGATTATATAAAATTATTCAGGTCACAATATAAAATGCTTGCCAAACAGGCAGCAAGGACAAAATGGAAGTGAAAACCATCTTACATGCATCTTAAGTCCATCTTGGAAAGGATAACGAACAGCAAGTAAAACATGCTCTATTAAAAAAACAAACAAGCCCAAACAAACACTTTCTGGGAAGACACAACAGTTGATCCTACTATATAAATAACATCAGTGGTCCTTGAGAGTGCAATTTTAGCTTATAAAGAAAAGATCATGGACTTCTTGTGTAGAACAGGTTGCAGGCACCACAAACACTGACTGGGCTTTTTTCATCTGGAAGACTTTTTGTTCCTCATTGAGTGTGAAAATTCTAGAATAAAGTATAGATAATTCATCTAAGTATTGCAGCGTTTCAATTTTAGCTAACCATTATTTGAAAATTTAAAAGTACAGGACTTTTACATATAGCACACAATTGAAAAAAAATACTAAAATGGAAAATTAAAGAATATATGTAAGAATCACCCTTCATAAAACAATGAAAATACATACTTGCAAAGCTCAGCTGAACCCCTTAAATTAGTTATTACACATGTAAGAATGTCAAATAGAAAAACTGTGAGCAAAGCTCAAAGATCTTGGCCAACTAGAAACAACCAAAGCTAGGTTCTCTCTACTTACCATTTATAAAAAAGGCTTTCTCTCTCTGTAAATGACAGAAGTACTGTAACAGTGACATTCTATTAACATTATAATCATGAATGGCTTTGATCTGTAGTTTATCAAGTAATTAAAAATGATATGGCTTTTCCATTGTTTCCCTGAACTTTTAGCCCTTTGCTGACAGGAATAGTGGGTGGCAATAACATTTTCCCTATGCAGTAAGACAGAGATAGCAGATGCAATGCCTACAGAAAAAGACATTCATAAACATACATCAGCTTTCATATACATGCCTTTCCTCTTTGGTGAGCAGACGCGTATCAGTGACAGTGATCAGAATCAGGACACACACTTCTGACCTACAGAGCTGAGAATGCTTCCTTGACAACCCTCCAGAGATTCTTCTACAAAAAAGCTTGCCAGTGACATCAAAGATAAGGGCAACTAGAAAAATGGTGCTCACTCTGCGAGATCTGCTCATGAAACATGGTGCTGCTTGTTTGGAAATCTTCTGCTGCAGAAGATTTCCAAAGGCAAAATTTCATCTTGAAGTTCACATTCAAATTTCAATAATGAATCTTCAATGCTTAGCAAATCCAAAGAAAAGCTTGGCATTTTAAATTACAAATGTATTTTTAAACTATTTTTCTAGCAAGCAATTCAGTAAAATATTTCGAGAACAGAACAAAGCACTCGAGTAAGTACTCAGAACACATTTTTTAAACAACGCGACAGTGACTTCAGGACCCAGTAACTCCCAGGCTGCTGAAGGTCTTCACTAACACATGCACTGCAGTGCAATGCAGAGATACCCAAGTTAGTCTTTAAGAGATCTGGTCCAAGTACAGAACATAATTCAGCTGTGACAAGGTAAACCAACCACCACAGAGTTAGGTCTATGCTGCCAAATGGCTTCCACCATTGCTCCAAAAGGAACATCTCCAAAAATCTCAGACCTTTTACACCGTGCTATGCCCAGAGCTATTACAGCTGGTATAACACTGTAAAAGAAATGTTCAATAGGATTAAGAGAGAAGAGTTTGTGCAGGAAGTCTGCAACTGTTTTTAAAATGAACTCCTGATTACTTTTATATTTCATATGCAATCAAATTCTCATTCTTTCTTTGCGCCTCAAAAAGAAGAGCTTCAAAGAAAAAAATCTATCAAGACTCCTCAATAAAAAAAAGCAAGCAGTAAATGCTATAGGGTCAAAAGTTTGAAAAATATCTGGCTTTCTGTTTTCCAACATACCCACCCTATGAGTAGGCTTCATAGCTTTCCTTAATAATGTTCTTAAACTGAGGAGAACACATGAGCCAATTTCTTCCTCCTCTCAGGTAACTTTAGCCCCTGGAGGTTTTAAAGCTAGCCCTGTAAACAGTGATGTAGGTCACTAGTGCTGGAAGAGCCAAGTGCTGGAATTGTTCAACCTGAGCTCTATGCAGCTGTACCAGCTCTGGAATACCTAATCCTTCTGTGCCAGGAGTCAGGTTTCTCCACGCAAAGTTCACTGGCAACAATGCCAAGGAATTAACCAGAGACTCAAGTCACAGGGTGGGTTTATATGATTCCAGAAAAGCCAATCTGAACACAGTAAACTGTAAACTACTAACTAAAGCTTCTAAAACCTTATCATAGAAACTAATTACTCCTGAGTAGAAGGCTGGCATGCCAAAATGTTTTCAGAACAGTAATATTCTCTAGATGATAGCCCTAAGCACAGCTGCTGAAACAATAGTCCACCATGTGAAAGCTGAGGTTTACTGGTAAAAACTTCCACAAAAGATTTGCATAAATCAATGCATCCACTCAAGACAAACACCACAGAGCAACATCCAAAGATACCTGCTACAGTTCCCCACCAAGTGAGCGGAGAGCTGCCTTACAGCTAAAGATGGTATGGTTTACAATTTTTTTCATACACTGTTACTTCTGAAGAAATGCCTACATGATACTTTGCAGGCAGATGCAACTCACCCTCTCCTCCTTCAAACTGGCCAGACGCCAACTCTGCACTGTATAGATGAAGGGCGAAAGGTGTAAAGATTTAACAGTGTTTAGCGTGACTGCATGCCTTTCTGAGAGAAAGTACCAGTACCAGGCACACTCAGTATCAGCATCATGTGGCTACAAAGCTTCTGGATGGCAAGGAGCATGAGCCAAGAAACCTTGTATCTGTCTGCCAAAAAGTATGGCAAAAGATCACGTCAAAGCAAGCTAAAAATAGATTATTTGAGCGCATGAGGCTTTTTGCTGAAAATTTTTGATTGGATGTCATATGCATACCTCAGTCTCAGGGGTGCCACTTTATTGTAACTATTATCTTACAAGAGACTAAAGCAAAAAAAGAAAAAAGAAAGAAAGAAAAAATAAAGGTACACTAAGGAGGAAAGATTCTGAATTAAATCTCTCTGCAGAGACACCATATCTTCTTCTGGATCAGGACAGGGAAACAAACTCAAGACATTAACTAAAAAAAATCAAAAAATAAAAAAAAAGTTTAAGTCAAAATCTTCCAATTAGAATTTTGTAGAATTTCATCTCCTCTGAAACAGCCAAGAGAAATTACGTGTTCCAGGCAAGACTTTTTGATTTTGGGGGGGCTTTCAGAAGCTGACCAATAGCAAGGCAGTAAAATCAGCAGTCCTGTTGAACAGTACATTCGTATTATCTTAAGGACATAAATCACAAATTACACATACATGCAAAAGAGCATCATACTTTACTCTGTATTACAAAGGGAGGCAAAAGCCATTGCTGAGAGTTCATTTGAATTCCTCACTATTTACTTGCAAACTGTAACCCTATCTTCTCCATGTGTTCAGACTGAAGGCACATCTAACCGAGTTCTGCAATGAATTTCTCCTGTTACCCATGACAGTCTCATGTTACTCACTGCAGACTGATAGTGTCTTTTGAGCCACGTTCTGACTTCTGCTAAAATCTTTTATGTTCGACCAGTGATGAGTTTTCCTTTTCTTTTTAAGATCCTCTGCAACAAAAGGATGCGAATTAACACCACCAATTATTTCTGGTTGCTATTTTGTTGTGGGTTCCAATGTTAGGCAGATAATTTATAGAAAGGTATGAGGATATAGAAACTAAACCTCAGGGACTGGTGACAAGAGGTCATAACTTTTGCAAATGCTCACTTAAGCTTTTCAGTGTTACTATTTAGTTATCTGGCAATATTATTTTATCCATAAATTATAGACTATTACATAGCTAGAAAATACAATTGCCAGGTGGATGATGCAGAACAAACTCCTTGTGCTACTCTGCCACTATTAAAAACACTTGAAATAATGAGTTCTGACGCTATGTGTAATTCCCCAGAATAATTTCATTTATAATCTATTAAAAACTACATGAATGTGATTATTGTATTAATGAAAAATAACAGTGTTCTCTCAAGCATTCAGGTTGTGTCCTATTAAAGACTGGGTGATTGTTTATTTTCTGATGTGTATTTCTTCATATCCTTCCACCCTAAAATTCATTACAAAGCCAGAAAACAGAGACTACAAACACCAAAAGATTAGATGCATCCTGATAGCTCCTCAAGTTCTCAGAAGGTTATTATCTGTCTCTTAGAAGTAAATTCTGAAAGCTCTCTAGTGAGCAATGCTGGCTCCCGTAACATTAACTCAATAAGGCTGACTCTTCAGCAAGAGGCATGAGGTGCCAGCAATTAGCGTTCATGACTGGCATGCCCGGGCAAAAAGAGCGGCCACAGAAATATATTCTTCCTCTTAAAGGCTCATCGGTGTAACACAACCTCATATAAAACCAAGAAACCATCATCCCCATAGAAATACACATCTGTATTCTCTGTTAGCTTGTAAAGAAAGAACGTATTTTCTGAAATTTGCAGGTGCAGCACTATAGGCATAATTTTTCCTGAAAATTGTCTTAAAATTCTTTTCCATCCAAGTACTCTTCACCTGTATTGTCAATCCTAGAATCAGACATTTTCACCTTCTTCCATTTAGTTGACATGCCTTTCAGGTAGGCCTGTACACTCAATTACCTAGTTAGTGCAAGGCATCACATCATTACTTATTGTGTTCACACCATCAYATTAATTAATTATTAATAATCCATTAACTAGAGGCTGAATCTAATTACAAAGGGGTTCCTTGGAAAGAAAAATCTTCTGTATGTGAACCTTTAATATTCCATTTTGAATAGAAGCTCTGACAATAATTTAATGCTTTATTTCCAATTACGGTATTTCACTTCAGGGTAATACAAAGCTTAACTACTTTAAGCCCAGCTCAACGTGTGTTCTCTCTTGCCAAAAAAGAAAAGGCAGCAACACTATAGTTCTTCAGCTCTAAGCAGTTAAATGTAGTAGCAGCTGCCAACTTAGAAGCACATCATAGTAATCTTAGAAAAATTAAACTGTGTTTATTTTCATACACACAGATAAAGGCAGATCTTAAAACCTTCTACAGAAAATCAGTCTTTGCTCTCACTTGTATTCAGAATCACACTAACTATTGTTATTCCAGGTACAGCAGCCTCTTCACTCACTATATGCAATAAATCATATCTTCAAATACGTCTGCTAAGGAAGGATTTCCTCAGCCAAGGAAAGGAAAGAATTCCATTTCCATTCAGATAAATGATCACAAATTACTCTTCAATTCCGGGGGGGGGGAGAAAAAACAAATATTTTTTTTGCTCCCATTTGGAACCTACAGGACAGCCTCTAAAGATTATTAATGGAAAATAACTGCCCCATCCCATCTTGATTCAGAGATGTACCCTCCAAAGTGCAAATGCAGGTGAGCAGGAAGCAAATCTTGACATAGTCTTATTATTTGTAATTAGGGAACTATACCTATGGTATAAACGTGAGCCTGAACAGTTTGTAACAGTTCTTAATAAAATACAGGCTTTCATGAAAAATACAGACTTATTAATTCAGGCAATTTCTTCCTGTGTGAAGAAACCATTAATTCATGTCATAAACATCTAYAGAGTAAAGCAGAGGGCAGGTGTGGGCTCTAAAATGACCTTGGTACAGAAGGAACAGATGGCCACTGTAACTACATTGATGGAATAATAAAATTAAACAAATTCAACTAGCAGTCAAAATAAGAATAAAAATACATTAGCATGACATAAGTCTAATCTGATATTTAACACTTGAACTCAAGGAAATGGTGCAGAAATACAAGGCACATCTTATTTTCTTATTCAGGACATATTAGAAGCAGCTGAGAATGTTTGAAAATGGATCTGTGCTATTTTACCGAATTTTCAGAATTTGTAGTCAATGTAAGGAATTTTACAACCACTTTTCATTTTAAACACATGACTGTTCAAAAAATCTTTCAGGACACAATTATCTTGAAACAGGCCTGAAATATCCGAATAAAGTCCTATTCCATATGTGATCTAACTCACGTGTATGAGGCTAAAAATACAGAGCTTTTTGTGTAAGTCTGCATAAGCAAAGTACAATTAAGTGTAATACCAGAATGTCTTTCATGATCCAAAAGCAGAATACCATGCTAAATATTTAAATATTCTATTTGTCTAACCAGCAAGATAACATCAACTTCCCTAATAAAGATAAATTTCATGACTGAGACCACTAAGTATTATTGAGAAGATTTAATGATATACTGAGTTATTACTTACAAAAAAAGATGAAAAAAAACCCTTAACAGTAAGTTTGCTATACTTTGCAGTCCTCAGCAAAGTTAGACCTCATCACAAAAGGAGACTTGATGTATTGTCACTCCACCAAAATTTTTAACGTATAGTATTATTTGTGACCCATGCTGCCTCAGAAGTGAGTTCTGGAGAGTTTACATGAAAACCTTCTGCACTGTTATTTTAAGTGCAATAAACATATACTATAAACATTATCCTGATTTGCAGTAGACATTGTACTGAGAAGAAAACAATGATAAATGGATAATCAGAAAAAAGTTATCTGAATTCATACTAACCAACAAGTTTCTTCTCCAAATCAAAGAAGGTGTGCAATTACTATCTAAACTACAAGAAAGTGCCCTTTACATTATTAAAATACATTTGTACAGAACTGGATTGGGCACTTGAATTACATAGCTAATCCTTGGCATACAGCTTTTCTATAAATCTCATTCCACAATTACTACTCTGACCAACAGCTGGTTAACATGTGTAACTTATTTTTATCAAGTTACCTTTTCTTATTTTTCATGTCACTGCCAAAGTTGCAGCTGTTAGAGCTAGGAGTTGCCTATTTGAAATCCTTAGGAAAACTCAAGGTTGTTTTTTTATCTGGCTAGCCAGTAGGTTCTGATTTAGCTTCCTTAGTATGTCTGAGATTCTCTCAATAAATCAAAACCAGAAATATTAACAAAAACCTTTGTCTGCTATACCAGATAAATTGTTTAATTACCTATTGATTTGCTTAGGTATATGAATGAGTATGTTGCACTACATATTTAGGCACACAATTTATGTTAAAGCAAGAGTCATTAGATTAAATCATGAGTTAGCTGGACATAATAGGCAAGATTTAGCCTTCTGAGTCTAATTCAGCAGAAGCAAGGCAAAGGTTAATTGATTAGTGCACTTAGAGTTACAGAAACATAAATGAAGACTTGGCATTTCTGCCGTGAATGAAATATCCAGGCACAAATGCTTTTCATCCTCCTCGCCAAAGGATTAACATCCTTCAGCAGAACTGGTGTGTTCACACAGACTGAGAAGAGAGAGGAGCAGGAGATGGTAATGGGAACAAGAAGGTCAGAATCCATTCACAGCATCAGGGGAAAAGGAGTAAGAACAAGTGCAAGTATCCATCCATGACAAAATCCACTATTTCACAAGAGAAGTGAGGTAGGTGGGGAAGGGAAGAAACACTAGAGCTTCTCTAATTATAAATGTGTCAAACTGTAGACATGGCACTTCAAATTTTGCATGTGCTTATAACAAAACCAAAAAGAAGCCATTGTGTTCATTACTTCAGCTGGTATACTGTAAAGTTAGATCATATCATATAATAGACAAAATTCTCCTGACATTTGGAGAATCTGAACAGATGGGCTGATATCTATTTTCCATATACTGACATGAATGAAAGTACGCCTACATATGCCTACTTATATTTTACCTTATATTTTAAATGGCATTTAATAAAAAAATGTATCGCCATAGCATATCCAGTTCTCTTCTAGAATTCTAGTTATAGTAGTAAGTAATAGGCAATGAAGCCACTTCAGTGACTTATTCAAGGCTCTGCTTAGAAGAGCACACACATCAAACTATCACTGGATCACAGTGAAAAATCAACATGCTTTACAAACCTCCAGAACTCTCCCTGGTGTGCAAGAGTCAACGTAGCCAACGGCAGTTTCTCCGACAACATTCCCCCACATAACTAGCCTACACTCTTCAAGAATGAACCAGAACTCCATCACTCCTGGAGGAACTCCACAGCTGTTGATTTGGATCTATAACTGCTATGTAAATTTCCAACAGCAGCCTATACAGGGTTTTCCAATTTATAACCTTTTCACTTAGCTTTTTTCTGGTTTCATAACAATAACTGCTTAGGGAGACAAAACGATTTGTAAAGAGAGCTTTAAAATAAATTCAGTACACTAGGTCATCTTTGTGTCACTCCACAAATACCAGCATGCCATTACCAAGATGCCAACATACTGTGGATTTTAAAATATAGTGTCCATTCTTTTAAAATATGGAAGAACTTCTCCAAATATAAACTATCATATAAATACTCACTGGGTCAAAGTCACAGTACAGAAATAATTTTTGTCAAAAGCTGTTCAACAATTCTTTCAATACTATGCTTAGGGTAAGAAAAGTATTTCAGCAAATGTGCATGTATCACTGACTTCTGGCTTTTATACCATCCACTAAATTCTGGAGGCTTTTAAAGCACAGAGGCTTATTACGAAGCTTACCATTCTTGCAGTATTGTTACACCAGTCCTCCCCCTTCTTCCACCTCAAAATGTTTTTACAAAATGTCATTGAAGTCAGGCATGTCATACTGTGGGTTCCACCACACTAGGTAAGACTAATATGCAATGCACTTATTTAATGGTATTTTTGAACTAAAGCTCATTACAATGAATAGATTGATCACAGGCTTTCTGATTTTTCATCAAAATCGTTATGAATGATAAAACAGGAAGCCTAAATACATCAGTCCAAGAGAAAACAGCAATTATTGGATCTGAATTACTGAAAAACTCAAAGGTCAGAATATTAGGACAGGATACATTTACAAAGACCAAATAGCAACGCTGACATCAAATTACTCCATTATTGGGCCAAAACTTTCAAATTCCTTCCCTTCCCACCGTAAGAACAAACAGTAAGATATTCTCTTTTACAAAGGAGGCACAATGAAGCATAAAGCATCAGCAGGAAAAAATGATGGGCAGATAAATGGCAGGAGACAGTATACAACTTGCTAAATTGTTTCAGATAGTGCTGAAGGAAGGAAATCCAGTAGGAATAGATGACAACTTCTACACCACTGCAGGCCAGAGGTGGCTCAAATAAAAGAGGTCTACCACTGTTTAAAAACTAAATAAATAAAATAATAAAAAATAACAAAGCAAGTCAAATATGGAATTGTCATTGCAGAAGCTCTGACACAGGGTGGGGGTGGAGGGGAAGAATATTTTCTCATAATTTGGGATTATCATCTGGCTGCAATGTGACTGCTGCAAACACAGTAATATCTTCAAGGAATCTGACTGAATCTGAATAAATTAAAGAAAAAGCCTCCTAAGACTAGTGATATTCAACTGTCACTGTAGTACAGAAAAGCCCACAATGAAACTTGATCCTTGCTGACATTAAATAAATAAAAGGTGTCAGAGTTACCAACTACAGTGAGCATAAAACTGGATTGCTGGTGGATTAAACCAGGATGACATTGCCCTTATAAAAGTGAAATTACATTGTGCTAAAAATATTACCAGAAATATAACCCAAAAAAAAGCTCCAAGTAACAGGAAAGGCTTAAAACGAAAAAAAGTGGTATACACATTCTATCCTCATACAAGTCAAAAAAACTACAGACGTAAATACTGATTTTTCTAGCAATTTTATCTGCTCTGCTAGTTTTGCAGCACAAATACATGACACAAAATACCTAGGAAAATATAATTGGGTCTATCAGCTATACCAAAACACTGAAACCTAGATGCTACACTACATTGAAATTTGATGCTACTTAAGTTACATTTGCAAAACCCACTGTTTTAGATTAATCTCTGGCACTATCCTGTTGGGAGTATGTGGAGGGATTAATATCTGCCTGTGTTCTTACACTTACACCTTTAAAACTCCACAAATACAAAGAAACACAATCCAAGAATTTGTAAGACAATTTATTTATTCTTTGCTGTACATAAAATTCATGTGTTTCACTATTAAATCCAAAAACTTAAATTTATGGATTTCCTCAAACTTCTCAAGTCCCCAAGACAAGACAAAAAACCACATAGATGCACACCGAAGAACAAAAAGAAACCTTGCCATCTCAACACATATCTTTGCTCTCATAAGCCTTAGCACTGACCTATTTATTCCCTAAGGAAAAATTCAGTCAGAAACAGCAGCAGAGAGCAATTAAACAGTATCATAGCATTCAGTCCATTTGGGGTCATTATTTGTTAGTTTCAACAGCTTTGTAACTGTTACTTGAAGTCTGAAAGCAACTCTATGCTACAGCTGGGAAAAAACCTCCCCAGTTCGGCATCAGAAAAGCATTCAATTATATAATAATACCTGATATTGTGTAAAGCAGATGTTCTCACACTAGAGCCCACTGCCCTCATGAGATTAGTAAAGACCTTCTGGGGGTCTGCAAAGTTCCTTGATTTTGCTTGTAAAGCTTGTGCAGTTACCTAACTGGGCTTGACAGAGGGAGGAAAGGGTCTCCAGAAAAACCAATTCTTTGAAGATTAAGACAAGGTCATCTGATTTCACAGTATGCACACAAGTACAAACTGAAGATTTAAAACGCTCATATGACTTAAGATCTGAACAATATTTATTTTGATCATGCCATGGCAACGGAGAAAATTTGGAAATAGAAACAAATCTCTTATCTCCTTGTTCAGGGAGTTATTTGAGAAACCTGGATAGAAGGGATTTCTTCCTCACCTGTCCACAGCCTCCTTCTGGCCACTGTCACTGCTCCGGCTGTAACTCCTGAAGAGCAAGAAAAGAGACAGCAGCAAGCTGGGGGGATCAAGCAACTTTTCTTGTCTTGTTATGGCTTTTGGCCTTCCCCTCCCAAGCATAGTCAGATACTTCTCTGCCACACGCAGAATCAGAGAAATCATGTGAAACTATTTCAAGGTCACCAGACAAAGGTCAGCTCCCACAACTATGAAAGGGTTTACTGTCATGCAAGGCCTGGGTCCAAAAAAGACACAAGCATGGGTATAACTCTGCAGATGAACGCAGCCTTGCTAACTTCATCTTAGTATCACAGTATATGCTGATCGCTAGACTGCTCTGAGATCTCTCTCAAAGGCTCCAGTTCAGAAACACACTTACTTGCTTCTTAGTTTGTATGAATTCTCTTTTTGATGGGAAACGGTCATGGTATTGCTGTGTTTGTCTGAATGCAGATTTCTGCTTGGGAATCACGGGAAAGCCAAAGAAAATTTTACATTCAGAAAGTAAGGTCACTCAAGGAAATTGCTAGTTTGCAGTAGTCCAGTAAAAATACAGAGCCAAAAGTCCCATGTGACTAACTGCCAGCTCTGAGAATGATGCTGTTCAAGATATGATAAGCTACTGCCACTGTAACTCTCTGTATTAGGTGACTGCAATTATTTCCCACTGATATACACTAAAAAAGGCAGCATATGCTGGACTTCCTATTTCAGTACAACAGCAATGCTCATTATTCCTTGAGGATTTTGTGTCATTGATTACTGATTTTTTCATCTAGTGTAACTTTTTTCCCCTACTAAATACGTATTTCTGATTCTATCCATGTGAGATATATTAGTCAGGCATTTTCATTAATATATCTGTGCTTAGAAAAGCTTTTTTGTGTTACAATACTCAGTCAGTCAGTAAAGCTTCAATTCATCAAAGCACTTAAGCCTGCACCTAACTCCAAACATGCACGTAATCCCATTGACTTTAATGGGACTGCTTACTTGCTTAGTTAGGCATGTGTTTAAGAATCAAGGCCCATGCAAGCATAATTGTGCTCTTTGGCCTGGACCCAAGCCCTTAAAAAAGGAAATAAGCAGAACGGAGAACAAATGTTCAGTAAAGCTGTAAGAAGGCACAGCAGCTTTCTAGGGAATATGCCCAACATAAAAAATAATTTATCTATCTTTACAGAAAATTCTAACAATCAGAGTTACCTGGGAATCCAGTTATTGAACTCCACCAAGGTATTTTCAAACCTAAACTGAGCATTTTTAAGTACACTTATTCAATAAAGGTGTTGGAAATCATAACTTAAAGAAAAGCTAATACTAAAGCATACAAGCATTTTCTCCAAGTGCATTTATGCTGCTTCACACTACTTATCCAGTTACTAAGGAACAGAATTGTCCAACGCTGCTGAGCACTGACACTGCCCCCTCTTTCTATGGGCTGAACTTAATTTAAAATATTTTTAGAACAACGTATGTTAAGTCCAAAGTTGGAATATAATTTCAACTAGGTGCACTAATGTAATCAAGAATTCAGTCCTGCAGCTTAAACTTCTACAAGAATTCAATGCCTCTCTGGGTTTTATTCTGTGGAGAGCTTTACAAATCCTTATGTGAATGCACCATTTGTACAAATTTTGTCAAAAAATGGAAATAAGTTTGTAATGCTAGATGCTGTGATGAACAGCGAAGCAACACACGGAGTCACACAGTCGTACGTCCTTGTTATTGTCCTGGTTCTGGCTGGGACAGAGTTAACTTTCTTCCCAGTAGCTGGGGGTTGTGCTGTGTTTTGGGTTTGGTATAATAGGAGCGTTGATGGCCCACTGATGTTTTGGGTGTTGCTGGGTGGTGCTTGCACC
>JAYKAV010000296.1:116916-137084 GCA_035582835.1 Phoebastria nigripes | reverse complement strand
CCGGCGCCCGCTGCGGGCGCTGCGGGCCCCGGGGCGGGGCGAGGCCTGTGCTGCCGCCCCCGCGGGGCTGTCCGTGCCCGGGGCTGGGACGGGAGCGAGCGCCGGGGGCAGCGGCGGGGTTGGGGACGGCTCCCGGGGCTGGGCTCGGTCAGGAGCAGGGCTGGGGATGGCGGGGGTGCGCTGTGATCCCTGCGGCTCCTGCCGTGCTGTCACCGGCTCCGCCGGCCCCCACCTCGGCCCCGACCTCGGCCCCTCGCCCGCCGCTGCCGAGCCCCCCTCCCCGGCCAGCTGCCCCTTTCTCCCGCAGCCCTCCCCTCCCCGCCCCCGCGGGCGCTCGGGTCCCGCTGCAGCTCTGCCGCGGCCCGCGGGGTGACGTCCTTGCTCTTCCAGCCCCGGCCCTTCTGCCGGAGCCGGTGTGGCTGTGCGGGCCCTGCCCCGCTGCCAGCGCTGCCGCCCCGCAGCGGTTTCTTGGCACCGCTCCCGGGTGTGGGGCACGGCCTCTGTCTGCCCCCGAAATGCCCAGGGCTGCGGGGGCAGCTGGGCTTGCCGCTCTCCCGGGGCAAGGCGCTGGCAGGGCGCTCGGGACAGGGCTGCGGTGTCGCAAGGCAGGATTTGTGCTGCATTGGCAGAGCTGTGTGGGACGCTCGCACGGAGGCTGCATCGCTGACTCCCATCAGAGCGGTGACGGTTGGCGTCAAGGTCTCCCTACGCTCTTCTCAGGCTTCTCCCAGCTGCACCCTTCGCCTCTCGCCCACTCCCGACTTCATGTCTCCGCGTGCCGCCTCCCTGCCACCGCCACCACCACACCTCTTGGGAGGCTCAGAGCGCTTTCCCGCTCCGTTTGCCAGGACCCCTCCTCCAGAACCCGGCCCCACTCCCACCCTGTGAAGGTTCAGGCTTTCCCGGTCACACCTTGCTGCCTGTTAAACCCCGCGGCCTGCCAGCCGCTGGGAGCAGGACTGCTCCCTCGGGGTGGGAGCAGGCTGCCCACTGCATCCCTCAGCTCTCCAGAGTCAGGGGAGCTACCTCTCTCTTTCCTTTCTGTTCCTGGTGATGGACTGTTTCCATCTGCTCTGCCCTCCCTGTCCAGGTGTTTTACAACGGTGCCAACGTGAAGCAGGTGGACGTGCCCACGCTGACCGGCTCCTTCGGTATCCTGGCCTCTCACGTCCCCACCCTGCAGGTCCTCAAACCRGGAGTCGTGACGGTCTATGCTGAGGATGGCACGGCCACCAAGTACTTTGGTGAGTGAAGCAGGCGGAGCTCGGGAGGAAGGAAAGCGTGYGTGGGAGGGGGGGATGTTCTCAGGGTTTTCACAAGGGAGATTCTGCCGATCAAGGTGTGCCCTTGTGCACTTCCAGGGATTTCTGCTTTCCTGGTCTCCCAGAGGCTGCTGGAGGCTTCCCTGCAGGGCCGGGGATCTGCCCTGGAAGATGGGGCTTAGTGTGAGGCCGTGGTCTGGGGTCAGGTTTTCTTGGTTCTGCTCAGACTCTCTGGGAGCATCCCCTGCTTTAGCTTCCCTTTTGGTAGGAAACGAGTCCCTGCGGGACTTGGGAAACGTTACGGGAGGGTGGTGAGGTTTTGTTTTGGCAAAGGGATCGTGGAGGTTCCAGGGATGAGCTTGCCAGTGCTGTCCTGTGTGTGGACCCCCAAACGAGGCCCATCTGGCAGCCCTGCCTGCGCTGCCTGACTCTGCCCCCACTGTTATGCCTTTGCAGTGAGCAGCGGCTCTGTCACGGTCCACGCAGACTCCACCGTGCAGGTGCTGGCGGAGGAGGCGGTGACGATGGACATGCTGGATCTGGCTGTGAGTACCCCGGTCCCCGTGGGCCGGGCTGCGCCCTGCCTCCCCCGGGCAGGCCCTGGCAGCCGGGCTCCCTCGTGGAGGGGGATTTGCTCCCTGCTTCTCTCATGTGGGTTGGTTGTCTCAGGAGCTTCCTGTGGCTGCGGAAAGCATGGCCAGACCAGGGGCTGTGCCTTCACCCCAGCTTCCCCGTCGCCCACTGATCGGGATCAAAGGCTCAGAGCTCCTCCCCAGTGAACTCTCCACAGGCTGTAGGGAGAGGAAGCCATGCAGTCGTTAACCCTTCTCCAGGCCACTTCCCTTCCTTCAGACAGATGCTGATCTTGCCCCTTCCCACCCCTCTTAGTCTCAGGAACAGCTTTTCCCCAGCAGGGCCTGTTGATAAGGCATCTGCTGCCAACGCAGCCGTGTAAGCGGGTCTGTGGGGCCCCGTCCACGGGGCCAACGACTGCAGTGAAGGGAGGGGTGGGAGAGGAGTGGCTCGAGGGCTGTAGAACAAGTCGCCTGTCCTGCAGTGGTCTCTCGATGACACATTCCCTGTGCTCTCGTGTTCAGACTGCAAAATCAAACCTGGAGAAGGCTGTTTCAGAGGTGGCTGCAGCATCCGATGAAGCAGCTAAAGCAGAAGCTCAGATTAAAGTAGAAGCTAACGAAGCCCTTGTAAAAGCCCTGGAGTAATTAAGGTAAACGTCACCTATATCCTGGCTGAGATTTCCAGACCTGCTCTGGAGACGAGTCCCTGCTCCGTGCTGCCCATAGGGAGCTTCCTCTCGCAGCAGCCAGGCCTGCTGGGCTGCCCGGCGGTGGACACCGGTTTGTGCCTGGGTTTCAGGGAGCGGTGACACGAGAGCTGTCCCTTTCTGTGGTCGGGCATCAGCTCTGGGGGGGCTCGCGGGGGGCCCCTGCCCAGAGCCGACCCGGAGCCGCTAGGTGGCAGCAGGGCCCGGTGCCGTGCCGTGCCGTGCCGTGCCACGCCGCCGCACAGTGCCGTGGGGTTCAGCCTGACGCCGGGACAGGCTGGGAGCCTGCAGTCGCTGGTGGGGCCTTGCTGCTGCCTCCAGGTCCCCGCTGGGACAGGCCACGCCAGTGGGCAGCTCGGGAGCAGGCTGGATGCTTGGGGCCCCGGAGGGAGAGCGCTGTGTGGCCTCTGCTCCGTGTACACTCCCTTCCACTAAAAACAAACAGCTTCTGTCTCAGGGGAGGCAAGGCCGGGCTGCTTACCTCGTGGCCCCTTTTCCCTCTGCCCTGCTAAGACTGTGCCTCATCCCTCTTCTTCCCACGTGCTGGCAGCTGGGAGGCTTACTCTGCGGCAGCGTGTGTGCTGTGCCTGGCAGGTGAGTCACCAAAAGCCTCTCCGACGGCCTCTCCCTGGAGCAGGTACAGCAGGGCAGCGGCTCCTCCGCTATCTCCCTGATCTCTGGTCCCTGTGCTCTTTGGCCCGTGAGGTCAGGTCTGAGAGAGCCGGTGGCTCTTGTTTACTCGCAGCGGTTTAACAGCCTGAGCCAGGGCCAAGCCCTCGGATCAGAATCCACTGCTCTGCCAAGCCCACCCCGCGCTGAAACCGACTCTGCTTCTGTGTGTTGCAGGAATCCCACTGTCGATGTAGAGAAACCCCAGACCGTCCTACTTGTCCTGGCTTCCCTGATTGTACAGATGGTGCAGGACAAATGGAGGCGGAGAAAACGCTCTGATCAATTAAAAGGAAACGTAATCCTGTCTCGTAGCATGTCACCTTCTTCTGAGGCAGCAAATTGCAGCTTGCGCTGCGCCGGTGGCTGGGTGCCCGGGGGCAGGCTCCTGCCCCCACGCCGGGGTCTGACAGGGTGCAGTCGCTCGGGGAAGGTGTACCTCCAGCACTGCCGTGGGGTTCGGCTGGGGATTCCCGTGGGAGATTCACCTACAGGAGGCTTATCAGGCAGATTTTATAACCCCCTCCCTGTGCTGTCAGCCACCTCCACCTCCAGTAATCCACCTGGACAGCAGGATTACAGCAGTGCGGGAGGAGGCATCCATGGGGCAGCACAGGTCTGTATCAGAGGCTTCCTGTCCTGACTCCCCCGCCACATCCAACCCTGGCTTTTGCTCAGCCTCCCTGCTCTGTTGCTGCAGGAATTCACATCGGCCGGGCTGTTTCGTCACAGTAGTTCTTGCAGCTGGACAGCAGCTGCCCAGGCTTTGACCCATTCCCCTGCTGCTCCGTTTCCACTGCGCGTGTGGCACGCAGAGCAGGGGAAATCTCCCCCTGCTCCTTGGAGACAGGCTTGGTGCGGAGAGGGAAGCAGATGCCTTACGTGGTGGGAGTCTTTTCTGAAGCCGTGTGTGGTGGGGGTGGCTGATGATGTTGCTCTGCTGAAGTTGCTGCTTGCCTGGGGGCTTGCTAGCCAGCAGCCCCATCCGAGGAGGCTGCCCTGGGGTCCTCGCAGCCGGGATAAAGCGGGAGGTGCTTGTGCGTCTGCAGCGAGCTCGCCGGTCCCCACGCACCTTGAGAAACGGCAGCGCTGCTGGGAAGGAGCGGGTTCGAGTGAGGGGCCGGTTCTGCCTGTGCCAGACGCCCGAGGATGCGTGTCTTGCCAACGGCACCATCTGCTGCCAGGCTCCTCGCTCGGCGCCGTCCTCCCCGCGCCTCCCCGGAGGGATTTCAGGTTCCCTCTGCTGCGCAAAGCCCCCCAGCGCGGGCTCGCCAGCCAGGGGAGGCCGAGGCAGCTGCTGGCCCCTGGGCGCGCGGGGCTGCAGTCCCTCTGCCTTGCTCTAATCCCCTTTTCCCTGCAGTCTTCCAGCGCCTGCCTGGGAACGCGAGTTGGCTTGCCTGCGTGGGCAGCTGCTCCAGCAAAGGTCAGCGGGCAGCAGGTTCGGCCTCCTGCCTGCCCTCCCCGCGGGCCGCGAGCTCGGCTCCCCGCGGCTCCGCAGTCGGAGTGGGGCACGGCTATTTTCAGTGCTGCCACCCAGGATGTAATCTTGGCTGCCTCCCCTTCTTCTCACCACCACCTCCTCCCCCTCCTCTCGCTCGCTCTGTCTTTCTCTCCCCCCCTCCACAAGTGATCAAAAATAGTGCCTGTGGTGTTAAATTTCTCACTCTGTAGCTTATTAAAAGCCTCTGAGTGCCTGACGCTGAGCCTATTTGAAGCTCAGCCGACTTCCCAGTTTCTGAGCTGCTCCACTGCCTTTTTCTTCCCTTCCCCTCTTTCCGTTTTTGTTGGGGTTTTTTTTTTGTGTTTTTTTTTTTTTTTTTTAAAGGTCATACATTGCGCCGTGCATAAGCAAAGCCTCAAAGTCAGAGCGAGTGCTAATTAAAACGTCTTGGGAATAACTGGGGACGGACGGCTTCGCTCCCTCTCACTCTCCTCTGTCCCCGGTTTCTATTTGCGGCGTGCGTGTGCCTCTCTCGACACACGCAGCCGCTCTTTCTGATGGAAGGTGGCTGGTTTTTTTGTTGTTTTTTTTTTTTTTCATCTAATGGAAGAGCGTTGGCGAGGCCGGGAAGCTGGGGAAATGGCCAGCTGCTATTTTTAGGATGGGGAAAAAAGTGTCTCCGTCAGCGTCCTCTCACCAGCTCTTCCCACTGCCTACCGCCAGCTGCGGGGGGGACGGGGGGCCAGCAGGGATCCGGCCCTGCCCCCTCGCAGGGTGCCCTTGGCCGGGCTCTCCGCGGCATGACGCCTGCTGGGACTTGTAGTCTGCAGTTGCGGGGAGCAGCGAGGGCACCTCCGGCTCTCCCCGCGTCCGGGGTGGCCGAGGGACCCTGGGGATGGCCGTGCCCCCCCGCTGTGCTGCGGGAGGCTGCTCTGCCCCTGGGCAGGGGCTCTCCTGCCCTCGTGGGTGTGGGGAAAGGGCTTTTTCCTACACCCGGCTCTTCCAGCCCCCCCCTGCCGTTGCCAGGCAGGACTAGAGCAGTGCTGGGCAGGGACTGCCTGCACCCTGGCTGGTGGCACTGCAGCCCTGCTCACCCTGCCCCGCGGTTCAGGGGTGCGRGGCGATGTGGGGGGCATTCCTGAGCTCTCCGTGCTCCCCCTTGCAGCCCAGCCTGGTCCCCGCAGGGTCCTGCTGCCGTGGCCTCGGCTCTGAGCCCCTCACCTGCCTCTGTCCTTTCCCATCACTGCTAATTATCTGGTTCTGTCGAGAGCAGCGTTATCCTCCTCCCCCGGCTCGCCGCGCTGAGCTCTCAGCTCCCTCTGCCCACGCCGGGAGCCACGATCAGTCACGTCCCGCTGGATGCCACGAAAATGGTCTCTGACTCTGCTTGGCGCAGGAGACGTGCGGCTGCGGCTGAACCGGAGGCGAAGCCCTTCCCTGCTCCCGGCTCGGCGTCAGTGCTGCGAGCTGGTGTCAGTGCTGTGGGGACGGACCCGGCCGGGACCAGGGGGGGCAGGTGGGGAGGTGGGGGTCAAGCCCCAGTGTGGACCATGCCTGTACCACTGATGTGATTCAGCGGGTGAATCCTCTCTCCTTCCCAAACCAGCCTGGCTCGGGGCGGCGGCGGGGCCATCCCAGCTGGCGGCGGCACCAGCGCGGCGCTCGGCAGTCCCTGGAGCGCCGGCACGTGCCCTTGGGGACCATGGCCTCCACCCACAGCTGGGGCGAGAGGTCTTTCTGCTTTTTGGGGCAGCACCTTGCCCCGGCGCTTTGGTCCCTGCTCCGGGCAGGGGGACACGTGGCTGCCAGGGCCGTGGCGGCCAGGAGCATCGGCGGAGTTATTACAGGGAGCCTGGGATCTGTTTGTCTCCGGCTTTCGAGCGCTGCGGGGTGGGGTGGGCGTGAGAGGGAAACGTTAATGCGCAGGAGGGAAGGGCTGCCTGGAAAATGGCGTGAGCGGGGCGGGGGGTCGGCGCGTCGCCCTGCTCCTTCCTTTCCACCGAGGGCTTTCACCCATGACTTGCATCTTCTGCTGCCAGATGGAGGGTGGGGAGCCGGGCCGGGAGCGCTCGGAAAGTGAAGCATCACTGTTTCTGCCAGCAGCGCCGGCAGCGTCTCTTCTCTTGGGGGACGATTTCCGAGAGGGGCYGGGCTCTGCCGGGCCGAATCTCCCAGCGCTGGCGTCCCCTCCCCGTGCTTGGCCACATGGCATTTCCACCGTCCCACCCAGATCCCGAATGCAGGGGAAAGGTTCAAGCTCCCGTCTCTCTGCAGGAATAAAACCCCAAACCCCACCGCAGCCCCAGGATTCCCCCGGCTCCCGGCTGGACTGACTCATCTGGCAGAGCCGCCCCTTTCCCTGCCCAAACCCGCGGTGCTCGGGATCCCGCCTGGCCTCTCGCAGCCRCCCTGCTATTGCCCCCCGTCCTCAGTGCCCACGTTGCGACATTGGGGTGGGGGCTGCAGGGGCTGCCCCCCACCCCTCGTCCCTGCTGGGGGCACCCACTGCCCAGGGGGGCTGTGGGAGGTGGAAGGCAGCCCCGCTCACAGCCCCCCGGGGAAGGGGGGCTGAGCATGGGGCTTGGGGACCCTCGGCGCCGGGCGGCACCCTGCCTGTCCCTGCCAAGGCTTTGCGGCACCTGGGTGCAGAGCTGGCTCTGGCCAGGACCCCTCCCCGGCCCCCGTGGCCATGGGCTGCTGCCTGTGGCCCCCGTCCTGGCGTGGGAAGGTCAGCAGAGGCTCTGCACACTGCCAGCACGAGCCCGGCCACGTCCTTGGGCCACGTTGCCCTTGGGTGGCTCGAAGGCCGTATCCTCGCAACTTCCTTCTCCGGGGGGGAGCGCTGCTGTAATGATTAACCCGCGCTGCGTTAATCGTTCCGTCCTGCAACCTTTTTCCTCTCGGTTTCCAGCACTGGAAAATGCTCCTCTTCCGCTGACCTCCCACGCACGTGGTCCCATCCCCGTGGTGGGAGCATGGCAGGGCTCAGGGAAAATCCCCGCAGGCAGGAGCAGGGGACCTGGGCTAGGGGCACAGCGACGGGCAGGATCTGGCTCCTCGGTCCCGGCCCATTTCTGGGGTGATTTGCCGGCAGATGGCGGTGGAGCCGTGGGGAGACGTTGCCCCGCCAGCCTCCCGGGCCTCACCCCGCAAAATCCGGGCGCAGGAGCGAGTGCCGACGGGTGTTGGGGAGGGCGGGTGTTGTAGCCAGCACGACGGTGCTTGTCATGCAGCTCCCAGGCCAACAGCCTCGGAGCGCTGTGCTGGCGAGCGCGGCAAACCCTTGGCCCGGGGCAGGTTCTCTCTTGGGGAAGCTGAGGCACGGATGGGGAAAGCCACTTGCAGGCTGGGGAGAGTGGGGATGGGACGCGGGAGTCCCGGACCCTGCTGCAGCACTGTGCTGCTCGGGGATGCCACCCCTGTGGGTGTCCCCCCCGGGGAGCTGCCAGGGTCAGGCGAGGGGCAGCGGGGCTGGCACGTTGCCYTGGGGTCCCAGGTGCCCTGGCAGGGCTCGGCAGCCCTGGGGTCTGCGGGCGCAGCCCTCACTCGGGGCAGCCTTGGCGGCCACTCGCGCTTGGCTTCCCTGGAGCCGGCCCAAAGCCGCGGGGCGTGTGGAGGGGGGCACACAGCCCCGTGCTGGGGGTCTGAGCGAAGCCCCCTCCCACCGCCCCCCCGGCCGGGGCCGCGACCCACGCGGGGCAGGGGGAGGCCGGGGAGGAAGCGGCTGCCAGCTGGGCTCGACGCTGTCTACAAAGGCGGCCCAGAGAGCCCGAGCGGAATGAGGTGGCGCCCGTCCAGGTTCCCACGGCAGCCCCAGTGCAGAAAATACACCCGGAGCTGGTGGCGGTTGCCACAGTGATGGGCTGGGTGCCACGCCGCCGGGGGGGCACAGCCCCGGACCCAGGTGTGCCGGCACGGGACCCCGGTGCGGGGCGGTGGGAGCACCGTGGGGCGGCGGAGCTGGGCGCTGGCGGGGACCAAAGGCTCCTGCCCCGGTTCCCGCTGCCCCCGCCTGCCTTTGATGTGCCGGGACTTCGCCCTTGGTAAAGCTGGGAGGTTCCCAAGGAGTTCCCGGCTGGAGCCCGGCATCCAGCACCCAGGCGTCCTGGCACAAGCCCCCGCAAGCCCTGGGGCTCCATCTGCCACTCGGTTCCCTTTGCCCTGCCGGAGCCGGGGGCTCGGAGCTGCAGCCGGGGGCGCGGAGCCCCGCGGGCTCCCCGGTTCCTGGCGGGGCTGGCCGGGAGGAAGCGGCTGCAGCTGGCCCCGGTGGTGGGGCGCTTCCTGGCGGGGCTGGCGCCGGGCTGGGGCCCGGGGTGGGGAGGGGAAGCCGGGGGGGGGCCGGGGCCGGCTGCCCTCGGGGATGCCCCAGCGTGCGGCGGGGAGGAGGGGACGGCAGCGCTTTCATCCCCGCTCCCTCAAAGGCCGCCTGTGTGCCGAACGGCCGCCCCTCCGCCGGGTATAAATAGCAGGGATTGAGGCCTGGCGTGACACTGGAGTCACTTCTGCCACCGCCACCTTGGGTGCCTCCCCTGCCGCCCTGCGGGACCTCAATGGGGTCATTGTGCGCCGTGGCCCCGCGGGGCACGTCCCGAGCAGCTGCTGAGCCTGACCCCGTCTGCTTCCCCCGGCGTGCCGGGGCCACCGTGGGGCTCGGGGTGCCCCTGCGGGGTCCCATGCAAGGAGGGGGCACGCGCCCCCCGCTCACCCTCCTCCCCCTGGCCGGCGAGGGCCACGCACGGGGTAGRCCATGGCTTCCTGCCATCCCCGTCCCCACCTGGCCGGGCTGGCTCCCGTCGCCATCCCCACCTGGCCGTGCCGGCCGGCTCTGCCCCCCGCCGCCCCCTCCCTGCCCGGGCAGCGCCGGCAGCTGCTGTGGGGCGTAATGACGGGGTGTGCCTGCCTGCCCCGGGGTGGAGAGCGGCGCGGGAGGCTGCTGCCACCCAGCAAGACGGGGCCAGCCGGGCGCGGAGCTTCCCTGCCTGCAGCCGGCACGGCCACACCTGTGTGGGCTGAGCAGACCCCGCTCCCACCCCAACGCCCGGCCCAACCAGCTCCTTCGCGTCCCGGCTGCCCGCGGACAGGCTGCTGCAGGCAGGGCCCCCCGGGCCAGGCAGGTGCAGGGTGCTGGGGAGCGCCCGGCGCGGCGGGGGGATGCGGGGGGTCAGGAGGAGCCGGAGCTGCCTCCGTCGCCGCTGCGCTGCCAGGACACRGCCGCTGCGGCCCCCCCGAGCGCACCGAGGTGCCTGGGAGACCTGGGGGCTGGAGGGGCTGTGACCCCCTTGCTCCCAGCCGGGGGGTTTCCAGGTGTGCCGGGAGCAGCCTGCCTGCGCTGCTGCGGGATGTCCCTGTCCCTGCTCGCCCCTCGTTGCTTCCCCGCATTGTGTCCCCCGTCCGGCCCCGCATCCTGTCTCTGCAGGTGGGCCCCGGCCCCGACCCCGGCCGGCTGCAGCCCCCGCGCAGCGTGTCCCGGCCGGGCACCCCAAGGGCACAGGCTCCCGCCGGGGCGGGCTGCGACACGGCCCCGCCAGCTCACGCGGGCTCCCGGCAGGGCGTGGGAAAAGCCAGCGTCTCCCGCAGCGAGYGGGGCGGGCAGGGCAGGCAGGGCAGGCAGGGGCCCCTCCGACAGGGCCGGGTGTGGGCGCAGAGTGCGCACAAGCGCATGTTGCACCGTCAGTGGGGTGGGGGGGTCGTGCACCCCACATCCCCCCATCTGCTCCAACCGTGGTCGGCCAGTCCCCAGGGCTGCATTACCCCCTGTCCCAGTTTGGGGAGCGAGGACCGGCTGTGCTGCAGCATCCCCGGTCCCGTGGGATGCAGGAGCACAGGCGTCCCGCACCCCAGGGCAGCCGGGGCAGCTCTGTGGTGCGGGGGTCCTGGCTGGGCAGGGAGGGGCCATGACCCAGATGAGCTGCGATGCCGCAGCCCCCGGCAGGCTGCGGGTGCCTGCTCCTTACAGCCGCGGGAGGAGCGGCTCATGCCAAGGGCCTCCCGTGAGCAAAGAGTCGGATAAGCACAGCCGGGCCATGACGGGCATTGCGCGGGGCCCTGGCCGGGAGCTTTCTGAATTCATCTCGATTCAGCAAATGGCTGTGGCTGGAGGAAAAGGGAAGRAACTGGGCCGGGGGCTTAACCAGCAGTGTTTTCCTTTAGAAATGCATCTCCTGTAAAACGTGAGCCGATGCTTTTCGCTTTGAAGGCTGCCAGGAGCATCTGAGAAGGGCAGGCGGCGCTGGGGCTGCTGTGAGGCGAGTTTCTCTTCTGCTTTTGTTTGGCTCTTGTTTGGCCAAGCATCCACCCCACGCCAAGCACAAGCGGGCTCCCGAGTCTCTCGGTTTCCATCGAAGCAGTAGCGACGTTGCTGCTGCATTTTTGGTTCATCCGTGATGAGGGGCTCAGCGGGGCGGGGGCCGGCGGGGGCCGGTGAGGGCCGTGCCGCCTGGGGAGGGCGGCGGGAGGCAGGCGCTGCGCTGCGGAGGTTACACAAGAGCCCCGCTCTGCTGATGCTCCCAAAACCACAGATGATCTAATCTCCTGCAGCCTAACCTATCGCTGCCATATCACATTTCCCCTCAAAACCTAATCCTGCAGAGAGCACCCGACGCCGTCCCGGCCCCACCGGCAGCGCCCTCGTGGGAGCACCGACGGGCGACTGCCCCGTCACACCAGCAGCCCCCAGGGAGCTGGCTGGCGGGGCCAGGACTGCAGGCACCGGGAGAGYGGGAACTGCCCCCCGCCTCGGGAGGGCTTTTTCAGCCCGGGCTGCCGCAGCCGCTCTCAGCCGAGCTCAGCCACCGGCAGAGCCCTCGCTCCTTCTGACCCCAGCCCTGCGTGGTGCCGAGCCCCCGAGAGGAACGGTGGCCTGGGAGCCGCTCCATGCTGGCCGCCCCGAGATGCCGGCCTTGTCTGGCGGACTATCGCAGCCTTGGTGTGAATCTCACTACAGCAACCCCCCCCCGGGGCCGAGTTCTGGGCACTAATTGCACCCTGCGAGGGAGAGGAGAAAGAAGAGAGAGAAAGGCAGAAGGAGAGCCCCGGCATGGCGCTTTCTTCCGCCTCCCCGTCACAAGCAGCTCAAGCTCTGCCGCCACGTGTGCCTCTCTCATCACTGTGGCTAACACAATCGGGGAGCTCCGGTTCCTGCCCGCCAGCCCCCCTGAGCCCAGCGGGTGCTGGAGCCCCGTGGTCCATGCCTGCTGGAGGGGCTGCCAGCCCGGCAGCATCCCGGGATGCTCTCAGCATCACCCGGGCAAGGGGCTGGAGAAGCACCTGGCTTCGGCTCTGGGCTCTCCGGGCAGCGGGGTCCGGCAGGGCTCGGGTACAGCCTCTGCGTCCCTGCTGGCAGCTGGGACGGCGCCTGCCTTCGCCAGCACGTGGGGTGCCGGGGCATGCTCCAGCCCGCGCGCTGCCACGCCGCCAACCACCCAGCACACACGGGCCTCGCGGCGGATGTGAGCAGGCGTGTTTCGGGGCAGGGCTGCCTCCGTGCCAGGCCAGCACCAGCCCAGCGTGGCCAAGGTCTCCGTTGGGAGCTGAAGGCACTATGGGGAGACAAAGGTTTAATGAGGGGTTGTTCGGCTCTTTCTGATCCTTCCGCCCATTATCTAATCAGAGCAGGGCATTTAAAAGGCCACAGTGCAGAGTGAGTCACTTCCCTGGTCGGTGCCTCAGTTTCCCCACAGGTAGTGTGCCGGGGATGAGCTGAGCCCGTCTCCCCGCAGCGTGTCTCGGCGCTGGGGAATGTGGCACAGTGGGTCCGGCCCAGGGCTGGATTCCTCCGTCTGCTCTTTGCTCCGCACTGACTCACCCCGACCCTGGGCACAGCACCTCCCTCCATCCCCCCAGCTGGGGAAGGGGCGCAGGGCAGCCCTGCTCTGCCGGCGTCCCTGAGCAGCCGGGGAGGGTCCGGCAGGAGCGAGGGCGAGAGCCAGCCCTGCCCAGGGGTGCTGGGACATCCTGAAGCCCAAGCGCCCAGCAGCACGGGTCGGGGGCACCCACACCTCCACGTGCAGCAGCTTCGCCTCTGCCCGGCTGTTGCAGCCTGGCCCCGTGGCAGTGCCGGTGGCACACGGCGTCCGGCTCCCCTCCCCGCCAGGATTTCCTGCCACCGTTCCCAGAATAGGCCCTGGCCCCGCATCCGTGGGGGAGTGGGTGACCCTGCACAGCCATCAGCCGGGAACCGGTCCCGCTGCCCCGAGCAGCACCAGGACCCAGGGTCAGGCACAGGGCGAGGCGGCAGCACCGGCATCCCGTGGCCAGGGCCATGTGGCAGGACTTGTGGTGGTGTCCCCTGCCCCGGCCAGCCCCCGCCGGTGCAGGGAGGGCCGGGCAGGCGGCTCCATCACCGTAAACAGGAACCACGGCCGGGGGGAGAGCGCAGCCCGGCCGGGAAGTGAGGGGGTGCGTGCGCCCATGACGGGATGTGTGTGAACGGCGCGAGCCAGCGTCCGGCCTGGCCGGGCGGGAGCGTGGGTGGGGGTGCAGCACCCACCTGGGTGAGCATGCATGGGTGTGAGTGCATGCACACCCACGGGAGCGTGCGTGCCGGTGTCTGTGCGCAGAGTGAGCACGTGTGTGTGTGCACGAGTGTGCGTGTGCCTGTTTGGGGCGGTGCCGCCGGAGGGCTTGCACACGCGTGTGCAGGGACGAGGCCAGGAGGAAGCGCCTCCTCCCGTCCCCAGCCCGCCCTGGGTCGGGGTTTCCTGTGGCACAACCYGCCCGCGGGGCTCCTTTTCCTCCTCCCTGGCTTCGGCTGCTTCGGTGGGTGCCAGCCCCGGCAGAGGGGCAGGGGTGGCACTGGGCAGCGGGGCCGTGTGCGAGCGTGCCCACGCGCCCGCGTCTGCCCCGTCCCGCGCTGTGCCGGAGGCAGCCAAACCCACGGTGCCGTGGGGCTGCCGGCTGCCCCGCCAGACCCCGGCCCCTCTGGCAGCAGCCCCAAGCCCCCCAAGGCGGTGATGGGGAGGCCGGGCGGACGGGTGCCCACGGCCCCAGGCTGGCACCATGCCCCCCGCCCGGGTGAGGTTCCCACATTCCTGACGCGGCTCCAAGTGGAGCAGTGGGCAGGCGCGAGGCGGGGATGCCGCCGCGCTGACTGTGCGCCCGTGTGTCAGCGCGTGGGGCAGCCCGGCGGGACGCACCACCCCACGCCCCCCCCGCCGGCCGCCCCACGCCGGGCCCCAGGGCCCCATGCCGGCATTGTCCCCAGCCCTTGGCACACGCCTGGGCTCTGCCTCCGCCCTTTGTGCAGGCAGGATTTGGCAGATGCCCCACGGGCAGGGGGTCGGGCCCCCATGGGTGGGTGCGCTGCCTGTCGGTGCCCCCCCTCAGCCAGCTGTCCCCGTGGGACCCCCGGGCGGGGGCACCGAGCTCTCCCCGGCCACGGGGCAGGGTTGAGGGGTGGGTGCTGAGGATGCTGCACCCCAACTGTGCACCCCAAAGTGGGGCAGCTGGACTACACCCCCCACAATGCATTGCGGGACACACTGGCCCCACCCACTCTGGGGCAGCCTCGGTGCATTACGGGGTGGGTAGTCCCGGGGGTGGCCGGGCTGTGGGGCCGCCCGGGGCAGGGGTGCGATGGGTCCCGGGGTCTGCGACGGTGGCACCRCTGCCTCCGCTCGGCTCCTGCGGAGACCCTGCCCACGCCGGCAACGCTCCCCTTCCCCGGGCGATGCCGACACCGGCGGGGCGGCCCCTGCTCCCGCACCCCGGGGGCCTGGCCGGGGCGAGGGCAGGGGCAGCTTCGGGGCGAGGAGGGAGCCGTGGCTGCGGGGTGAGGGGATCAGCCCCGGGACGGCGGCAGAGGCACGGTGCGGTGCGGGCGGTGCTGGCTGGCTCGCGGCCAGGGCAGCCTCAGCTCCGCTCTCGCCCAGGCTGGACCACAAACCGCCCCAGCCGGCCCCCGCGGCGGGAGCTGAGGGATGGGATGGGAGGGGAGGGGAGGGGGGTTACTTTCCCCCTGATTTATGAGCCTGGGTCACCCCGGGAACAAGGTTCAGCATGTACCCGAGGAAGCTACCGAAATCCCGGGTCCTTCCCCTCCCCAGGGCTGGCAACTTGCTTAAGCATTTATAATAATAATAATGATAATAACAATAATAATAACAACAACAACAACAACAAGCTGAGTTGTCATCTGACTCCTGGAGCCGGTGATTTAACGCAAACCAAGAAATGTCGTGGCATCTGAGAAACAACCRCGCGGTGCTGAGCTGAGGCCGGGGCTGGTCCAGCCAGAGGCCCAGCCCGGCTGGGAAGGGGCTTTCCATGGGAGGGAGGGGTGCAGGGTGTCAGGGCTCCGGTTCCTCTCAGCTGCGACGGGTGGGGGTCTGTGCCCCGGGTGCCCCTTCCCACCCTGGCAGGGGCTGGATGCCCACGTTTCCAGAACTCCCCGGGAGCAGGAGCCAGGTCCTGCCCCGCTGGGGGGTCTCAGCCCCCGGCCCGTGCCCGTGCCCGTCCCGTCTGTGGGCATGAGCCGGCAGCGTGCACCCGCGGTGCTGATGCAACCACCAGGACCTCTCCTGACCCGCCATTTCTGCCATTGCCACACCGCCTCCAGCACTCGGCGCGGGGCCGGCGCTGGGCTCCTGCGCGGGCTGGGGTGCAGGACGGGGCTCGGGGGGGATAGGGGCTGCGGTGGCAGAAGGGCAGTGGCAGAGCTGGTGCATGGGGCAGGACCGGACGTGGCCGGTGCTGGGGTTCCCCCCGCCTGTCCCAGCGTGGCTCTGGGCTGAAGCCCAGGCAGGGAGCGAGGCAGGGGAGATGCCCCCAGCCCCGCGGGGGCTTCAGCCACTGCCAGAGCCCCGGCCGCGCGCTGACCCAGGGACACCGAGCAGGGCTGGGGCCAGCTGGCTGCCCGTGCCTGGCCCGGGCCAACCTGCCCGTGTGCTGCTCTGGCCGGCGAGGGGGGAGAGTCAAATCTCCGGTCCTGCCCRGCCGGAGGGTGCTGGCCATGGGCCAGCAGCGGCAGGGGCTGGCAGGGAGGCAGCGGAGCCGAGGGCAGGGAGCCGCTCGCCCTGCGTCAGCAGGGACGGAGAGCTCAGCATCCCGAAGGGGACCATGAGCTCAGGGAGCCGAGAATAGCCCTGGCCTCACCACGGGCAGCGGGGCCAAGGCCCGGCACAGCCAAGTATGGCCCCACACCTGGGCCCGCGGCGCTGCTATATCCAGAGGGATTYGCCATTCTTCCCAGGGCCGGAGCCAGGCTGCAGGCAGGAGCCTCTGCAGTGACTCCCCCTGCCCCAGCCCCGCACGTCACGGCTGGGAACTGCCTCATCCCAGGGTCCGGCGGCAGCCGTCCAGCCCTGCGCTGTGCTGGGGTCCCCCCTGCCCGTGGGGTGGCTGGGGGTGCCTGGCCCCCCACGCCTGGGTGGCTGCCTGAGTCACTCCAGGGGTGACTTCATCTCTGGGGCTTGCCTGGCCTCAGCTGGGCCCGAGGCCAGGGTGATGGGCAGAGCCCCCGGGGGGTGTGGGGTGCCCCAGAGCCAGGGCATGGCAGGCGAGGCCAGGCTGGGCCACCAGCTCCAGCTTGTGTCGGCAAGCCAGGGTGTCCCCAGGCTGCGACACCCGGACACGCTGCCAAGGGCCACCAGGACACGTCCACGAGAGCCGGGAAACACATGGAGCCGATTGTGTGTTTCTAAGGACACGCCTGGGTGTTTACAGCCCCACCAGCGTCACCGGCACAGGCACCGCTGTCCTGGCCAAGGACACCCTGCGCCCGCCATGAGGCAGCCCTGAGCCTGGCGGGATGGGGGGGCTCCGGCCGTGGGGGTTCGTGCCTGGCTCTGTGCTGGGAGGGTGGGGATTGCYGGCTCCTTACTCACAGCAGCAAGCGATGGCTCACCTGAGCGCAACGGGGCGACGTGAGTCACTGCTCACCACCGTGACTAAGGCTGAGCCGCTCGGCCCCGCGGGGCTTGGGGGACGAGGAGGGGAAGCCGGGACCCCCAGCCGGTGGCCCTGCGCCTCCCCCACCGTGGCGGTGCCGGCAGTGCCTGGTGGGCCGGAYCGGGCGGGTGGAGGTGAAGCGGTTCGGCTGCACCCTCCTGCTGGGGTGTGCCCCGTGCGAGCCCTGCCGCTGGCCCCGCGCCCGTGGGAACGCTCCCACTCGCTGCCGGCAGCTCCRCGGTGAGGCCCCGGCCGGGCACCGTGCAGCTGGGCCCCGCTGCCTGCGCCATGCCCACCGGCATCGGCCCCTTCGCGGCTGTGCCAGCTCTGCTCCCCGAGGGAGCAGGATCGCTCCCCTCCCCAGGCTGGGGGCCTGGAGAAGTCGTGCAGGAAAAGGGGCCCCCCAGGCTGCAGCCCTGCGTCTTCTGCAGCCACAGGAGCGAGAAACCCCCTTCTTCCCTCCTCTCCCCTCTCCCCATCTCTGCTCGAGGCCAGCGTCAGCTCTGCCCTAATCCCATGACCCCRCGCCTGCGAGGGGAATGCAGAGACTTGCGATAAAATCCCCGTTTGTCAAAGCTGTGAAATCAGCCAGGAATTCAGTCCAAAAGGGGAAAAAAAAAAAGGGGGAAAGAAAAGAGAAAAGCTGCTGCCCGGGGCTGGTGGGGGATTTCCCCAAAGAAGGAGGGCTGGGAACTTCCTTCCTTCGAGGGACAGGACTTCCAAGAACCGGCCCCCGAAAGATTCAGGGCTCCCAGCTGAAGCTGGGGTCAGTGGGACGGGGCAGCGCCGAGGGAGGCGGAGGAGCCAACACCGCAGTCCTGCCCGAGTCCACCCTTACACCGGGACGCACACACCGGCCGGGCCCCGTGGGAAGCGTCCCCGCAGGACCCCGGGTAAGCCCCTCTCCTCCGCCCCGGCGCCCGCGCTGCCCGCCCTGGTGCGTGTGAGCCGCTCGCTCCGTGGCCGCGAGCTGCCGCGGGGGCTAATCCGCAGGGCCCAGGTTAGCTAAGCGGATTGCGGGAGCTGCGTGTGGCCTGCAGCGGGATTTGTGTAGGTATTTGCTTGTCGGATCGTCTCTCCCCAAGCTGCTCAGCCATGCGGGGTTTGGAGAACGCTCCCTCTGGAGACGGCAGGAGCCTCTGATACCGCACAGCAATTATGCCCAAGTCTGACTGTAATCTTTAACGATTTATTCCCAGGGCAACACAATAAACTAAACACACAAAATCTAGGCTGCTGGGAATCCTGGGATCTCCCAGCTTGTGTCTCGGGAGGCTCAGGATACCTTCAACCATACTGAAATCTGCACATGCTTCCTAAAGCACCAGCTCCTGGAGTCACGGGACTGCCGGAGGAGATGAGTGTCCTCCCAGGAAGGAGATGGAGCCGTGCGGGGAGGGTGGCGACCGGGAACAGGGCTCCTCGGGGCTGCGGGGACGTGGCAGCAGCTCATGGGGAGATGCCCTGCCCTCGGGGCACGGCACACTTTGCCAATGGACCCGAGCGGGCCACGCTCTCAGCCAGTGCTGGAGCAGCTGCGCCATGGCCGTGATGTCCCCTTGTCCCTCCCCGCAGATCCTGGCCACGGGGCTGCGAGCCAGGGGCTGGCGGCTGGGCCCTGCTCCCTGAGGAGGTGGCTCTGGGGTGACGCCTTGTCCCCACCATGGCCCCTCCCAGTGCATGAGCCYGAACCGTGGCAGGGCCAAACCTGCCGGGGCCCGGCTGCCCCCTCTCCTCGCTGCTCCAGGGGCCTCACCCCACACAGCAAGCTGGGGACGTGGCCCCAGGAGGGGCGGCTTCGCAGGCCCGGGGCTCCGCAGCTCCCGGGGAGAACAATGGCGCGTCCCTGCCCCGGCCCCTCTCCCAGGGACAACAATGGCAGGAGCCGGAGCCGGAGCCGCCTGAGCTCATCTCCCCCCTGAGAGCCCGGAGGGGGCCGGGGCGGGCGGGGGGCCGCGGGCTGCGCCACAAAGGCTCCCTCCCTCCCTCCCAGCCCGGCTCTGCTCCTTGCGCATGGAGGGGCCTCGCTCCCCCCCCAGCGCGGCTCYGACAGCGATCTGCACCGACCCCAGGGGAGGCCTTCGGGAGCGAAACAGCCGCAGCATTTTGGGGCTACAGAGACCTCCCCCTGCTCCCTCCGGGCCCCCTTTGCTGCTGCCTCGTGGGTCGGGGATGTGCGGCCCCCTCCTTGCTGCAGACCGGCCACCAGATCCCCCCTCCAGCTGCTTTGTGTCTCGGTGTGCCAGGGCATTGTCTGCGAGGGAGAGACCCGGCCGAGTCAGCCTGAGGTCACACAGCATCTCCCCAGCATCCTCCCCGCGACAGGCCGGGGCGGCCGCCGGCCCCGCAGGCCCTGTCCCAGGGGGAAACCGGCCTGTGGCTTCTGCTCCAGGGCACCGGGGCATCACCCCCCAGCACCGGTGGTACAACAGCCCGCTTCTCCTCTGCTCCAAAAATTTCTGTGGGGCTGAGTCTTTGTCCTGGCTGTGAAGTAGGTGGTTGGGCAGAGGGAATCCCTGGGGGAGGGACGGCCCAACCTCGCTATTAGACATCAGAGAGTCGCCACCGGGAGCCGCTTTGAAGCTCAGCTCCCCAGGAGAGCTCAGCCCATCGGTTCCCTGCGCACGGACTGACTTTGACCCCGGTGATGGGGCATCCGGATGGGGAGAGGTGTCCGGACTGTCCCCTCCGCACCGCCCGCGGGAGGCGGGTCCCCCCTGCCCTGCCTGCCCTGCCCGCCCGCGGGATGCAGCGGCCCCGTGTGCAGCGCCGAGCACTTGTGAGCAGCGGGGGCAGAGCTGGGACCGGGACCCCCGGAGGAGCAGAGCCGCGACCCCGGGACAGCCCGAGACCCCCCCCGGGGGGCCGGGACCGGGAGCAGGGGGAGGCCGAGCCGGGACCAGGACCCGGGGCGGGGGGGCAGGGGCCGGGACCCCCAGGGCAGGGGCCGGGACCGGGGGGCAGGGGCCGGGACCCCCCCCGGGAGCAGGTGCGGCCGCGTCACCTGCGGGTCCCGCTGAGGCCGGGGCCGCTGCCGGGGCCGGTGCCGGGGCCAGGCCGGTGCCTGCCCCCGCCAGGCTCCACCCCGGGCGGTGCGGGATAAAACTTGGGGCACCTCCCCGGCAGCTCCGCGTCAGGGCTGCGCTCGGACCGGCTCCAGCGCTCGGGAGGGGGCACCGCACGGCACGGCACCGCGACCCCCCCGACCCTCCCCGGGAAGTTTCTGGGGGTCCCTTTCTCCCTTCCTGCCGCCGGGCGCAGCTGAGCTCCGGCCGCGCCGGGGAACCGCGGGGCAGCGCTCCGGGCTCGGTGAGTGGGACCGGGGCTGGCTGCGGGCGGGCCGGGCCGTCGGGGGCCCGGGCCGGGCTGGGGGGGGGAGATCCGCGGACCGGGGCTGCGCTCACTCGCTTTTCCCGGAGCGGGCGGGGTGGCCCCGCTTCCCCGGGCCCCGCGGGGACACACGGCAGAGCCCGCCCGCTCGCGGTGTCCGGGAGCGCTTCCCACCCGCAGGGACCCTCCGTATCCCCGGGCACTCGGGGCTTTGCTTGCTCTCGGGGCACGGCCAGCGGGGCCGGCTCCCCTCGCTCCGGCTGCCGGGGACCCCGAGCGCGGCCTCCCGGGGGGGGGG
>JAYKAV010000296.1:33880-104360 GCA_035582835.1 Phoebastria nigripes | reverse complement strand
CGTGTCCCCTTTGCACATCTTTGTGCTGGGGAGAGACGCCCCCAAACCCCCCCGCCGGCCCCGCAGCTCGGGGACGGGGCAGCCVGCCCCGGTGGCACTTGTGGCAGGGCCACCCACGGGGCTCTGCTCCGTGCCAGGACCCCTTCCCCCCGTCTGCCCCAGAAGGGGCCTCGCTTGGGTTTGCAGGGGGGTTGTCCCCCCGTTTCTGGCRTCCATTTCCACCCATGGTCTGGAGGGCGATGCCGGAGCATTCGCAGCGTTTGGGGGGGTCCTGGGGCTGTGCGAGGGGCCACAGCCGAGTGTCGTGCATGGGGCGCCCGCTTTGGGGGTGGGCTCTGTCCCTGTCCCCCGGGCCCAGCGCAGGTCCCCGTTGTGCCAGCCRGGGAGCGGTGGGGACTGTCGGGGCGCGCTCGACCCTGAGGTCCGAGCTGCATTTTGGATGTGGGGCTGGACTGGGGCTTTACCTGCTGGGTTCACGTGGGGGCCGTGGTATTCGGCGCTGATGGTGCAGCCATGTCCCTGTCCTGGGGTGGCTGCGTGGGGGTAACTGAGGCAGGAGGGAAGCAGAGCTGCTCTGTCCCCTTTGCATGGCCTTGCCGTGTCCCCGCGTGTCCCAAGACCCCCTCCCAGCTGCTGCGGGTGGGGGTTCAGTGCTCCCAGCCCCCCGCCCGTTCCTGCCGCAGCCGCTCTCCCGGCCAAGTTTGTTCTGGAGCGGGATCCCTTTTTTCCTCTTTCCCCAGCGCTGGAGCCCACGTCTGGAGCTTCAATTGTTCGTCCTCCCACGCGCCGCAGCGGGGCCAGGCCCGCGCCGGCTGCTGTGCCGCGGTGGAGGGGGCGGCCCGGCTGGCGCTGCTCCTCCCTCGCCGGGGAAATGCCCCCCTTTGGCAAAGCACCGCAGACAGGGGCTTCTCCCCAACGGGGACCAGCCCGGTGCCAGCCACCCCACGGGCTGGTGGGGACCCTGCTTTGGGGGTGTCCGTGCATCTGTGCCGGCAGCTGTGCCATGGGATGCCGGACGGTGGGGGGCTGCGTCCCCCCCGGTGCGGGGAATGTCAGCCCCCCGTGACCCCCTGCCACCTTTGCCGTTGCAGGGGACCGCTTGCGGCAGACGGAGAACCGGGCGACGCGCTGCAAGGTGGAGCGGCTGCAGCTGCTGATGCAGCAGAAGCGGCTGCGCCGGAAGGCTCGCCGGGACGCCCGGGCCCCCTATCACTGGCTGCCRAACCGCAAGTCCAGCCGGACCAACAGCAACAGCAGCGTCTCCAGCGAGGGCAGCCTGGACCTGGACTTCGAGGACTCGGTGTGGAAGCCGGAGGTCAAGGCGGACATGAAATCGGAGTTTGTCGTAGCATAGAGCCGTGCCCGGGGAGGGCCCCGGGGCCGTGGACTCTGCCGGGTGGGCCCCCGCTCCCGCCGCCCCGGCTGGCGGTGGTGTCATTTCTGTTGTCATGGGCCAGATCTCCTCTAGATTTGCCATCTCCTGCGACCGGATGCCTCGGGGCCGACCCTGCCCRCGCTGGGGGAAGCGTTTCACGGGGGGCGGCCGGGGCAGCCTCACCCCCCCGGCTTGGTTGGGGTTGGGGAGATGGGGGGGAGCAGGCAGGAGCCGCCGGCCCCCTCCTGCATCCTCCCCGGCCGGGAGCGGGGGGGTCCCGGCAGCCGGGGGGGCCCTGGGGGATATCAAAGCTGCTGCTTTGCTGTGAAGAGGGGCGCAGCGGGGTGGATTCCGGCCCCCAGCGTCGTCCCCCCCGGTGCGGGCAGGAGGAGATGAAGTCTCTTTCGGAGGTGCTGGGGCACCCCCGGGGTTGGGGGCCGTTTGTTTTCCTTCCCTTCTATATGTAGCATTGCTCGGCTGCGGGGCTGGGACCCCCCCGGGCGGCTGGGGGGGACACGCGTGTGCCTGGGCGCCGCTGGCCCTGCTGCCGCAGCCATTGGGGGGGGGGACCTTGTTTTGGGGTGGGTTTTAATTTTGTTTTTGGAGGGAAAAGAAATGGCGCCTTCCCTCCGCGGCTGAGACCAACTTCCGAGTCGCTGGACTCCTTCCCGCCTGCCTCTTGGTTGGTTGGATTTTCTTTTTTAACTTAAAAAAGGAGAAGAAAAGAAAAAAAAAAAAAAAGATTAAAAAAAAAATGAATAAATAAACCCAGTACTTGGTCATGGCTGTCCGCAAGCCGTGGGGCTAATATTTATAGACATTAATTACCCGACTGAGCCAATACTGACATAGTCTTGCATAGGCCGTAGAAATCCTTTTTCTTGTCCGACTTTGATTTTTCGTCAGGAGATCTGTGCAAATAGAGAACCCATGTGATGTGTTTTTTGTCTGTAAAAGTCTTTTTTGTGTGTTTSGGGGRGGGRGGGTGGGGGGGAGAGCGAGGCTTTCGGTCTTTAATATTTTATTTTTTATTTTTGAAATAAATTTGGGCAGTCTGGATGCAACCGTGCCTGCCGTTGCCGTCAGTGTCGGGATGGGGGGGTGGGACAGGGCAGTGCAGGGACAGCCGGGCGCAGCACCCTGAAGTTATTAACCTCAGTGCACGTGCACAGCCATGCGCGTGTTCAGCACCACCCATCCATCTGTGCACACCCCCGTGCACACGCGTGGCCACGCATACCCCTGTACCTGTGCACATGTGTAGCCCTGTACGTGTTCAGCTCTGCACATCTGTGTGTGCACACCCCTGTACATCCCTGCACACAGCCATGCATACGTGTTCAACACCGCACACGTGTGTGTGCACAGCCATGCACACGTGTGTGCCCGGCTGTGCACACACGCTCACCTACAAGTGTGCGCACACGCAGCCCCGCAGCAGGAAGGGAAACTTGAAAGCGTGCGGGGGAGGTGATGGAGCTGCCCCCTCCTCCCAGGAAGGGGGAATGGGGCTGGGGTCCCCTCGCCCTGGGCACCCGTCTCAGCACCCAGCTGCAGGGATGTGCTGGGGCCGGCATTTCCAACCCTTGCCGGACCCCAACCCGTGGGGCTGCGTGGCACTCGCCCGACTGGGTGAACCCGGTCCCATCCCACCGGCCGTGCCGACGTGCTCTGCCGCTGCGCCGAGGAGCCCGGCCGGTTCCACCAGCCGGGCTGGCCACGGGTGCCGGCACCCTCCCTCCCGTGCCGCCCTCACCAGCTCTCCTGCGTCATGGCGGGGCGGCCGCAGGCCGGGGCGGAGGGGTTGGCGGCCGTGAACCTGCTGCCGCCCCAGCGCCCTGGTTCAATCCCCGGGGCCCAGCACAGACGTGCCTCAGTTTCCCCAGCTGCAGGTTCGTTTCCCCGTGGCTTTCCCCTGCCCCAGGGAAGGTGACGGGGTGGGGATGGCCCTGGGGACATGTGTCAGCGCCATCCCACCCGTGGGCGCCCGCTTCCCCCAGCCCCTTTGGCCCCTGGGTCCCCGAGAGGAAACCGTGGAGGCCGGTGGGGCTCAGGGCATCGGTGGCTGCGTGGTGCCACGACCGGGGACACCGTGGGCTGGAGCAGCCCCCRCACTGCGCTCCTGTGTCCGGCACAGGGACGCGTTGACATGGTGGGCATCAGCACTCCCAGGTCCCCGGCACAGCTGGGAGGGTGGGTGAAGCCTGGCCCCAGGGGAATGGGGGGCTGAGCTGTGGGGCTGTTATTTGGGGAGGGGGCAGGAGTGTCCCCCAGTCCACGGCACTTCGTGGCTGCCCATGTCCCCAGCCCTGTCCCCGGTGCATGTCCCCTCCACCATGTCCCTGTCCAGCCCTGTCCCTGCACCCCGGGGACCTGGAGGAGGAAGCCAGGGAGGGGGGACGATCCGGAGCCCCACGGGGGCCCCAGCACCCCACGGACAGGTCAGGATTCCCCAGCTGGGACCGGTGGCTCTTCCCATGCAGGAACACCCTGGGGGCCCAGCCATGGGGCTGGGGGGGCCTCGCCGGACCCCGAGCCCCCGGGGGCAGCTGAGCGCCGGAGGAAGCCGGGGCCGGGAGAGGAAGTGGCTCAGGTTCCTGCGGTGACATGTGCCGCACCGGGCGTCCTGCTGCCAGCGCCCCGCTTTGACGTCATTTCGGGTAGAGCGAGCCCCGGGCCGCCCCCCCGACACCCCCGGCCCGCGCCGCTCGCGCCAAATTTGGCAACGGGAAGAGGAGCCGCTCGCCGCGCCGGGAGCAAACGGCAGAGGCCTTTTAAGGCAATCGCTGCCTGGCCGGGCACGCGCGGGGGACACGCGCGTGGGCACGCTCACACCCGCCTGTTTGCACGTGGGCACGCTCACGCCCGGCTGCTCGCGTGCACACGTGTGTGTGCAGAGGGACACACGCAGGCAGCTGTGCACGGGGACGCACGCACAAACACCCACACTGCGGGTGGTCCCCCGGGACCCCCACACCCCCCCAGCCCAGCCCTGGGGTCCCGACGTCTGCTCCCATCCCGTGGCCTCAGCTCAGGGTTTGGGGGGCCCCGAGGGAACTGGGGGAGCAGTGGGGCCAGTGGGTGCTGCAGGGTCGGTGCCCTGGGGTGCGAGCCGTGCATGGGACAGGCCTGGCCCCAAAGCACGGCGTGGCACGGCATTGCATGGCACAGCACGGCCTGGCATAGCACGGCATTGCACGGCACAGCATGGCGCGGCATGGCACAGCATGGCGTGACACAGCACGGCATGGCATGGCACAGGCTGGCTCGGCACAGCGTGCCGCGGCGCGAGCGCCCGCAGGAGGTGTCTGCAGCGCGGCGGGAGGCAAGCTGGGACACGGGGCGCCGCATCGCGCCGCGCCACCGGGGTGACATCACCGCGCCCGGGGCCGGCAGATGCTGGTGATAAAGTGGGGGGGGTCGCTGGCGGCGGGGCGAGGCCAGGCAGAGCCGCACTCGCTGCCCAGCCCAGGCGTCCAGGCGCTTCACACCCCCCCGCACCCCATCCTGCCTCCTCCTCCTCGCTGCCCCCAGCCCGGCCAGCGCCCCGGCCCCCCGCCCTGCCCCGGCGCTGCTGCAGGGCCAGGCCCACGCCAGTGCGGCTGCACTCAGCCCAGTCCTCCCAGTATGGAGCAATCCGGCAGCGCCAGCGTCGCGCCTTTGGTGTGGTGCCCGCTGGGGGGGCAGCATGGGTGTCACCCTGCGGGTGTGCGTCCGTGCACGCGGGTGTGTGCTTGCACAGGGTGGCGGCTGCGCACGGGCGGGCRTTCGCAGGGGGGTGTGCACGGGGCTGCGTGCACGGGGGCTGCTGGAGGGGTGGGGGTGCGTGTGCACGGGGAGTTGTGGTTGTGCACACGGGGATGTGCACGCACGTGAGTGGGTGCAYGCTCCCAGCACGCCCCCGCCGTGTTTCAGCCCCCGGGGGGGGTGACCGTGTCCCGGCCTCGGACGTGCACGGCTGCAGCTCCTGGCAGGGGATCGGGTGCCCCCCCAGTGCCCCAGGGTCAGCCCCAGGGTGCAGCCCATGGCCCAATGAGCAYGGCAAACACACGGCAAACACCCCGGCAGGGCCTCGGCCACGGGCCTGGGGCAAATATTTGCCTTCAGTGGTGCAGCCCTGCCGTGGCGGGGTGACCTGAGCTGTGGCGGCTGTGGGTGCCAGCAGGAGAGGGCTGGGGACCCCCAGGGCCCCCCCACCCATGGCCAGCGGGTGCGGACGGGTTGGAGCGGGTGCACCCCTGCCAGCCCAGCCCCCTCAGCAGAGGGTGCGCCAGGAAACACCCACGGCGGGCGAGCGCCTGGCGGCTCCCACGGCCCTCCCGGCACACCCGTGGGCCCCGGCGCACACCCACAGCGCCAGCCACAGCCGCGGCCCCACGCTGTGCGGGGCGCCCGCCCGGCCCAGGCACGCACAGGGGCTGCACATCAGCTCCTTGCGCACCCGGACCCTTGCGCACCCGGACCCTTGCACACCCGCCCACTGCACCCTACACCCCCCCCACCCCTGCAAGCACAGCCCGACCTCGCCACAGCTTGTGTATGCATGCGTGCAACCCCCTGCTTGCAAACATGCGTGCACACACTCATGTGCATGCACATGCCCCCCTGCCGAGTGCAGCAGCATGTGCCCGGCTGCTTGGCGTGCCCAGCCCCGTGCCCCCACGGCACTGGGAGCCCCGCGGTCACCTCCTGCTCGCCAGGCTTCTCCCGGGCTGGCGTGGGGTTGATCACTGCTCGGGATGGAGCCCCAGCCCCGCAGACCCCCAGCGCCGCCCGCCACTCGCTGGGGCACCCGACGGCTGCGCCCGGCAGTGGCTGCTGGCGAGAGACAGCGCTGGCACAGCTCTGCCAGACGCCGGGTGGGCGACGAGCTGCCGGCGTGTCCCTGGCAGGAGTCGGGAACACGGTGTCTGCCAGCAGCGGGGTCCCGTTGCGGGGGTGAGCCCCCGGCCTCCGCACAGGGGCTGCAGACAGCCTCCCCGCCACCCGGCTCTGGGGGCACCCGCCAGGGCTGGGGCACCCATGGGTGCACCGTGGGCATCGCTGCGGGGTGCAGAGGCCCCCCAAAGGGCTGAGCCCCCTGCACCAGGCCCCGGTGCTGCCGCAGGGCTGGGCTGCGGGCAGGCAGCCCCGGCGTGGGGCGCGGAGGCGGCGGGGGGGCCGGGGCGGGAGCTGCCGGCGCAGGGACGGATCCTGGAATTAAAAACATTCCAGGAACTGACTTTGAACCAGATAAAATAACAAGCGCCGCAAGGAATGTCTCACCCCACCCCCCCGGCCGGCCGCGGCCTCGGCCCATCCTGGCCCCACACCGCTCCCTCTGGCCCCACAGCGCTCCCCGAAGCCACCCTCCGCCCCACATGTGTCCCCGGGTCCTTGCACACGCGTGTGCACGCAGAGCACGCAGCCAGTGTGCACACGTGTGTGTGTGCAGTTGGTGCGTGCGCCTGCAGCCCGGCTGCGGGTTCAGCCCCTGCGCCCCAGCGTGCCCAGGCTGCGGTGCCGGCGCACGGGGGGGGCCGGGGGTCCCTGGGGGCATGGGCTGAGCACCCTGTGTGCTGCGAGGGGCCAGGGGTCCCCTGGACCCGTCTGTGAGGGTGCACATGTGCAGCCTGTGTGCAAGCAGTGCATATGCACACGCGTGTGAACACAGCTGTGCACGCGTGGGTGTTGTGTGTGCAAGGTGTGTGCACACCAGGCCCCCACCCCGCGTCCCCCGGCTCCCTCCCAACCCGGCCGGGGGGCAGAGGGTCACCCCGTGCACTGCCCGGCCCCCGCGGCTGCGGGGCCTCCCYGGCCCCCCCAGCCTGGCCCATGGCCGCGGCCGGCAAAGGCAGCCCGGCGTGCCTGGGCGGTGATATCATGGGGGCCGCGGAGCCAGGGGCACGCCGCCCAGCCTGCTCCCCGGGGACCCCCATGGGGCTGGGCTGGGGTCGGAGTGGGGACGGAGCAGCAGCAGGAGCCCGTCCCACTCCAGCCATCCCCACAGCGCCGCACTGGGAACCAGCACTGGTCACACTGGGAGTCCCAGTCTGGCTGCCTGCCCTTGCCAGCTGCCTTTGATAGCAGCAAAGACCCCAACTCTCCCTCCTCCACCCCATGGGGACCCCCCCCAAAAGCATCTCCCAGCTAGAGGTGTTGTGGGAGGGGGCACAGGCTCAGTCCCCCCCCGGTCGGGTTCCACAGGGGATGGTGCTTAAATGCCCCCGGTGACACCAGCGTTGGTGAGGGGTGTCTCCCCGCGTCACCCCAACCCTGCAGCCTGTGCCGTCGGGGTCCCGGCCAGGCGCCGGGCAGGGGGGCTGCRGGGCCGGCATACTGTGGTCCTGGGCAGCGTGGCAGTGCCAGCGGGGACACGGGGGCCAGAGGGCAATGCCGGTGCGTCACCGTGTTTACAAGGACCTCGAGGAGCCCTTGTGACGTCCACATCAGCCCTGCCAGCCGGGGCCCTGCCAGGTGGCACGGTGCCACACCTCCGCGCTCCCCCCCGGCCGCCGCTGAGATTTTCAGGGCTGGCGTGGGGCCACCTGGCCCCTGGGCCCCGGTGGCGCGGGGGGCATGGAGCCGGGTGTCCCCCCCCCGCCGCCAGCCACCGCGCCGAGCGAGCAGATGGGGCGTGCGCGGGGCTATATATAGCGGCGGGACCCACAGGTAGCAATGCGTCAGCGCACGGGTGACGCAGCCCTGGCGAGCAGGCGACGTTCGGCCGCACGCCCCGTGCACGCCCCCGCAGCCGGCTCCCTGGGGGCTGCAGTGGCCCCCCCTGACCCCCCATCCTCCATGCACCCAGGAGCTGGGGACATGCAGCCTGCTGGGGGTCTCCACGTGGGCTGCTCACGGCTGGAGGACGCTCAGCCCTCGGCTGTGCTGCACGGTGGCATTTGCTGGGTGGCACACGCCTGCACCCCCCATGTGCATGTGTGTGTGCATGTGTGTGCATGTGCATGTGTGTGCATGTGCATGTGTGTGCACGTGGTCCCTGAGGGTGCATGTTGTGTCTCTGCGTGGTCAGGGCTGTGTGTGTCACTGCGTGTGCCCACGCGTGTGTCCCCGCGTGCATGGCTGCAGCTGTGCTGCCTCTGTCTCGGTGTGTGGTGCTGCATGTGCATGTCCCCACGCATGTGGCCGCGGCCRTGCTGCGTGGGTGTGAGTCCCTGCATGCGTTGCTGCGTGTGTGTGTGCTCCTGTGTGCAGTGCCATGGCCGTGCTGCGTGCATCCACATGTGCATGTTGCTGCGTGTGCGTGTACCCACACGCGTGGCCACGTTGCATGTGCCTCTGCATGTCCCTGCGTGTTTTGCTGCATGCACACACTCTGCATGTGTGGCCGAGGCGTGTCTCTGCCTGTGGCTGCGTGTGTGCGTGGCCGCAGTGGCCGGGGGTGACTCAGCCCCCAGGCAGCCCAGGAATGCCCCCTCCCCGGCGCGGGAGCCAGCCCGCCTGTTGCAATGCGGTTTCCTCCGCCGGCCTGTGCTGGGAACGGGCCGTTCTGGGGACGATGACAACCAGGGCTGACCCAGACCCTGCTGGGAAGATAAGGCGGTGCCACCCTGCCTCCATCCTGCCTTCTGGGAACCGCGTTATCGGGGCGGAGGTGGGGGGTGAGGGGGGGTCTGGGCAGGGCTGCGTGCCTCGGCCCTGCGGCTGGGGGGGAGGGGGCCCGGAGGGGCGAAGGCTCACCCGGGGAGCCCCCCGCTCTGACCAGTGCACCCCACAGCCTGCCCACCACCCCCCCTGGGCCCTGCGGGAGGGCAGCCTGGGGAGGGGCTCCCCCGGGACCCCCAGCAGCAGCCCCTACCCATGAGCGAGGCCAGCCCGGGGGGTGCCCAGGCCAGGGGTGCATGAGGGGGAGCTCCAGCTTCGGAGCCCCCCAGGCAGCCAGCACTGGGGCTGCTGTGCTGCAGGCAGCACGGGGCAGCTGTCAGGGCTGGGGGGCTCCGGCCCCTTTGTGTGTCCCTCGGAGATGCCTGGCTCGGGTGTCAAGGGGTCCCATGAGGCTGTCCAGGGGCGCTGAGCAAGGAACTGGGGCGCTCCCCGCTGGGACGTGCCGGGGGGGTCACAGGCCCCACACGGAGCATGGCCGGAGCGGGACCCGTGCCAGACGCTGCCGCGGGGCCGGGGCTGTCCCGGAGCAGGGAAGGGGCCGCCGCGCAGCCGGGCCGGGCCGGGGGGCGCAGCTCGGGTCCTGCCCCGGCCTCGCACCGGCGCTTCCCCTCCGCCCGCAGGAGCCAGGCCGGGTCTTCCCGCCCGCCGGCGAGCCGGACCCCTGCCCCGCTCCGGCGGAAAAGCCCGGCCCGGATCCCCGGGCAGCGGAGCGGGATGGCACCGGCACCCACCCTCTCCCCCAGCCCCGGGAGCCCGGTGCCGCTGCGGGCGGGGTGCAGCGCGGGGGGGCTCAGGGGCGGGCAGGCGGCTGCGCGGGGACAGGCGGGACCGGCCGGGCGGTGCGTGGGACGCTCCGGGCGGCGGTGTGGCGGGGCTGGGCTCCAGACTCCGCTCCGGGCTCAACCTTCCGCTCCGGGCTCGGCTCCGCTCCGGGGTCTGTGCTCCGTTCCGGGCTTTCCGCGCCGCCCGGGCCCCGCTCGGCCCCGCGCGCTCATTCATTCATAGATCGCGCCGCGCGCTCCCGGCCCATTCATTCACGGCGGCGCGAGGGAGGCCCGTTACCGTGGCAACCGCCCCGGCTCCCGCGGCCCCCCCCCCGCACCCACGGTGCGCCTGCAGCGCCGAGCACGGCGGGGGGGCCGGGCCGGGGGGAGCCCCCGGCGCTGAGCGGCAGCCAGGGAGGCTCCGGGGGGGCTCCCGCACAGCTGCGGGGCCCGGGGCGGGGGGGCCCCATGTGCCTGCGGGCGGGGGGACGTTTTCCTGGCGGCAGGGCGCCGGGGGGGGGCTGTGCCGGGGGTCCCCTCGTTTGCACGGCTGCAGGGGGCCGGGGGCTCCCCTGAGGCTCCTGCCGGCTCAGCCACCCCGATGCCCGGGCAGCCCGAGCCCTCCCGACCCCCACCCAGGGCGGCTGCCACGTCGGCGGGGCGGCCCCCACCCAGGGCTGCGGCAGGAGCCCTGCCCCGCGCTCGCCGGGCCCCGGCGGTTTCAACCATGGGCTGGGCTTGGCGCAGCCTTAACGCCCCCCCCACCCCCCCGCTCTGTGGTTGTGGGGCCGAGCTCCGGCTCTGCTGAGCACAGAGCCCCCCCCAGCCTGGCGGGGAGCCCCCCCGGGAAACCCCTGTGGGCATGTGGGGTCCTGCCCCAGGCCGGGGGCGCAGCGAGTGCCAGCGGGGAGCGCGGTGGCTGTGGGTGCCAGAGGTGCGAACCGCCGGCACCCGCGCCGCGGGCGGCAGAGGGGGATGCCCCGGTCCCGTACATAAGGGTTGGTGCAGGTCCTGCGTACGCAGGTGCACACGTGTGCGCCCACAGCTGCGCGTGCAGGGGTTTTTGTGCAGACCCTGTGTCTCCAGCTCTGCTGCAGCCGTCCGTGCATCCCAGGTCCAGCTGCGCGGGGAGCACAGGCATTCACTGGGGTGCCCTGGGCACTGGTCGTGCAGGGGCCTGCGTGTGTGGTGGCAGAAAGCTCAGGGCTGCAGCATGGGCGCAGGGTGAGCTGGAGCTGGACAAAGCTTCCTGACCGCCTCTTCTGCCTCCCCAGGGCATCTGGAGTGAGGAGCCACGGCCGCGGGGTGCAGGAGAAGCTGCTGCTCATTTCTCGGCTGCTGTTCCAGCCCCGCAGGTGGGCTCCAGCCCGGGGTCCGAGGTACGAGCGTGGTGGGTAAGTGCCACCAGGTCTGTGTGGGGCTGGGCATGGGCGCTTGCATGGCTGCACTCGCGTGCGTCTTGCACAGATGGGCTCTCCTGCAGTTTGGGTTCGTGCACGTTGAGGACACGGGTAGACAAGAGCACGCGTGTGCGTATGCACACATGTGCTGGTGCTTACTTGTGCTCCCGGGCATGTCTGCACATGGGGCCACACGTGTGCCCCCGCCGCCTGCCCGTAGTCGCGCGCCGATGTCAGCGTGTGCGTGCACGCGCAGGCCGGGGTGGGCGGGTGTGCTGGGCCATGCACACACACACATGTCAGGGGTTGCCCTCACATGCAGCCGTGCGCACTTCGCCTCCCCGGCGGCCTCTGCACGCCGGGCCCTGCGTCTCGGCGCTGCTGGGGAATGACTCACGGGCTCGCAGAGGAAGCAGTGACTCAGTCCTGGATTCCTGCCTCTCCCCACCCCCCGGCCAGCCCGGCCATCGCAGCCACGTGGAGCCTGCGGGACCTCAGCCGCAGCTGGCCCGGTGGGACATAGCCGGGTGCTGGGGCTCCCCGTCGGGCTGCTGGCAGCAGCGCTGGGGGCACATGCACCTTCCCTGGGCTGCTGTGGGCTGTGCGGACTGCGGGGTCCCTGTGCGGCCATGGGGACCCCAGTGCCTTTGGGCACGCAGGAGGAGGCAGCCCCAGGCACTCGGGGTGGCACCGTGCACGCCCTGACTCCCACCCGAGCTGGGCACCAGGTTCAGGCTCGGGCACGTTTCCTGAGGTGTTTCGGGTGGTGCCAGCTGCACGCAGCCCTGGCCGAACCTGGCGTGCTGCCCCCGGGCAGCGGTGCCAGGCGTTGCCCCGAGCTCCCGCCCGGGAGGGCTCCCCTCTGCGTGAGGGGCACCTGCGGAGCCGTTACCCTTGGGTGCATGCCGTGGGCCAGTCACGGCAGCATGCCTGGCGCTGGGCATCTCCCATCCCGCTGCCCCGGCTCCTGCCGCCCCCTCAGTGCCCCCGGCCGGCGGCTGCTCCCCATCCTGTTCCCAACCCTGTGGCGGGGGATCTGCCTGCCGCTGACCCGCTCCTTCCCTGGCCCGACGTACCGGTGCCCCTCGGGGGGCTGCAAGCCCTGGTACAGCACCGGCACCAAAGGTGGCCGGGACGGCTCCACCTGCCGTGGGTTTGCCGTGGGTCTGGGGTGCGGCAGCGGCTCCACCTGCCCCTGGCGCTGGGCCACCACTGGCACTGGGCTCTGCAGCTGCTCCGGCTGCCGGCCCTGTGCCTGCCGGGGGTCCGGGGTGCCACAGTGTCCCACAGGCAGCACCGGGGACCCGGGCAGGGTGCAGGTGCTGGTGGCTGCAGAGGGGAGAGGGGCTCGTGCCACGGGCCCAGGGCACCAGTACCCTTGGCCAGAGCAGACGGGGTCCTGCCTGCGCCCTGGGCAGGTCTGTGTGTCTGCGGTCACAGCCCAGGGACGGGATGGGGACCCAGGCAGGGGCTGGCTGCAGGGAGCCGGGGCGCTGTGCCGTGCGGTGCCCAGGGCGCTGTGCCGTGGCACGAGCAGCCTCTGTGAGTCAGAGCGAGGTGGAGCCGCTGCCCCCTCCCCGCTCGCCTGTTCCCAGGCCCCGCTCGCAAGAATCGCTTTCGCAATGACTGGGGCAGCCACCCCGGCCCTTCCCTCCAGCGCCCGGCTCTGCTGAGCTCGACCTGGCCCCGTGCCCCGCAGGTTGCCCCTGCCCACGCTGCCCGCAGCTCCTGCTGCGCATTGCTGCCCGTGCTCCGGCACGGCTGCTGCCACTGGGTTCAGCCAAATCCCCTTAACTCTGCCCCTTGCCAGCTCCTGCCCCGGCACTGCTGAGACCATGGCGTTCACCCTCCTGGGCGGACCCCGTGAGTCCCCATGGGGCTGTGGTCCCCTCTGCGGGGATGGGGTCTGGCAGGTGGCAGCGGGGGTCACGGCGAGCGGCCGCCGGGGCCAGAGCAGGCAGTGAGCGCCCGCGGAGCTGGGGTGAGTCAGTGGCAGGCAGGTGGGGAGGCGCGGGGACGCGCAGCGATCCGGGAATGACTCATCTGTTAAACAAACAAACAGGCGAGTCCGTGTGAAGCTGCGCTTCCTCCGCGCCCCGGCAGCGCCGGGGGAGCCGCCGGTGCGCCCCGGCTGCCGAGCCCCCCGGGGCAGCAGCGGCTTCGGGAGCAGCCACGGAGCTGCAGCCGCACACGTGGCCGTGCACGCAGGCATGCACGGGGCACCCCAGACCCCAGCCGCTCCCTGGGCCACCGGCAGCATTGCGGAGGGGTCACCGGGGGCTGTGGGTGGGGGGCTGCTGCCCGAGCAGGGGCTGGAGCCGCTCCTGGTTCAGAGAGAGATGTGTGGCAGCATGGGGACGTTTCGGTGTCTTGGCAGCAGTGCTCTGGAGGTGCGAGGCTCGGCTGGTGCCGTTCGGGGAAGTGTTGGGGGTGTGAGAGCGGAGAGCGAAGCAGCGAATCCACCCCCGGCGCGCAGGTAGCTCAGCCCTGAGAAAAAGCCCCGAGAGGCTCCGCGGCACCCACCAGCAGCGCTGAGCTGGCAGCCGGGCCGGGCGCAGGGGGACCCTGGGCTCCTGCCGTGCAGCGGGGACCCCACGGGGCTGGGGTCGACCCGGCGGGGATGTGTCCCTGCTTGTGCAGGAGCCGGTCGTGCGGCTGGGGGGTCCCGCGGGGCTCTGCAGGGGCCGACTGCTCGGTGGGGACGGGGTGGGACGGTTCCCCTGCAGATGCTGCTGGTAACCCCGACCCGGGAAGGAGCTGGGACAGAGCCGGTGCTGGGCCGGGCATCGGCAGCACCGAGCAGCAGCAGCGGCTGGTGCGTTTGAGGGCACGTGCCTGGGAAAGGGGCAGCAGGGCTGGTGCCAGGCAGGTGGGGACGAGGGGGACCAAGGGCAGCGAGCAGCGGCCACCGGAGCCGGTTGGCCCTGAAGCAGCAGCAGCCGAGGAACTCGGTGGGAGCCGGGGCAGAGCACCGCGTGGAGCGCCGTGTGCGGGCTGCCGGCCGCAGCACCGGGGACTTCCAGGACAGGGGAAAAAGCCGCGCTCGGCCAGGGGTTGTGAAGGGTAAAGAGGCTGAGTCAGTTAATTATGGAGCTGCCAGCCCAGCATCGATCCCAGCAAAATCATGGAATAGCTGATCCAGGCCATGATTAATAAAGCGTTAGAGTGCAACGGCACGGCTGCTGCTCGCGCCCACCAGCCGCCCGCGCTCGGCACGGCCCTGCCGCCAGCCCGCTGTCCCCAGGACCTTGGATGAGGTTTTATTTCCAAGACCTGTTTTTCAGAAGTCAGCAAGTTTCCGGGCACAGCGGAGATCTTTCCTGGGCCGGCAGCCGGGCGTCCCGGCTCCTGCTGCGAAGGGGAGCGCGGCTGGTCCCCGGTGGGCACTGTGCCCTGCCCTGTGGCCAGCAGGATGGTGCCCGGGGGTCCCGGATGCGGGGCGGGGGTAACCGAGTGCTGGTGGGGCTGGGGATCCCCAAACACCTGCTTTTCACCCCAGGGTGAAGGCGCCTTTGGAGGAGCCACGGTGGCCGGTGCCGGGCGGGCGCCTGGCTCCGGCTGCTGGGGATTTCCCGGGTCTGGGCTCACCTGGGCTGGGGCCGCGCGGCCTCTCCCTCGGCCGGCGGGTTGTAAAACCCAACCGTATGCAACCACCCCGGCCCACGCCGCGGCCRGCCTGCCTGGGCACCCTGCGGCTCRGCTCCGTGCCCTGCTGGGCTGGGAGCGAGCTGGGGGTCGGCCAGGCTGTCCCGCGGGGCTGCCAACTGCCCGGCTCTGGCTGGTCCCAGTCCTGCACCCCCTGAGATGCAGCTCAAGCCCCTGACCTGCGGGTCCCATCTCTGCTCTGAGTTTTGTCTGTTCTCAGCCCAAAGGCGCTTCCTCCGGGCCCTGCTGCAGCCGGGGCAGAGCCAGCGTGTCAGCCAGCGTTGGGTGGGGGCTGCGAGCGCTGCAGCGATGCTGCGCCCGGGCATGGGGTCCATTGCCGCAACCCTCGGTGGGGCTGCGCCATCACCGTCACCACCAGCGAGTCCCAAGCATGACCTGGGGCCCCGTGCCTATGCGCGCCCTTGCCGGCATGGCCCAAAATGTCAGGAAGGTTTTGTGGTGAGGCTGGAAAAAGGGTCATTCACTTACTGGATTTTCCCCCCCCCCCTCCTTTTTGCTCTTTTCTTCGCTGTGTGTTGTGGGTTTGGCCGGGGGCCGCAGCGGGCGCGTGTGCGTGTGTGTGTGTGAGCAGGCATGTGATGAGCCGGGTGTGACGGGGCTGGTGAGGTCTGTGAAAGTGCTGAGCTGGTGTGAACCCGAGATCCCCATCTCCTCCTCTACAGCCCTTCCTGGAAGCGGCTGCGGGGAACATCACTGCCACGGTATGTGGGCAGCCGTGCCCATCCCCACGGCGTCTGGGCGCCTCGTACAGGAGGGAGACCCCCGCTCCGGCTTGGGGCCGTGAGGTTGAAGGCAGGGGCAGGAGGTGCAAGGGTGCGGGGGCTCAGTGCAAGTGCTCTGGGTGCTCGTGCCTTGCTGTGGGGGGACGGGGCAATTCCTGCCCGTGCTCCCCCCATGCGAGGGGCCCACAGCGATGGCGGGCACCCATCCGCCATGCCTGGCAGCGCCTGGCACGGCTGGCACGTCCCCTCGAGGGTCCCCAGCCCGGCTCTGCTACGGCGAGCCCCAGCGCGGGGCGGTGAGCGGGGCCGGGGCTGGCACCGAGGTGTGAGGGACCAGGTGTTGCTGGCAAAGCCGTCTCGTCTCGGGGAATTTTTTGCTTAATTTAATTTATTGTCAATTAACTCAAACTTCTCATCACTGATTTGGGTATTGAGGAAGAGGAAAACATAAACAACCCAACAAACGCTTCAGTAAACACCTTCCCCCCGCCCAACCCCAGGCTTGGCTTGACCCCCCCGCACCCGCCTCGATCTTGGCCGCCCGTGTTCTCGCCGGGGGCTGCGCTCGCCCGTCCCGGCTCCTTCGGTGGGTGACGGGGACGGGAGGTGGGCGCTGGCTGCATGGTGGCTCCCGTCTGTCCCTGGCTTTGCTCCGGGGGCCACGGTCTCATGGGTGGGTGTACCTGCTCCGGCGCGGGTCACGTTAACTGGGTGCTCCTGCGGGTACAAACCAGGTGCTCCTGCATGAACAGCGGGGTGTCATGTGTGAGGTAATTGCATGTCCATGCCTGGATTAATTGGCCGCTCGTCTGCGAACCGTGTACAACCATGCATGTGCCGAGCGTGCGCTCACACGTGAACGGATCGTGTGCTCGTGTGCAGACGGAGCGTGCTCTCACGCGTGTGCGAGTGGCGTGCTCATGCGTGAACCGCTGGTGCCTTCRTGCAGGGATTAACTGGGTGCTCGTGCATGAATTAACGGTCATTCTTGTGTGGAGTGACTGCGGCTCCTGCAAGAGGCAGCTGGGCTGATGCGGGAGGGATTTGGGTGCCCACGCGTGCCATCAGTGTCCTCGGGGGCTTGTGCCAGCGTGGCAGGGCCCTGTGCCAGGAAACCCTTCCGTCTCAACAGAGAAGGGGCAAGAGGGAAACTGAGGCAGAGAGGCGTGGGGTCGCTGGTCAGGAAGAGAGCAAGATGCTCCCCCGGCGGGGAGGGACGGGCAGGGACCTGCCAGGGCCACCCCCCTGGGGCTGCTCGCCCTCCCCACACCCAGCCCCGCTGCCACCCCGGCCCCAGCCGGCAGCTCGCGCCTCGCCGCTGCTTTGGGGCAAAACAGGGCGTGTTGGCGGGGGAGCAGCCCGCCCGCCCTGCGCGTGGCAGCCGGACCCTGTGGTAGGTCCGAGACCCTCCTGATGCCCCGGCTCAGTGGTGCTGACCCCGCTGCCCTGTCCCCCTCCTGGGTTGTGTCCCCAGCCGTGTCCCCGGGCCAGCCCGGCAGCAGGGATGTGCCGCTGCCCCCAGCTCTGCTCTTTGCCCCTTTCCAGCCTGCCCAGGCTGTGACCCCTCCTGCAGCCGCGTGATGCTGCCGTGCCGACTGGCACCGGTCCCCATCCTGTCCCCGAGGCCCGGCAGGAGCCTCCAAGTGGAGGCAGATGTCGGGTCAGAGCTGTGCCATGGCTCTGCCCGCGACGTTTCCCCTGGCCGGGTCCCTGGGAACCGTGCCGAGCCGAGGTGCTGGTGGCATGCGCAGCATCAGGGCCGTGGCACCGAGCCCTGGGGCCGGTGGGAGCCATTCAAGGGTGCCCAGTCCTGTGGCATGGCTGGGGACGTCGCCGCCCCGGAGGTCCCTGCGTCGCTTCCCCTTCCCCACGGCGGGAGCGTGGGGCTCGGCGTGTCCTGCCTGGGGCCACGCGCTGAGTCAGGGACAGACCAAGAACAGAGTCGGGCGCCCTGACTCATGGCCTGCGTGCGAGGGGCCGGGTAGCACTTCCCCCAGGCAAGGGGGGGACCCAGCGGCCCTGGCCCCCCGTCCATGTCTGCCCCTTCCCACCCCCCCCCGAGCGAGGGAGAGGACCCGGGAGCACTGGTCCCTGCTCTCGTGCATCGGCCCTGGCCCCCTCCGGAGCCAGGGGCTGCCACCACCAGCTCTGTCCCTCGCTGTCCCTTGCTGCTGTCACCAGCCACGGAGCAGGGAAGGGAAATCCTGCCGGTCTGCAGGCGGGGAGCGGCTGCCTCTTGCCACAGGACCCTCTCCCAGCCCCCTGCGGCACGTCCCCTGCCCAYGCAGGGCACGGAGCCCCCCGACAGCCCGCAGTGCCTGCCGGGGTGCCGTGCTGTGCCGAGGGGCTCAGAAAGCCTTGGGGGAAGGTGTGCAGGGAAGAGCCAGACTACCCAGCCCCCCCCGTTCGCAGCTCCCCTTGCACACGCGTGTGAACACCGCAGCACCGCCACACATGCCTGTGCACCGGGCCTGCGAGCACACACAGCCCCCTCCTGCACCCCAGCTTCCCATGGCCCCCCACAGCCGCCCGTCTGTCCCCCACCAGCTCCTGGCCAACCCCCCCCTCTTCCTCCCGCCTCTCCGGGAGAGTTTTCCCGCAGTGTCTCCATTGATAAATCCGGAGCGTTGCCACGGAGACGCTGCAGCGGGGCGCAGTGGGGGTGCAGAGCTGCCGAGGGGCCCAGGCACACGGCGCCAGGCTGGCGGGGTGCATGCATGTGATTGCACACGTGTGTGATTGCACACGTGTGTGATTGCACGCGTGTGTGCACAGCGGGTGCCAGCCAGGCAGCGTGTGTGCAACGGCTGAGGTGTGGGTGTGAGCTGTCCCTGTGCAGAGCGTGCATGGGTGTCCGGGTGTGCACATGCATGCAGGAACTGGCACACGTGCCCTGCGTGTGCACACGTGTGCGAAGCTGAGTGCATGGGCTGGTGTGCCCTGGGGGTGCAGGGCTGCGGGGGCTCCGGGACCCCAGCCTGGGGCAGAGCAGGCAGACGGGGCCCCTGGCGCCGTCTGGCTCCTCTCCTGCAAAAGAGCCCGGGGCCGCCAGCCCCAGTGGGGAAACCGAGGCACGGGGACGGGGCGTGATTCATCCCGAAGCAGACAGTCACTCAGGGACAGGGAAGAGAGCTCACACTGCCACCGCCTCTGACCGCCCGCTGCACGGCGGTGGGTCCGGYCAGCACCATTGCACACATGCTTGCACACCCCTGTGCCGCTGGCGTGTCGGAGGCTGCGTGAGGCGGTTCTCGCCATCAGGTTGTAGCGCGGGTGCGTGCATGCGTGGTTCTGCCAGCGGGCAACCCCGTCTGCCCTGCAGCAGCCTCCACGCTGGGATGTGGGTGTGTTCCCGTGCGTGTGTGCATGTACCCATGTGCGTGTTCCTGTGCACATGTGTTCCTGTGCATGCGTGTCAACGTGTGTGCCTGCACRTCTGCATGGTCCCATGCTGGGTGCTGGGGTCCTCCTGGCTGCCGCGGGGTGCTCGGGGGCCTGGCAGTGTTTTGTGACTGGCACCACACCGGGAATGGGAACCCGCTGCAGGGGTGGCTGCAGGGGGGTCTGGCGGCGTGGGGGGGCTCAGGCGTGAGGGGGGCTGGAGCCGGGCCCTGCGCCGGGGAAGCCCCAGGACCACCCACTGCCTCCAGCACGGCCGGGCGGCTGCAGACCCCAAGCGCTGGCGCCGCGACCACCCCCTGCGCGGGGCCGGGGCGGGCGAGGGGAGCGGCGGGGGCTCGGGCAGGCGGTGCCTGTCCCCAGGCAGCTCCTGCTGCTTCGCTGGCACCCTCTGCCACGCCACCCACGGCCGCTGCGCCCGGGGGTCCACGTGGGGAGCCCAGGTCTGCACGCTGCTGCGGCCACATGTGTTCAGCCCTGCAGACGTGGGTGGGCAACAGCCCGATGCTGCCAGTGCCCAAAGACCCGAGCTGTCCTGCGACAGGATTGTGGGGTGCTAAGGGAGGTGCTGGGTGCCAGGATCGGGCCCATTTGCAGCCCAGGAGCTGGGGGTGCCCCTGGCCTGCCCCTCGCCACAGAGCGGGGTCTCGCCCAGGAGCTGGGGGGGGTGTGGACAGGGCCCCGCGGCACGGGGTGGCATGGGGGTGCTGCTGAGCGCAGCGCGGCGGTGGCCGGAGCACCGCGGGGCACATGCGTGGGCTGCAGGGGCACACACGTGTGGTGCCAGGCAGGATCGGTGCTGTGCATGTAGCATGGCTGCCCTCTGCTGCCACTGCCACGGCAGTGCTCAGCACCCTCCGGCACTGCGGGCACCCACGGGCGCAGGGCCCAGAGGGATGGCGGGTGGCTGCCCCGAGGGACGGCGGGCAGGGTGGGCCGGCTGGGGACAGGGACGGCCACCCAGGATGGGGGACATCCTCAAAGAGACGTGGCCAGGGCACCAGAGAGGTTGATGGAACATTGCTCTCCTCCCCGCCGGCTCTCTGGGGCCGTGCGTGGGGGCTGCGCGGTGGGGAGCCGTGCCCAAGGGGACACAGCAGTGGCAGAGCTGCAAGCCGGCACTGGCGAGCTGGGGCACGCTGCACCCCTGCTCCCGCGAGCACCGGGTCCCGCTGGCCCGGCTGAGCCCGGCCGCTGCCGCCCGTGGGGAGCCGGGTGCTGCCGGAGCGCGGCAGGGGTGGGCAGGGGCGTAGGAAAGCAGCCGCAGCCCGTGTTCCCACCGTGCCTTGCAGCTCCCGTCAGGGCTGCCTGGCCGGACGCGGCTCAGCCCCGGCTCTGCTGAGCCCCCCGGCAGCTCGTGGCAGCCCGCTCTGGGCTCACCCACCCCCAGCCCCACGCCGGACGGGGCAGGGGTCCGGGCTGCAAAAGCACCAGGGTGGGGCAGGTTCCCTCGGCCTGGAGCCTCCCCCCCAGGCACCGAGGAGCTCTGTCCACGCTGCAGCTCATGGGTGCTGTGGGGCAAGGCAGGGTGCAGCTGTGGGTGCTGTGGGGCAGGGCAGGGTGCAGCTGTGGGTGCTGTGGGGCAGGGCAGGGTGCAGGCGTGGGTGCCATCCGGCATCTGCATGGTGAGGCTGCAGTGGGCTGTGCACAGCGCGGTGCATGCAAACACCCCCACCCACTCCCACACCCCCTGGCCCCCCTGCACGCCCACCCTGCGGGTGGGGGCTCGGCGGGTCCCCGGGAGCTCTGCAGAGCCCGGCTGCAGGCCTGCGCCCCCCCTGCTGCCAGCCCCCCGGCAGCGCCCTGCCCGCAGCGGTCCCCGTGCGGCAAAGGGGGGGCCGAGTGCAAGAGCCGTGGGCGTTAAAACAGGAACCGCGGCCCCCGCTTCCCGGATCTCGCCGCCTTTTTTTTTTTCCAAAACACAAACGGTGGGGGGGGCGGGGGCTGGGCAGGGGTCGGTCCCCTTGGCCCCCCAGGCTGCCCCCAGCCAGGGGCACAGCTCGGCTGCCCACAGTGGGCAGGGGGCCCGGCCGCAGCCCCCACCGCCCACCCCRCACTGAGCCCCACGGCCACAGACCCCCCACCACAGCCGGGCACAGGAGCCCGGGCTGGACCCCCAGGTGCCCAGGGCACGCAAGCGGGGCCAGCGGGTCGGGGTGGCCCGTGCGTCCCAGAGATGCTTGTCCCGCATTTGGGCAAACCGTGACCTCCCCGGGCAGGGTGGCCGGGCAGCGCCTGGCCCGGGGTGCCGCTGGGCATCTCCGGTGCCCAAAGGGTCCTCCTCTGCCACCCTCGCCCCCAGCACCCTGCCCTCGCCTGGCCCAGGTAAGGGGGTGCCTCAAAGCACCTTTGGGTGCRCAAGCAAGCCGAAAGCCGGGCGGGAGAGGGGCAGAGCTCCACTTGCAGCGCCGGCTGCGTCAGCGAGTGCTGTGCCAGCGGCCGCTGGCGGTGGGGCTGGGGCTGTGCCAGGCGGCCCGGCAGCAAGGGGCTCGGGCCAGCCCCACGCCAGCCCCACACTTGCTCAAGCAACAGTGAGGACAAATATGGGGCTGATGCTCCCCATGGTGCTGAGGCCAGGCGTGACTCATCACACCGGTGCTTTCTCTGCCCTCTCTCCTGCCCGACCTACGTTTCTTTCCACCACCCCTGCTCCCAGCTGAACCCTGCACACCCAGCCGTACCCCCCCAATCCCAGCCATACCCCTCCCATCCCAGCTGCACACCCCCTGCCCGCAGCCCCCCGGCCCTTAGGAGGGGTCTGGTTTGGATCCTGCGGAGGGTTGAATTCGGTGGGGCTGGCAGAGACACCCCCACACGTCCCCCCAGACGCTGGCTCCCCGCAGCCCGTCCCCCCCAGCCGCTCCCCGGCTGCGGTGCCCCCTTTGCCTGCCTGCACCGAACAATAGCGGCCCCCCCCTCGCCAGCCCCCTCGGGCACCCTCCCAGCCATGTAGGGACAAGGGGCTGCGAGGGGGTGGGCGAGAGCAGGGGAGGGGGCTGCAGAAATGCTGTTAAAAATGAAATGTCCCCCCTCCCCACAGCCCCCCCGTGCAGCTGGAACGAGATTACCCAGCAGCTGGGAGGGAATTAAGCAGCATCACTTGTGCTCGTTTGCTGGGCTTTTAAAGGAGCCGGGGAGGGGGCTGCAGCCCTGGGAAGGGCTGGTTTCTGTCCTCGGTGGTTCCTGGTGGTCCCTGCTGCTCTCGGGGGTGTTGGGGCTGGGGCAGTGCCACGGGGCGCTGGCCCACGGCTCGGTCCCATCCTCCACCTCGCTGCATTGGGAAGCAGGTCACGTACAGCTCCCAGCGCGGCAGCGATGCTGGGGGAGAGCTCAGCTTTCTGGGGCAGCGCCGGGCTGTTTAATTAGCAACTGGCTGTGGTTTTCCAGCGCTTTTGGGGCTCTGACAGCAGGGCTGGGCTCGTGGCAGCCTTGGGGGGGAGAATTTCCAGTGCAGAGTGGGGCCACGAGCCGGTGCCATCCCTGGGACATGGCAGTGGGGAGTTCAGCACGGGGGTGCTGCGGCCCCTTGCTCCCCTTCAACTCACCTTGATGGAGGCTGATAGCGCCCGTCTCCTCCCCGGCTGCTCTTGGGGCAGCGATGCGGGGAGGAAGGGGCTCCTGTGCGGGTTTGCCCAAGGGAGCGGACCAGGGTGGCCCCAGGGGTGGTGGGGTGCTGGGATGGGCATTGTGGCTCCTTGCAGAAGTGTGAGGCTGGTGGGATGCTGGGCATCTTGGCTGCTCCGGCGAGGGCATCGCCGTGCCCCACGGAGGGCTGGGAGCGAGCTCGGACCCACGCTGCGGCGCCGGGGCCTGACTGCCCCTGCGCAGAGCTGCACCCTGCCCTATTGCGAGGCCCCAGCCCCATTATCCACCTGCGTGAGAAAGCCCCCACCTTGCCCGCGGGGAAGGCAGGGCGAGCAGGCCCTGGGGATCAGCCCTTGGAAGGAGCCTCCCCTCCTGCCAGGCGCCGGCGGCGGGGAGCACGGCTGCACCAAGCGCTGGCTTTAGCACCAAGGTAACGGCTCAGCGGGGCGAGGGGACGCAGGCGGGCGAGGGCCGTGCTGGGGCTGGGCAGCGGCTCGCCCACGGACCCCTCCGTCGTGCCACGCGTGGGGCAGCCCCCTGCCCTGCTGCAGGGAGGGGAGAGGTTCCCCTCCTGCTCCGGGGCCGGTTGGCAGCCCCCAGCACTGGGCGATCTGATGCACGAGTTTAGGGTGAAGTGGCATGGGGTGATAACTGCAAAGACAAAGGATGCTGGGGGCTGCCGAGCTCCCCCAAAAAGGTCCTCGCTCCAGCAATCGCTCCCCCAGCCCGGGGCAGCCGTGCTGGGCTGGCACCAGCCTGTGCAATGCCAAAATCCGGCCTTTCCCTGYGAGCGCACGGCTCCCTGGGCAGGCGTGGTGCTGCTGGAGGCAGAGACGTTGCCTCTACCTGCCTTCACTCAGATCAGCTCGTGGGGGAGAGCGGGAGAACTTTCCCAACTCGTTTCCCTGCCTTAAGGGGAAAAAAGGGAAGGAGTCGCATGACTTGGAGCTTCACGAGAGGCAGCGTGGGGAGAAAGTGACCCAGACAGCCAAGAATCTGCTCTGCTGTTGTTTCTCATTCCTCCTCTGCAGCGCGGCGGGCGCAGAGGGCTCGGGGAGAGGTTGGGTTACAGCCCGGCTGCCGTTGCCAGTGGAGCGGGGAGGCACCGAAGGGGGACGGTGCAGGATGAGCTCATGCGAGGGCGCGGGAACCTTCTGGGCAGGCAGAAACGTTGATGCTGCAGTTCAGGGGTTTCTGCAATCGTGGCTGTTCCCGCAGAATCCCAGCTCGCTCCGCCGCACCGCTCCTTGTGTCGATAGCAATAAAGCCGCTCAGGAGGGGCTGCGCTTCTCTGCAGATCTCAAGGTGATTTACATTCACTCGCCCTTGCAGGCAGGGAAATGGCAGCACACGGTGACTGGCTGACGACCAGAGGGAGGGAGGGGGGACACTGGGTGTCCTGGAGAGCCCTGGTGCAGGGACCAAAGGCCACCCTGCATGGGCCTGGGGGGTACAAGACCACCAGCCCCACTGCAAATCGTGGCAGCAAACACCAGTTTGCCAGCAGTGCCGCCGGTCCCTGCAGTGTGGGTGAGTGCGTGGAGGGGGCCAGGCGGTGTGGAAAAGCTCCAGTTTCCTCCGGCGCCCAGGCTGGCTCACCTCGGTGCGTATTTCATCCCTTGTTGGGGAGAGATACCGTGTTCCTGGCAGTTTTTTCCCCTACAGACTGTGGATAAAAATCTCCCTGCATCCCCAGCCCTCTCTGTCCTGCAAGGTCACTCGGTGTTCGCACAATGGAATTTTGTTTATTGTGTCCTTGGGTAGCATCTCCTGACCTTAAGAACTCCTGTGCTGCAAATACTCTTAGATGATGATTAATGAGCGCTTATATAACCAAGATGAGTCCTTAATACAGCTGGTAGGTTGACAGGAGTGAAGGTGGGAGAGAGAAACGCACATCTCTGGCTGCTGCTGCTGCTTCCATACCAGAAGTAGCTGCGTTTTGCRCAGGGGGGTTGGGGGGAGAGCCCACCTACGGAGCCTGGCGGTGCCCTGCTAGAAGGGGCAGCAGCCAGGGCAGACCCCAACCTGGGCTTTCCGGGCAGCCCGGGATCCCGCGGGTGCRAGCAGCCGGTGCTGCTGCACCAAACCAAGTCACCCACGGCGCAGCCCGGCTCTCCAGCGCAGCGGAGCCGGAAGGTGAAAGGTTTTATGCCAATAAAGCATTGCTACGTAACCAGCAGCTGTAACGTCAGTGCTGATGCCTGCAAGCTGGTAACGCTAGAGGAAAAGGGTACAAATCCCACTGCAAATGCCCAGGCGGGTTGATGAGGCTCTTGCCGGAGCCACTGCGTGCCGCGGAGCAGCTGGCCTCTGGTGACGGCAGCCTGAGGAGGGGAGCGGGGCACGGCCACGGCACGGAGAGGTGTGGGCTCTGCCGAAAGCCTGGCCTCTTCCAGATGTTCCTGAGGGCCCTAAAGGGGAGCTGAAAACTGCAGCCACCGCAGAAGCAAATGACAAGAGCTGGTGTGCTTCAGCCCTCCGAAAGCCTGGGGACACAATTACGGGAGGCTGAGCTGTGCTCTTTGCGGGCCCCCGAGACGACGGCTGATCCGAGGCTGTTCTCACAGCGTGGAGCTGTTAGCGGCATGAGACTTGATCTGCCCTTCCAGCTAGGATGGCAAAACCAACTGCTCGGATGAAAGTGTGAATCCCTGCCTCGACATTGGTGTCAGACCCCAAAGGCAGTTTGCTTTGCAAAGCTGTGAAGCGTCAGCCAAACATCCCCAGCGTGCGTCTCGGGACAGAGGCAGGGCCAGGGCCACGTGGGCACCGTCTTGGCTGTGCAGGTGGTCAGGCTCCGGACAGATCCTCGACACAGGTGAACAGCAGCACAACTTGGGGAGACAGGGCACAGCCCTTGCTATCGTGCACCCCAAAAGAGGTCTTGCAATTTTTCAGGTGTGATATGGCACCTGTGTTCAGTTGTTTCTAAATTTCAGCTCCGTTTGGGCAGGTGTTGATGGTGTGACAACAGAGGATTTAGTTTTCCATAATCTGGCTGAGCAGCACAGCATCAGTCCCTGATAAAACTGCTTCTTAGAGCCAAGCCATTTACGTTGTTGCCTTGGTTACCACATGCTATTTTCACCATCTTCCTAACCTCAGCCTGGGTGCACCGGCATCCCCAGCCCCGAATCCCTTCCTAACCTCAGCCTGGGTGCACCGGCATCCCCAGCCCTGCATCCCCTCTGCAGAGGCACAGAGCATCATGCAGGGACTCTGTCCCAAGACTGGATTTCTGTGGTCCAGGGGTGTTGCCTTCTGGGCTTTAGTTCTCACCGTCCTTGCCAGGGACAGGTCTCCCAGCCCTGCTCCCCCGAGCTGGTTGGAGTCCTGCTTGTGTCCCTTCCTCCTCCCAGGGCACCTGGATGGCCCAGCACAACGGGAACAGGCTCTGCCCTTCAGGAGACCTCTCTGAAGGAGCTGCCTGGGGCTGATCGCTCCGAGCTGGGCTGTTCCTCCTCTCAACCCTGGCAGCTCTTGCGGATGGAGCCCCTCAGCACGGGGTCTGCCTTCCCCATCACCAGCCCCAAATGGGCGAGCTACCGATGAGCAGCAGCCAGGGCTGTACCTCCCGCAGGCGATGCCTTCTGCATCTCTGCAGTGCTGCTGCCTCCCAGCTCACGGATCCCCGTCTGCAGCCTGGCCTCCTCCTGCTGCGTGCAGGTACCTACCGCCATGTGAAGTGTGTGCTGCTCTAAAACAGGGTGAGACCACTCCGTACCCAGCTCTGGATTCATTCCTTGCTGGTGTAAGCAACAGGGATGGAGCGATGGAGAACCGGGGCCCTGGGGATGAGGTGGTCACTCATTGCAAGGTCATAGTCAGAGAAGATGGGAAGATGCACAAGACGGAGATAGAGCCGGGAATGGCAGATGCTGAGCTCTCGCCGGGGTGGATTGGGAACTGAACTCATTTCCTAATATTCAGGTTTGGGTATCCCCACGCTGCTGTAAACCCCCCCCCCCCTCCCCGCCTTACGGCAATATGTGCCAACCCAGATTTCATGCAGCTTTTTGCAAGCCTTGCTCTGGATCTCATCATGTCGCTCACTGTGGCTTTGTCCTACAACTTGGTAAATCCTGGTCACAGTAACTCTCAGCGGAAAATGCAGCAGCAACGCTTCTTGCCATGGCAACAGCATGATTGCGTCAGGGCTTTTTTTTCAAACTGCAAAGCTGGATAAGCAACTCCCTCAGGGAAAGTAGTGAGAGAGAAGGGAATATTTTTTTTCCTGTGGGCTTTGGAACTGCCAGTTCCCAAATTCAGAACCAGCTCAGTATTTCACTCCTTGCTTCTGGGTCCAAGGCTGGCGATGAGATGGTGCACGGTCACGCAGGGCAGACTTGCTGGGGACAGAAAGGGTCAGGGGAGAGACCCTCCCGTGCAGGGAATGGCTCTGCACGCTTTCGCCACGCTGCACGCAGCCGGCCGTGGAAGCCTTTCTGCTTTGCAGCGTAGGCTGACCTTGCAGGGGAGATCAAGGAGCAGTAGGTTTGGTGAGGGACAGGATGGAGGCCCGGGGGGACCCCTGGTTCAGTCCAGCCTCACATTCCCTCTTTCCCTGCAATCCCAGCAAAAACAAAGAGAGAGGAGGTGGCTCTTCCGCCAGCGCGGTTTGTGCTGGCGTGCTCTGCGGCAGCAGCTGGGCAGCCATGCTCGCCCCCACCGCCCCCTCCAGCTGCGCCTCTGCTGCCGTGTTTGCAGGAAGGGTGGTCCTGGGCGCTTTGCTTAGGCTTAGGGGGAGGAACGCAATGCCGGAGCGCAGAGCAAATGTGGGCTATGTGGATGTTTTTGTTCCCTCTCCAGTCCTGCTGTCATGGAGCCTGTGTAAGCCACAGCCCTGAGAGCAGACCATGAGACGACCAGCGCTGTTGCAAGGCAGTCGGGTGCCCGTCTGCCCCTGCCCGCTGCCCCTGTGCTCCTTCCCACCCCACTCTTCCCCTGTCCCTCCTGGGAGCTCCTCTCCCCAGCCCTCGCCCGAGGTGCAGGGCTGCTCTGGGGTTTGGAAACCTCATCAGAGCAGTGCCCAGGGCGGATGCCTCTGCTCTGCCCTTGGCTCCCAGCTCAGTCTCCCAAGCAGGTGCCAGGGCTGCCGAGCAGGTTCGGACTYGGCTGCTGCGTGGCTCTGGGCAAACGCCAAACTGCTGTGTGCCATGGAAAAGGGCCGTGAGTGCAGGGGACTGGAAAAAGGTCCCTACAAACACAGACAATAAGTGTTGCTGAGCAGAGACCCCCCCAAAGAAAACCCACAACGCTGCAGGAAGGGCTGCTTGGCTGCAGGATGCACCCGAGGCAAAACTCCCTTGGAGGCAAGAGAGAGGCTTGTACAGATCTGGGAACCGCGATGAAGGCAAGGGCAGGAGGGCAGGCGTTTAGCACATCTCGTTGTATCGGTGCTCCCCGAACGTATTTTGATGTGGCACTAAATGCTGATGTGCTGCTGGAAGGGGGACTCCTTCAGGAAATAAGTATTTTCATTTATACGATGTTTGGTACCATAATCTCTGTCACTGGAGGTTTTAAAAAAGGGGTGATTCAAACATCTGGCAGGCATGAGGTTGCTTGATTCAACAGACAAGATGATCACCGAGATCCCTGCAGCCTCTTGTGATTTACTATTTAACGATGATTGCACACCGCAGCCTACATGTATGAAGACACAGGCTCCGCTTTGAAGAGCCTGCAGTTCAAGACGGCTATTTGTTGTCCTTGACGAAGCGCCGGCGCTTTCACCATATTAGGTCACTGCAACCGCAGTCCCTGCTCACAGACAGCTACAGGTGATTGAGAATGGGCTTCAGCCAGGGAAAACAAACGATGATGCTCAGCTCTAAAACTCGCGCAGGGGTATTTGGGGGTCCGGCCCACCGGCAGGAACGGTGCAAAGTTAACTCTGCGTGCTCTTTCCTGGGCATCGAGTGCTTTGGGACCCTCTGGCCAGGGGCTGTGTCGGTGCCAGCCACTGCTGCAGGAAGGTTTGCTCTAGTGACATAAATCACGTGCATTATGTTTCATTGCTTAATTAACAGCCGTAAAAACCTGTGAAATCTGCCGGGAGAGTTACCTGCTGGGCTACTCCCCCGCGCTGGTTTCAGCCCTGTGGTACGTGTTGAGATGTCCCCGTACCGAGTCCGTCCCAGAGCCCCTCGGGCAGGGCAGGAACCCCTGCCTGCGCCGGGCAGGGGGGAGCGGGGCTGCTGTAGCTGCCTGACACACGCTGCGTCTAATGCCCTGGATCAGGTCGGGAGGAATAAGTGGATCTGGAGCACACGAAACCTCCCGAGAGCTGCAGAACTGGGACGGGAGCAGAGGCAGCATGGGCGATCTCGGTTTGGCCTGGCTCTCACCTTGTTCACAGAGCGACTCCGTCAGTGTCAAAGGAAAGGCATCAACGCGCACCCAAGTGAGACCGAAATCACACTTTTGGGGACAAATCCAGGCAGAGCTGCAATTGCCATTCACTGTCACAGGAGCTACACTGGTTCTTTCATCTTGCTGGGACTAAAATTCCCCTGAAGCAGCACAGGAAGGTTAACAGTGCTATTTTCAAAGCACCCGACCTGTGCTGGCTTTGCATGAGGAGTTAAAAAAACAATTAAAAGCGGTGTTTGTCCCTTAACGTTTGCAGTATCAATGCTCTCGGGAACAGGCCGGCGGCGCGGCGCTGCTCCTCCCCTCCAGCATCCCAGGGCAGCCGTCCTTGCTGTCGCTTGTGCTGCTCGGAAAATGGCTCCGTGCATCAAGGTCACTTTATCCGCCCTCATCACGGACCAGAAATGCTCACGTTAATGCATCTCTAATTTAATCAAAATGCCATGCTGGGGACGTGAGCTCAGGGCTGGGCTCTCTTTTTCCTTCTTGAAGGGTAAAAATTGATTTGCAGTCTCTAACGGCAGACAAGCCTCCTCGCTCCTCCGGGCCACGACCAGTGTGCTGATGGACCACGCAGCCCCACGCAAAATTCGGTAGAATTAAAAAATAGCCCAGGCTTATTCAGTAAGTCAAACCCAGAGTTTAAAATCAAAATACCCTTCTCAAATCAGGAAACAGTTTTTTCATTTGCATAAAATATTGTACTACTTTATCCTACTATTCACAGTTTCATCCTGGTTTTAACCATTAACATTTCCCTAGCGCTGAACCTCTTCTTCTCCTTTTACTGCAAAGCATATCAGATACACTTAATTACCAATAGGTTGTGTATTATTATTATCAGTATTGTGTTGTTAATTTGCTCTCAGGACTGGAAAGTTAACTAGTTTTTTCATGGTTTTGCCAGTAAGAAAATACTACTACTACTAGATTGCTGCCTCATTGATACTGGGTTTTTTACGTGGTTCCGAGCACTTTGGTGGCAGCTGACAGCGYGAGGCTGCAGCGTGCTGTCCCTGCCGGCCCCGTCTGCTTGGCAAAACCACCAATGCCATAGCACCATAACACAAAACCCGCAGACAGCGTGCCGTTGTGAGAGCCACGCTGAGGAGTAACGAAACACCTATTTTTGTGTGTACAACAGCTGAGATTCGGAGAGTGCAATACCGAGATTCCTCCCTATTTCATAATTACTATATGCGCTTGTGTACAAAACAACCCTTTTCCTGTAGATCCCAAAAGGTATAATAACAAATCAGAGAGGAAAAGCCCAATTTCCTTATTCTGCGAGCAGAGAGTGGGTACTCGCTGCTTTTACAGAACAATAGCGGGCAGAAGACTTCTTTGCATTTCACAGTGGTATCTTTTTACTCTGTCTCAGCGTTCAGTTAGGAAATCAATCGCATTATCTGCGAAGAAACAGCCCTGATTTAAATAACTCCAGTGTTACTATTCTGTGCAACCCCACTCTGACCAGGAATGCTCTGAGCACTACAGAGGTGACGGGAGGGAAGGAGGGAGGCCGGGGGTGCGTGCAGGTGTGCGCCCACACTCCTGCTGCTGCAAACTGCAAAGGAAATTACCGACTCCTTTCGCAGTGTAACCTCCTCTCCCAGGCAGAGCTGATGTGGCCCGGTCCTGTCTCCAGGCAGGGGAACAGAAGAGGTGACCTCCAGAGACCTGTCCTCGCCTTGTTTTCTTCCACCCTTTCTTTCCAGCTCGTCTGCACGCCGCTGTTTTCCTCCTGCGCATCTCTTCCTCTCAGACGTTTTAAAATACTGTTCTGCGTTTTCTAGATGAGATTATGTAGTTATTGTATGAAAAACTGGAAAATTTTATTTTTGGGGCTTTTTAAACCAGTGTAGTCCCTTGTAGAAACACGTTTGTCAGAGAGTTTCCTCTTTCAATAGGGAAGTTTTTAATGCTGAAGATATTCTTACCTTAGAAAAACCCCAGGGTGGGCTTTTAAACACTTCAGTAAAAATGGGCTGAGCAAAGTCCTTTTATTATTATTTTTTAAACAAAACCATTTATGCTTTGGAACCACCGATGGGGCTGCTTTTTACATTCATTGTGCCGTGCTCTCCCAAGCGTGTGTGGGGGTGTGGAGGCACCAGCACAACACTTCAAAGGAGGAGGCTGCCTCGCTGGAGGGATTCTTCACCCCGTGCTGCCACAGGAGATGGGAAAGGTGGAATTGCTGCCTAACCCTGCGGGGCAGGGAGAGCAGGGCGGCCTCCCCGGGAGGCTCTGCCGGCTCTGGGGGCAGCGTGCTTGCTGGGGCGGGGGAAGGCCGTGGTCGCCTGGGGTGACAAAGACATGACCCTGGGCCTGCCAGGGACGAGGGGACCTACCGCCATGCGACGGAGCCACGCTCTGGTAGCGAGCGTGAGTGCCCGGGCCCAGGGAGCGGTGGGGACAGGCAGGGCCTCTGCAGGGTGCGGGGCTCCGGCCCTCATGCGCCGGGGACAGGCCGCGCCGCACTGCCTCCCTCAGAGGAGGGGTGAGAGGAGGCGGCAGGGCCCTGAGGGGTGGGCAGGGCGGCGGAGCGGGCCTGCCCGGCGCGGGCGGCATGCGGCGGGAGGACGGCCCGGAAGGAGGGGGGAGGCCGGGGCCGGGGCCGGCGGCGGGCAGCGCTCGCCACCCAAGATGGCGGCGGCCCCCTCGGGCGGCCCCTTTGTCTGCAGCCGCCGCATTGCCGAGAAGGGCGCGAAACTGGGGCAGCGCGGCCACGCCCCCCTCGGCGTGCCGGCCGCCAGAGAGGGCGGGGCCGGGGCGGCTCCCGGCCAATCAGCTGCCTCCACTTCCTTTCTTCTCACAGGGGCTCTCCCGGCCAACGGTCTCCGCGCTCCCAACCAATCCGCGCCGCCCTCCGCGCCCCGCCCCCACGTGGGAGGAGGGGGCGGGGGGGGAATGCAGCGGTTTTGTTGTCGCTCCCTCCTCCCCTCGCCCCCCGTTGGGRCTCATGAATATTAATAAGGTCCAGCCCAATCCGGTGGTGCAGCGGCGGCAGCGCTTTGGTGACGTCAGTCGCCCCGCCTTGCAGTGGGGTTAATCTGCATATTCATAAGATGGGCGGGACACAGCGCGGGCGTTTATAAGTCGCCGCCCCGCCAGCCTCAGCGTACATCGCGCTGAAGCTTTGAAGTGCTGTGTGGACCCCGCACCTCCAGGGCACCGGTAAGGCGCCCGCCGCGGTGGGCGGGCTGCGGCCGGGCCGGGCTGGGCCTGGCCAGGGAGGCTCGGAGCGCCAGGGCTAAAGGAAACATGTCTTAGGATCTGGAGGGCTTGCTACCTGGGGAAGCCCGGAACGGGGCGCCTGTCCCGCGGCACGGGTGACCTCCGCGGCTGCGGGGAGCCCGGCGGAGCTGTCCCGGCTGGCTGCTGGGGGGGGGAAGGGGCCGGTGGGGGGGGTGAAATGCGCCCTCGGAAACAAAATGGCGACGAGCCTCGACCGTGCAAAATGGCGGCGGGCGGGAGGAGGGGCGTCGGACTGCGCCTGCGCCAAGTGGGCGGGCCGTGAGGGAGGGGCGGGGGTCTCGGGCGGGGGTCGGGGCCGCGGGGGCCCCGCGGGGCGCGCATGCGCGCTGGGCCCCCGGGCGGAGCGGGGGGCGCCGCTGCGGCGGGCGCTCGGAGCCGGCGGGGCCGCGAGTCCCCCCGCTCCCACCGGCCTGCGGAGGGAGCATGCCGGGGCTTGAGCGTCCCGGAGGCGGCTTCCGGACCCTGCCTGTGCCCGGGCGGGGTGCGCGGCTGGGGCCGCTCTGCCGGCGTCCTGCTGCGGGCCTTGATCCCCGGCTGCGGCCCCGCTTCCCGGGGGAAGGCGCTTGGTCCCGAGCCAGCCTATAGAGTTTTCCTCTGTAGTACAAAGCACTAGTTCACCGGAGTTTGAGCGTATGCGTCGTATAAGAATGTGAGGTTATTGGTGATGTTATGACCAATTTAATCTTTCAGACGTTGTGGGAATATTTTTTTTTTGAGATACTGACTTCGGATACGTTGACTTTGCAGGTCAGAATGGCATCAGATGAGGGAAAACTCTTTGTCGGTGGACTGAGTTTTGACACCAATGAGCAGTCATTGGAACAAGTCTTCTCTAAATATGGACAAATTTCTGAAGGTAAGATTGCAGTACCAAGCTGTGATGACTTCCATAAATTTGTTAGATTGCACAGGTGCTGATGCTTTTCCCCCTCCCCCCTCTTTATAGTTGTTGTGGTGAAAGACAGAGAGACTCAGAGATCCAGAGGTTTTGGCTTTGTTACTTTTGAAAACATAGATGATGCTAAAGATGCAATGATGGCCATGAATGGAAAGGTAAGGAGGCTTTGGAACAGCTTTCCTGATTTCCTTAAAATGTAGTAAGAGAAGTTTGAAAGATGTGTTTCTGTTCAATGCCATGTAGAAAACCAGATCAATACTAGTGTCTTAAAACAATGAAATTACGTAAATAATAAAGAATATAAATTGCTGAAGTTCTACGACCTAATCTATATGACCGAAAAATAGTGACACTTTATAGGAATGCCTGTATATACTGTTCGAACATCAATTTACTTGTGTAGTTGGCTTAGTTGTGACATTAAACAAAACCTTTGTTTGTAAGAACTAGTAAATTCTGGTACTGCTTAGCTGACAGTGAAGGCATGTAGCTCATTGTGCTTTGCCATTTACATGTTTAAATACCAAGCTGGTTTATTTTTTTCTGTTTGTTAGTCTGTAGACGGACGTCAGATCAGAGTTGATCAGGCTGGAAAATCATCAGAGAACAGATCTCGTGGATACAGAGGGGGCTCTTCTGGGGGCAGAGGCTTTTTCCGTGGTGGCAGAGGTCGGGGCCGTGGCTTCTCTAGAGGTGAGCGTGCATGAATGACTTGCAGTTCCTGAAGTGGTAACGGCATTTGTCAGAATGCTTAAAAAAACCCCCATGATCTGGTGTCTGTTCAAGGAGGTGGAGAGAGAGGCTATGGCGGAAGCAGATTTGATTCCAGAAGTGGAGGATATAATGGCTCCAGAGACTACTATAATAGCAGGTAAAGTCATTGTAGCTGCTAGTGGGTTGTTGCAAAGCTCTTGAAGCCCATTGCTTGTTTGACATAAATGTCAATAGGGTCCAGAAACAGTTGAGCAAATATAAAGCACATGAATGTTTTTAACAGCAGGAGTCAAGGTGGCTATGGTGACAGGTCTTCAGGAGGATCCTACAGAGACAGCTATGACAGTTACGGTAAGTCTTGGTTCAAATGGGAATGATGAGTACGTATGCTGTAGGAACTCTCTAAACCTTCTGACCCTGTACTTGAGTCTGGAAATACTGTAAGGCTCAGTTGGACTGTACCACTATTTCTGTTCTTGCCCGTAAGAACCAATCTGCCAGGCTTTGGACGTGGTTGTGCCGTTTAAATTTCTAATTTGTAATGCATGTGTAGGAGTTGCTTGGATCTAAGGCAAAGCAAGTTTTTAAAATACGTTCCTCGAGCTTGAGACTAAGACAAAACTCGGATGCCCTAACAAACTTTAATCAAGGGTGGGGGAGTTCTCTTACGGTGTAGCGAACTAGCACTAGCTTCTGAAATAATGCAAGGGAGTAAAATGCTGGAACTTGTCTATGCTTCAGTGCCTTTACAATTGTGCCTGCTTCTTGTCCTCAGCTACACACAACGAGTAAAAATCCTTCCTGACTCAAGATCGTCCTTCCAATGGCTGTATTTATAAAGATTTTTGGAGCTTCGCTGAAATCGTTATTGTGTAGTACATCTACTTGTATTTTCACTTTTGTAGTATTATCAGTTCTAATCTTGTCAAACACAGCCTGACAGCTTCTGATATAAGATGGTCTAATTAGACTTTTCTTTAAGAAAGCTTTGCTTTCAAGTGTTTTTAATCTTTTTTGAAAGCACTTCAGATTTTATTTTATCCTTCATGATGAGCCAAGGTGTTTTTTTTAAAGTTGTGAAGTTGGGGCCCCAATTCAGTTTCTTTTGAGATAGAAAGGACCTTTAATTCAATGTTCACTGGAAGCTGAACAAGCTGTGGACTTTTTTTTTAAGTGCATTACCTTCGTCTTTTGTAACATTCCTTTAGTGTAGCAAGGTAGGAATGCAGCCTGGGTACAAATTGGAAGGCAAACCACCTTGATATATCTAAAGAGAAACTTGCTTGTATGTTCAACCTGCATAACGGTATTTTTACTGTTGTAATGATGTAAATTACCCAGAAATAGACTTGCAAACTTACCATAAAAGAGGTTCTTGAAAATGTTTATTTATATTGTCCTTTTTTACTGGAAGAAATATGCATATTCCATTGATATTGTATTTGAAGTGGTAAAGGATTCTTGTATACAGTTTTCTTTGGCTTTACGAAGCCTATTAAAAGACCGTCTGAAATGAACTCTGCTCCTGACATTTACATTTCATTGCACAACACAATCCTTGAAGATGAAGAACAGTCTAAGTAATAGAGGATGCCAGAGGAGAGGAGAAGACTAGTGATAGTGTAAGAGCAAGCCAGATTTATTGACCAGTTGCTAGAATTTAATCTTACTTGGTCTTGACATGTGAATTCGTCAACATACTTTCACATAAGAATAGTCAAACTTGTCTAGAGGCAGAGGACTGAAAGTATATACCTTAGGATGTTCTAGTACTCAAAGCCTAAGTCAGAAGTCGAGGGAACGCTAGCGTGAGGTAGGATAATTGATGTTTCCTTAAAATACTGAAGTAGCCTACATTGAAAAGCTGTAGTGAAGAATCAGTCCTTTAATAACTGGACTAGTTACTAGCTTGACAGGAGTGTTCAATGGTAGGTAAATTGCCGTGATTAGCTAGCTTTGTCATTGCCTTACAAGTTCTAAGAATTCTTTGCTAGCATATGGAAACTGCAGTGTCCTTGGAGAAAAGAAGTGTTGTGCCTCCAACAGAAACCTCTGAGACGAAAGCTGCTCTCTTGGCTAGTTCATATGTGGAAATAGTCCTGTAATTCGAGGTAACTCCTTTTGCTCATGTCCGCATCCTTCCTCTTGTTGAGAGCTCATTTGAAAGTCTAATGTACCTGTGAAATATTCCTTTGACAATTTTGGTCAACTGATGGAAAAATTTTAACCCATGCCGTATGCAACCTTTGGCTTGTGGCACAACTTCAGTTCCACAGATCAGAGTTGGGCATGCAGTCATGTCTTGCTAGTAGGTATGGAAGCAAGATGGGAAACGAATTCCCTGACTTGATATGTGTTCATCTATTGAGAATCTTCCTAGACTTCATTAAGTTGCTCACTTTAATTGTAGCTTTCTTTGCCATCCTACTTGTTGCCATTAACTTTTTCCCATAGCCCACACTTCCTAAGCAGCCATGTCAAAGTGGTTAACTCTCTGCTTAGGGATCAAATGATACATGGCTGGCATATCAAAGGCATCAGCCAGCCCTGGAACAGTTTTCCCAGACTGTGCTTCTGTGATGTGATGGGTTCAGCGAATGGCTTGTGAAACCCTCGTATATGATGTGACTTGTGTTGGGGGAGGTGGGTGGCAATGTAAAGGCTCTGTTTGATATTTTTATTAATGCACCTTTGCTTTGGCAGGCTGAAGAGAAGATGGGACACTCGACAGGGAAGCTGAGTGGGGATTCTGAGGAAGGAGAACATTCGTTCCAAGGAAGCAGGACCAAGACACGAGTTTGCCAACCAGGTAACGTCTCTTCTCTGTTCAGTCTGCCCCTCACCCCCGTAGCTTTTCCTGAGCCAAAAGGTTTGGCTCTGTTCCTGGTTTACAGTACTATTCTGTAAGTGGTAAAGTCTGACTTCAGTAGTTTCTAGGAAAATAGTTACATGGACTTTCTCTGCCTTTAAAATTTACTGTCTTAATTTTATTTCAGCAATGAAATGCATCAGAGAAGATCAACAAGGACAGCCATTGACTGGAGTGGTGGAGATGAAGAACTTTGAGCAGTGTTGTTACTGATTTTTATATAGGTCAATTGAATGAGGAAATAAGCCAATTAAGCTAGAATAAAATACTGGAATGTGGAAAAAAAATGAATCTCTGTAGTACTTTTGTGGGGAAACATAAGAATATTAGATTGTGGCCAAGGCATACAATAGAAATACAGTTATCTGGTGTATAGCCCATTTAGAAGTGCAAAATAAACCAGTGCTGTTCTGGTTGGGGGGGTGGACAGAGAGGGTAACCTGTCTTTAAGGGCAAGTTTGAGGAAGGAATTTAATTGCATCATTGTAACCTTGAATTAAGTGGCCTAATTACATTAAGTTTGTGCATCTGCAGAACTGCAGTAGTGAAGCAGCTGCATCTGAAGGGAACTGTCAGATGAGCAATTGCATAAACAAGGAGTCGGTATTTGTGCAGAACAGAAGTGGCTTCTGCCAGTTGAAATGGTAACAAATGCAAAAGTCTAATTTGCACTTAAATGCTAAAGCTTTTTTGAGCTTGGATAATGAATGATTTCCTTCCATACATGTTAGAGTAATTAAAATTGTTTTGCTGATGCCAGTTGAGATGTGATGTTTCTGCTACTCGGAGAAGTGGCTGCACACTTCCAGAGTTAAACACACTGCGATTTTCAGGTGGGACRTGAGATTCACCTGTCCTGCAACTGATGATTCCTGTGTGTTTAAGTACTTGGCTCAAGATAAAGTTGCCCCAGGTTTCCCATCTCAATGAAGTGGTTATTTGTAACTCAAAAGCAAACTTTACAGTTTGGGTTTTAGGATCACTTATGTTAAAAATTATTTTTATCCAAGTCTGAAAAGTAACAATTTGGGTATTAACAAATTAACTCTGGTCTTTTTTTATGTCCTGGAATTTTCTAGTAGAGCAACTTCATCAGGTGAAAACCGTTGGGTGCTTGGAGATGAGAAATGGAACAAGGCAAGTGTTGAAGTAGTAGTGAGCTGTGCAGCTTTTGGAGTATTGCAGTTAGAAGCTTCAGATGGACGGTGGGCACATTCAGGCTTTAAAAAGGCTAGTAAGATAGTAGTAGCAGGATAGTAACTGGTTTCACCGATCTGATTAATGCCAGGAAGGTGCCCTGTACAGATAAGATGGGGCAAAGAATGAGCTGCCTGGATGAGTTAACAAGAAAGCACAGCCCTAACAGCTGGCAATTTTTTAAAACTTTCTAAAACATTTGCCTGTGACTAAAGAGCTGCATAGTCAGAACAAATCCTACTGGTATGTGCGTATGGGAAATTCAGCCCAAGATGAAAGGCAAATAAGCCGCCAATTGCAGAGACTGCAATTTTGTATTGATTCCTTTGACTCTATGGAATAGAATGGCTAATAAAAGACTTCGTGCCATCTTCCCTAATTAGCAGATGTTGCCTTTTATTTGCAATGTCTATTGTATTCTGCAGAGACTGTTCTGTGCAGGAGTTAAAATACTTGGGTTGTGTTGTTTAATTAAGGTTCTTGATTGCTGTTTTGTCAACTGCTGTAATTTTGGTTGCCCTGTCTTGCATCCAAACAACTTGTGGCTCTTGTACCTGACCTCCTACGAGGCTCGCACTGTCCATGCAGTGTGGTGCTAGATGCTAAAGATGGGGTTTTACTCGCTCTGTTAGAAGGGCAGGTAAGGCACAGAGCAAGGGAATTCAAGTTTCCTTGCAGGAAGTTTGTGCTCCGGTATTGATGAAATATTTAACTTTCCTCTGGTCTATTAACCTTTACCTGCTCTCTAGTAAACTGTAAAGTTACTGGGAGAATTTTCAGCCTTGTCTGTTAGTTGGAGTTACGCCATAGAGATCAAACTTTCTAACCCCAACTCTGAACCGATTGGTGTTTTCTCCTGCCTAGTTTTAAGTCCCATTTTCAAAATGAACCATCAAAAAGTTAAACTAGCCAGACAAACTGCCCTTTTCTCCTTCTTCTGTATGCATAGAATATTTGTTCCTAATTTTTTATTCACTTGCTACCTAGTCCCTGGCTTGTAATGAAGTCAGATGAGTGCTGGTTGCTGAATTCTTCCAGCTGGTCCTCAACTCCATCTCTTGTGTGCCAYGGATTGTAAGAACTCAGGATGCGAAGTGGTGGATGTTTTCCAATACATCACACTGTAACTCAAACAATCCTTATAAGTCTTTGCCCTTCAGGCTGTCATCTTCGATACGTTACACCCGTGTCTTGCCACGCTACACCGTAGAGCAGAAGCAGCTTAGATTACTTCATTTTCACTACCCACTGGTCTGACTGATGGCTGGCACGGGGCTCTAAAATGAGCGCTGCCTTCCTGAGACCCACTGTAACTGGGCTCATTTGGCTCAAACTGAATTGAGGCATGTGCCTGATGTTCATGAAAAATGAGGTCTTGTTCTTGGTTAAATCCTGAAAATGTGGCAGCTCAATAACGAGGAGGGTTTATACTGCTAGAGAGGCTGACAGCTGTGAATATATTTTTGGCAGCTTTGCAGTCTCCTGCCCCATTTTTTCCAATGTGATATGTGAAGGCAGAAAGAGGGTTTCTGATGGTCTCTGCTACTGTCCTGCCCACCCTTCTTGTGTTAAAAGAACACATTTGATTTGCTTTATCCTGCTTCTCCCCCTTCCCTCCCCCCCCCCTTTTTTTTTTACTGATAGTTCTCTGGCTTTTGGTTATGCTATGCCACACTTGAAGGACAGTCTTTTAAGAGCAGTGTATTATGCAAAAAAGTCTGCTCATATAGCCTAAGTGCCTTTGAAGACATTAGGTGGGTATTGTGCCCAGTAACAATTACTGCTGCAGTGTGTTTGAAGGGCAGAAGCGATTGCGTATTCTCTAGCCCACGCTGTAAAGCCTGGTTATTAAGGAAGGCTGTGGTGGTTGCCAACCTACTGAGGTGTAGCCACAGCTCCTGCTCTGTTGTTGCTTGAATCAGCTCTCCAGAGCAGACAGGTGTGATGGAGGCCAGACACTTAGCTGGTATAAATAAGCTAAATTAATGGGTAAAGCCAGCTTTAAAAACTTGTGCTCTTATTAAGAAATGTTTTCTCTTGCTGGGGAGTCCCAGGCACAAAGGAATTCAGTAAGGTGGCAAGCAGGGTGCTTGCTCATGAGCCCCGAGGGCTTGCTGCCCGAGAGCCATCACAATTTCCCCCCGCGTGAGAGTCCACAGGGGCCCTGGGGTCATTTGGTGCATGCAGAAGGGGAATGATTATCAAGCTTACTTCCTGAAACCTACTTTTTCTTCTTTTTTTAACCTTTTTCAAATTATCTAAGTGAACAGGGTTTAAAAAAAGAAATCAGCTGACACACTTTTGGGGGCTGTATCTAGCAATTCACCAGTGAGGATTTTGCATGTTAATGGAGGATGATATTAAATATAGGGGCAAGAGAGTGTGAGAAACGTTCGCAGATAAAAACGCAGTCGGGTGACGTTTACTTACAAAGCATTATTTGCAAGACCTTCCTAAATAGCATGCCTAGATGCTTAAACACAGGCAGAAATAATTAATAGGTGCAAAAATAGAGGCCTAGTTTGAGGTGCTGTTATTTTGGCATCGCTAATTATGGCACTGCATTAATGATTTGTTGCTGGGATGGGTTGAGGGAATAGCTAGCTGCAGGGGCTGGATGCAAAACCCAGTCACGTCGTCGGGAAGGTGTTTGGGTGCTGTGGGCCTGGCATGACATCTGCTGGGGGTGACCCGTTTCCAGCCGAAATGCCATTTTCTTCAAGTCCCATGTGTCCAGGCAGCTCCAGGCCCTTCCCCGAGAGGAAAGCTTGCAGGGGGATGTGGGGCTGCGCTTCAGGGTGGCTGACAGACCCTCCGGGTCAGTCCGGAGCTCCTGTGGAGAAACAAGGCGGTTGTTGGAAATACTCAAAACGCTCGTGTTTCAAGCAATGTTCACCTCTGGCTGCCCATCGTGGCAGGGGAATGGCAGCCCTGAGGGAGAAATGATGGACCTGAGGGGGGTGAACGACGACCCTGAGGGCAAAATGGCGGCCCTGAGGGAGAGAGTCACGCTGTGAGGGGGGAACGGTGGCCCTGAGCGGGAAATGGTGGCCTTGAGGGAGAAAGGGCGGCCCTGAGCGGCTTATGGCAGCTGTGAGGGGGAATGGCGACCCTGAGGAAGGACTCGCATTGAGAGGGGGAAACCCCCGCCCTGAGGGGCGGAACGGGGGCGGCGGGTCGGGGCCGGGGCTGGGGCTGCGCGCCCTAGGCCGGCCCGGAACGGCGCTGCCCCGGAACGCCGCGTGCGGCTCCGCCGGGCCCGGCCGGTGCCTGCGCCGCGCGGCACCGTCCCGCCGCCTTCCTGCGCCCGCCCCGCCGAGGCGCCGCTCGCCGCTCCACGCCGCCCGGCCCGGCCATGCTGCGGCCAGAGCCCCTCTGCCTTCTCCTCCTCCTCCTCCTCCTCCTGCATGTCGGCCAGGCCGCCTCCCCCGCTCCTCCGGCCACCTCGAGCCCGCTCAACGGCACGGCGGCGCCGCGGGCGGCCGCGGGTAACGGGACGCAGCCAGGCCCGCCGCCGGGATCGCGGCGACCGCCGGGGTCGGGGCTGCCGGTGCTGAAGCGGGCGGTGTACGTGCTGAGCGCCCTCTCGTTGCTGGCCGCGCTCTACTTCCTCCTGCGGGCGTTCCGGTGAGTGCGGGCCGGCCCGGTCCCCCCCGGCCCGGGGCTGTGCCCCTGCTTGCCCCGGTCCCCCCCCCCCGACCCGGGGCTGTGCCCCTGCTTGCCCCGGTCCCCGCCCCGGGCCCTGTTTGCCCTGGATCCCCCCTCCCTCCCTCTGCCAGGCCGGAGCTGTGCTTCCCTGTGCATCCCTCTGGCAGCGCCTGGGAAATGCTGCTGTAAATTCATGCCACTGTTAATTACCTAAGGTCATTAGCAGCGATAAAACGTCTCCCAGTCCTGCTTGTTTTGCCCTTTGACTCATAAAGGCCCCATCTCCCTGCAAACCTGTCGTGTGACGGCGCACTCACTCTGCGCTCTCTGTGTCCCTCAGCCCTAGGTCAGAGGGACCCGGAAATGAGCGCAAAACTCATTTCAGGTTGAAGAAACCTCAGCGGAAGAAATACGGCCTCCTGTCGAATTACGATGAGAACATAGAGATGGCCTCGTTCGACAGCGACGAGGATACGGTGTTTGAAACCAGAAATCTGAGGCGGTAAGCGGGTATTTTGTGTGTTTCTCTTTTCCTCGCGAGGGGCTAAGGCTCCTTTTCTAAAGACGTGGGAGCTTTGGCACAGATCCTATAACCAGATCTGCATAAATTAAACTTCTGCTGCATAAATTAAACTTCTGTGTGTGGTCTCTCTGTGTTGGCACACAGACTTTATCTCGCCTTTCTTCGTTTTCTGACCAAGCGCACTGAAAGGGACGTACCCTGGTTTGTTTAGAGCACCACTTTGTGCCTTGTGTTTAGCAGGCCCGTAGGAGGGAGAGACAGCCCTCATGTCCAGTCTGAGCCTCACTGCATTAGACAGGAAAACAAAAACTGTTTTTTTCAGTTTAGGAATTGCTCCCAAGTCACATCGCAGCTAAAGCTCATGGTCCCATTGGGGCATCCATTCCCGCTTTCACAGCGATGTGATTTCATCCCATGGATCACACAAGTTTGATTTTTCTGGAGAATGTTTTTTTAAAGCTGAGGAGGAATGTTACCTCAGCGTAGCTCGCTGTCTGGCCTCTCAGCTCCCCCAGCTGTTTTGAGGGTGGTAGTGATCTGTCATGTTGTACATGCTCACTCTGATGCTGGGTGTCTTCTTTTTTCCAGATGATTTGGGACCAGTGGCACCAACTGCACAGACTGACCAAGGGGGTGCAAGTCCAGTGGAATCACCTTACCAGTGCTCAAGTTTTATTTTTTATAATTGCTTATAATGACTATTAATTAACAGTACAAACACTTCCATAGCTGGGGCAGGGGAAAGGGGACCAAACCTGTTTTCTTCACACACATTTTTGGGGAAAGGTGGAGCTGCAAGCTAAATGATGCTGCATTGGGTGCTGTTAACTGCACAGGGAGACGCTGAGGAAAACGTAACTCCTGGATGAATGCTCAGCATTTGAAATCTTACTGCTCTGGACTCAAGCGCTGCAGCTGTGTCTGCTGGCCTATCAGTATTTTATAGGTGCTCATATCCCTCTCTACTGACTGTGGCAGTCAGCTTGAAGTATCAGGCAAGTGGATTCCTTTTGCAGGCTGATCCTCTTTCCTTCATGCAGTATCAGGTTACTTCTTTAGGAAGTGTCTCTGTAATCAACTGATCTGGTAGGAGCGGGGAGAGCTCTTGTCTGTTACACTAGTGGTGGATGTGGAATAGTGTTGTGTTAGTTCAGACAGAGAATAGCTTTGGGAATGAGTTAAATGCATCAATTTTCTTGTAGTTGCAGGGTTAGCAGTTACACATGATAATACAGGTCATTACATGAGTTTACAGAGCAAAGACATGTTTACAAATGAAAGGTGCCCAAAGGAGCATTTCTCCAAAAGAGCAATCAGTTGTGTAGTCTGTGGGGCTGCGAGCGTTCAGACTGTTCTGCCCAGCTCCAATGGTGTGTTCACCAGAGCAATGTGTGACATCTACCAAGCTTCTGGATTTTGAGCTGCTGGCCCTGTCTGAGATCACCTGAGGAAGAACCAGAGTGCTGCGGTTTGAGTCGGAGAACCTTAACTGCTAGTGTGATGAGTGACCTGTCTCTGAGCATCTGATGACTGGAAAAGGAGGACCCAAACCCCTATGAACTGTGATTCTTAAACCAAGACAGCCCTGGCTCAGAAATAATCCCTTCTTGAAGGGTACTGGAGTTTCACTCCATTTGCTGGTACTCAAGCTATGTCCCACTGTCAGCCCAGCAAACCGGGATGTTTCTGTGCAGCCATTGTGTGGATACTTGGGTTCTTACTGTGTAGGACCAAATGTGAATGTGTTAGAAGGTCATTGTTAGGTGGATCTGCTGCTAAAATGGTGAAAACTGCTTGCAAAGTGCTCCTGTTTATGGCACAGTTTAGCCTTGAAGGGAAGGCCCTTCCTTGAAAACTATGTCCCACTTCCACCCAAAACTGGTTGTGCCTTTGTCAGGAGAACCCAAGGGAGTTACCCTGCGGGCCAGGGAGTTCCCTGCTTGACCTTACCTTTAAGATGAAGATTGAGAATGTCTTTGGAGTAACGGTTCCTTTCTTTTGGTTAGCAAATCCTCTGTAGATAAGGGGACAAAACTGACACTTAGCAAAAAGAGCAGGGCAGAAGGGATATCCTTATCAAGTAGCAAGGACAAATGGTTTTGCTGCAAGTTGCCTGGGAGCTCGGGGTCTAGCTGCTGCTCTGAAATCCCTCGTGAGGCAGTTGAGGGAGTGGTGTGATCCTGGTGCTCACCCGTGCGAGGGGCAGCGTTTCTCAGTGCAGAGTGGGTGAGGTTTCCTGGAGAAATGTCACCCCAGGTGCTGGCAGCTCTGTCTTGCACACGTGCAAAAGATTTTTAAATATATATATTTTTAGTAATGCTGTCATGTGAACACAGCACCTGGATGTGCCCTAATTTCATATAATTTGTATCTTTTCATTCCTCTTTTAGGTACTTTCGGATTGTTTAGCTGATGCAGAGATGAAAGCGTTTGCTGCGTTCCTCTGTGAGGATAGCAGTGATGGCTAAATCTGGCCATTGCTGCCCCTTGGGTGATCAGAGAGCTGGTTTGTTTGATTCGTGGTAGTGTATCTGCCTTGATCCTGCATAGGCTGGCAGGTCTGTGCACATGCTGTTAACTTTCTCTGGCTCTTCAACTCCCCCTGCAAAGTTGTTTCTTACATTGTGCTGAAGCCAGGTAAGCCTGACTCTGTTTCAGTCCACTGACGTGCCCTGGCTCAGTGTTTTGACTGACACGTTCGTTGGCCTTTCTTTATCTGAGGCGATTAACTCGCTTATTCTTTAGGCTCTGCTCTTCGTTGGACAGATGGGTTTTGCAATTTTGAAGTTTCCTTACCTTGCAGGAGTGGATGATTTTTTTTAATGTTAACAGTTGAATGATTTTGATCAAAGAGGGGACCTCAAGCCGTAGGTCCTGCCATGAAAATAATTTTGATAGAATTTGATTTTTCTGTAATAGGTATTTAGAATTTGAGCAGGGAAAGATGTGGAGGGATACAGCCAGAGCGCATAACGAGGTCCCTATTCTGGTACTATGTAGGCAAATGGTAATTCAGTTGAAGGCCCGCAGGGTGTACCAGCCCAGTATCTACGCATCACGTACATGTTTTCACAGTCCTTCTGCTGGCCGTCTTTAAAGGGGTGGGTTTCATCATGTGGAGAATAAAAACGTGATTGTGGGGCTGTAGTGTAGCATTGCTGTCACTTTTATTCTGATACTGTTTGGCTAGAGACAGGTTTGAGCTGTAATCAATGACCCTGTGTGGTTATTTCCATTTTCCCCTGAAGTACCCTGCATCTTGGAAGCAGCCGGTAGTCTGGATTTGCTCTTTGCAGGCCAAGATGTTACATTCCTGCTCCGTTCTAAATCATTATTAAAGGCATTTTCTGAGAGGAGAAAACAAAGATGCTGATTACAGATCTGAGACTCCTTCGAGGACAAATCTATTGCTCGGCACAGCTTTTACTGATCTCCATCTCTCCTGGAAGAATAAATTGGAGGTATTGCAGTGGCTTCTCCTTACAGTGGTGGAACGGTGTACCCATGGGCAATCAGCGCGAGGCCAGTGCAGGCTTTTTGGGGGCGGATCTTGCTGATAGTAGTGGCTTTTAAAGCCTTGCATTATGTTTCCGTAATAAGAGAGCAGTTCAGTAGTTACTTCAGTTATTATAGTTTTAGTTACTTTATGTGTATTTGATACCCGTGTTGATAGCCTAGTAGGTCTCTTTACAACGGTTAGAACTTCCAGTAGATTTTCAGAATAGATTTAAATACATGGATGCAAACAGACGCATGTGTGCTCTGAGCCTGCGAGACAGCTCTGCTCTGGGAGCTGCGCGGCTGCATCAGTGCAGCGCTGTGCTTGTATGAGGAACGTGTGTCTGTCCCTGGGCGGGCTGATGCCTCACCAGCTACTGCTGCACTTTTCTTTCTCCAAAGAGAATCGGGGTGTTAGTGGGAGGTGCTGTGGACTCCGGCTGCCCTTTACTGGTGGCCTGTGCCGATCCTTGCCAAAAGGCTGTCAGAGCTGATGGGTGCAAGGTGATGAGGACCGAGAGTGGAGTGCGCGGCTCCCTACGATGCTGCGCAGTCACCGGCCTGTGTGTGTCACAAGTGACTGCTACAGAGTTCGCTTGAAACAATCACTATTGTTTAAGCCAAAGCCTAATTTCAAAAGTTTACGTATTGCCTCTCTGATCTTCTTGGAGGGCTGTATTGAATCCTCTACTGTTGATATTGAACTACTAGGCAAATCGACTGGACCATCTGCTGAGGTTAATGAGATTGACTGAGAGCGATATGAGCATCAGCTCTCTATTGTTAATAACGTGCTTCTGTTTTGTTTCATTTGTACATGCAACTGGAATGGGATCTGCAGCGTTAAGTGCTGGGAGACGGACCTGTGGTCTGAGCAGATTGCCAAGAAGTCAATAAAACAGCACTTGAGTGCATTGTGTTGTCTGTGCTCTCAGAAATGGAGGAGCTAGTCTTTCACCCTCCTGCTTGAATTGTTGATTTATTTTTAAATAGCACCCAGTCCTGTATTGATTGATTGTTTTACTTTCGTTTACAGCATCCCCCCCTCCATTGTATCTTCAAACAAATGAAATAAAGCATTCCGTTTCACCCAATTCCTCCATGGCAGCGTGCTTGGCTGCTGGCATTCGGGGTTGTTCTGCGGGGCTGCCTCACGTGGCCGGCTTGCTGCTGAGCCGATGGGATGGGGCTTTTATGGAGCCCTTCTCTGCTCAGCTGCCCTAGCTGAGCATTGCCTTGCTCTCTGCTTGGCAATCGAGTTACACTATCAACCCTTTCTCTGTATTAGATCCATACTTCCCTCTCATTGCCTAGTGCTCACCTTCACCCATCATCTCAGGGTTTGTTTCAATTTTCTGAAGTCTCCTCCCTTCCCTTTCTCCCTGTTCTTACATTAATCCCTTTTCTTGTACAAAAGACTAAGTAAAATCCCTGCAAGGGTGATCCCAGCCTCTCCGCAACAGAAGAACCAAGTTACATTTTGCTTATCTGGGAGTCGGGAAGGAGAGGCTGTCCCCCGGGTGGGGATGTCCTGGCTCCGCAGTGTAAAGAATTAAAGCCTGAACAAAATTAAGGGCRTTCCCTGGTACTAACGCGTACTTTTCATCCATCTTGCAAAGGAGGGTGGTTGTGCAGATTTCGATTCTGTAGATTAGTGGCACTGAAGAAACGAGAAGCCAAATTCCCCGTGTCCCGCTCTGCCACCCTGCTCTCTTGGTCACGTCCCCGTGTCCTGCGCGCAGGAGGCAGGCGGCTGCACGCTTGTCTTGGAGCTCAGGAGGGAAGAGGCTTTCGATTGCTCCATGTTTTAACCTTGTTACTGGTAAGGGCTTCTGTCGTGCTGTGCAGAGAGGGCAGCCGGTGTTAGGGCAGGCAGGGAGCTGGCAGGAGAGGGGCTGGGGAACCCTGTAGATGGCACTCACAGACCAAACATGCCGGCTCATGGGGCACTGGCAACACCTGGTGAAGCTGAAAATAAATCCTGATGCCTTAAAAAGGCAACTCTTCCCTCAAGCAGCTGTCTGGGAATGAGGTGGAAGTGCCCTCTCAGGGGCTGCGTCTCTTGGCTTCGGGGTGGGGGAGCAGCAGGTTTTGGGGCGGCTCTTTGGGGGCTGTTTGCCTGGAGGGGGTTTCTCCCCGCTGCCGGCGGTGCTCTCACCCCTGGCTTTACCTCAGCTGGATTTAACCTAGCCCTGTTAGTACTTGTTTGCAAGGCTTTTTATGATTCTGGGACAGAGAAAGTTTTAAGATACCCTCATTTGATTGAATTAAGCTGTAGGCTCCCTGCTCGCATGGGAGCTCACTACTGCGAGGGAAAGGCTTGTCTGTGCAGAGTGCAGAGTTGTCTTGGGCTGGTCCAAGGCTTGGCATAAACCCCAGCAGGACTAAAGCCCGGCCCAGAGTTTGCTCCCTTCTCCTTCAGGTCGTGTTTCCCAGTCCGTGTGCCTCCAGTGAGTGCGGCACAGCATTGCACAGACATGTGAAAACCCAACCCTACCGCAGCAGCACCCTTTGGTGTGCACCTGGCTTTCCCTGGGGAGCATGCTGTGCAAAATTAACTGCAGTGCTTAATGAACTAATGGAGAGTGTTCACCATGGCAGCAACATGGGCAGGACAGCATCATGCTTTCAAGCCCTGGTCTGTGCAAGATGCTGGGAGCTGCAATGGGATGCAAACCAAGTGCTTGTTCATTTTCAGGCTCAGGGGGCTGGTAGCCCCAATTAGCACTAATGGCCGTGGCCTGTGYGTGCTGGATTAGCTGCAGATGTGTTGTCTTCCACACCATTTTCCTGGCCCTGTTCTCTGCCTGCTCTGTGCTACAAGTCGGAGCTCTCACCTCTGCTGAGGAGAGGCTCTCGCTAAGGTCTCCAGCTGGGGAGAAGCTCAGGCTGGTGCTGGCTGGGATTCCAGTCACAAACACAAGCTGGCGGCATGGATCTGCTCTGAATTTATTTTAAACTCGAAGTGCTCTTGATGTTTTGGATGCAAATTTCCTTCCTTGAAATGGGAACTGCAGGCCGTTTGCTGAGTGCTGGTAAGCTCTTTTGATTTCACTAGCCTGTTTGCTGCTGCAGTGTTCTATCTCGCCGCTGTGCTCCGTGGAGAGCAAAATAACCTCTGCAGTTGGGTTCTGGGGGAGGAACCACCTCTCGGCTTTCTGCTGGCGTAGAAGAGCACTTTTCTTGCTCTCTGTACTCAGACCTGTTTTTTTAATGAGGGTTCATGTATAAAGTTGGGGTTTTTGGGGGTGTGTGGGGACAATAGTCTGCAAGTTTTCCGGTCATTGTGTAGAAGAAGAGATGGTCCAAGTCCCTCCAGTCACCCGGGAAGGAAAAAAGAGAGAAACATAGGATTTCACTATGGGTAAAGGATGTTTCATTCATGGATTTCAGAGTCCTTTGTCAAGGAGGTAGATTCATCTAGTACTGCAAAGAAGCTCAGCTGTAATAGGTGGCATTATCTGTATCGGCAGATCTCCATCCCCTGGGTTAGGGACCTTCCAGCGCACTGTTACCGATGTCACTGTGAATGCACCAGGCTCTCGATCCCCTTCTGTGGAAGGGCAGCGTTGCGAGTTAAAGCATTGTATTCTGCTTCTTGCTGTTCATCTGGCTTCACACAGGTCACCTGTGCTTTAGATTTCATATTTGTAAAATAAGGAGAAAATGAGTGATCTTTTTCAGGGCTGGCTTGCAAACAGTGCTTGAAACTATGACCTGGGGTGGGACTGGCTGGACGTGGTGTTAAGCAGCAAGAGGCAGCTCTCAATGAATGAGGAAATGAGTGTAGTTGTGGTAAGATGTCGCAAGTTCAATTTATTGCTAATACGCTTGCTGAGTGGCTCTAGGGACYTTGGGGGTGACAGTGTCTCTTGGAAGTGGAACTTCCACGCACGCTCACAATTTTGCTCCTGTGTTTCCGAAGGTGCTGTCAGCGTCCCTCCGGCTCCGGGGACTCTTCACAGGGAGCATCCAGGGTAGTTTTCCTTGCCACATGCTGCAAACAAGATGGTAGACTTAATCCAGCAGTGCTCTGTGGGTACTGGAGCTGTTCTGAAATTGTGTCTCTGTGTTTATTGTGGAATACAGGCTGCACGTTGGGAAGGTAGCTGGAAACATTCGAAAACCTGCTGTAGCGTCTCCTCTGATGTCTCTTCTGTTCCACTCAACAAAGCTCTTCCACACAACTAGCAGGATTTTTCTGTATAAAAAATTAGCTTTACTTAGTTGGCTTTTTGTCTAAATCCTTTTTCTGATCTTTATTTTCTTCCCTTACATGGTGGAAAGGTGAATGGAAGTGGCACTTCAGCCACAAAAGCCTTTCCTTTAGAAACGTTGGTTGTTTTTGTTTTAAAAAATTTTAAAGGGGGCTTTGCAGGGGAGAATGGAGAAGCGTTTTCTTTTTAAGTTACACTGGGGAATAAAAGTATAAAGGAAAGAAATGATCATAACCGTACTGGCAACGGAACAATATATTTTTTCGAGTACCAGAGCTAATTGAAGGAGGAATTCACACAACAATTTTTGCAATCTAAGGATGAGTAAACATTAAAGGGGATGCTGTACTTCTGATGCATGCTAATCTGTGACTGCATGCATGGAAGGGAGAAGATGTCCCTAAAATTAAATTTGAGATGAACATCTCAGATGTTACACTTCAGTATTTTCTTCTTTACATTGCCAGATCAAAGACGCCAGCTAAAGCCCACGTCCAAGGATACCTGTTGAGAGGATGAAACTTCAATGCCCCTACGAGATGAAATCTCTAGAAAACGGGGATGTCGGGTCCAATTTGGTGGAAGTGCTTCCATGGGCTGTGGGATTGCTGTGGATCTGTACGGATGTTGTTTGCTCAGCAGGGTTTCTTATGGGTTCAGAGAGCCCCCTGCCCATGCAGAGGTGCTTGCAGACAATTACCAGCAGTTTTAATTAACATCAGTTTCTGGGATGTAGGCAAATGGGGGGCTGACATGTTAGACCACATCACTCCATTCATGGTAATTGTGGCTCCCGGGCGTGAAGAGGTTTGTATCATCGCTTCCAGTGCCGGCAAATTGAACTGAAATGGCATTGAACTTGCGTGTGAATGTACGGTCGCGTCGGCTGACGCCTCCTCACTCCCTCACCTGGGTTCTCCTGATTTCGGTAYGTTTCCGTGCTGGCCATGCTGCAAACCACAGCAACTGTTGTTGTCGGCACTCGGGGATCCTCTTGCTCTCTTTGCAATCAGAGTAATGCTCCCGTCTGCTGGTTAATAAGAGCCGGGAAATGGAAGTGTCGAGATTTGCAGGTTTTGCAGCTAGAGGAGACCATTATGTTCATTGTGCTCAGCCTCCCGCAGAGCACCGGCTGGTTTGTCCTTTTTTGTGTGCGATGAAACCAGAAGGTTTCTCTTGGAAAGGATGCTAGCCTTCGTCTGAATCGACTGAGTGATGGAGCATTTACTGCATCCCTGATATGCTGCTGATATGTTCTGGTGGTTAATTACTCTCGCTCTTTTAAAGAGAAAACCTCACGTACTTAAAATAATCCTAATCGTTTCATTGTTCAACCTGAGCTGAGTGTGTGCTACCCCCTCTCTCTGACAGAAGTGGTGTAAATACTGTTTCTGATAGTGAAAAACCTGATGGACATTAATGCTGTGAACAAGCAGTTGGGGGTTTTGAGCCTTTGGGGGGGGACTGCGGTGCTGCTTTACCTCCAAAAACCCAGGCAGGGCTGTGGGGTGGTTTTATCCTGGCGCTATCTTACAGCAGCGCCTTCTCCAAGGACAGGCTGGCTGAGGTCGGCTTCTCCAACAAATGCAATTTTCAGCTCTCCCTGCCTGGTGTTTGCTCATGACCAACATGGTCCTTTAAAGCAGCCGCTGCCTGCGGGCAATGCCCGTGCCTGCCTGCCCCGATGCCTTCTCGGGGTGTTTTGCAAAGCTGTCCCTGCAGGTCCCGTGCCCACCGCCGCCATCGGGCACTGCTGGAGTTGTCACCCAGCTCTGGAGCATCAATGCACCCTCTGAAGGCTGCGTGGTCATAATTTGTTCATTTAGCTTTTCTGTGCATCAAATCTAAACCTTCTGCCTCCCTTCAAAGCAGGTTAGAGGCATCTTCCCGAAGTCGGCGGTGGCAGGGCAGCCTGGCTGGGCTGGCCCATGTCTGCCTAACTCCTGCAGCCAAGGACATCCCCCGGGAGCAATTCCCGACGGGATGTTTCCCTGGAGGGATGGAGGGTTTGCTGTGGCACCAGGCTGGGGAGCCTCATCATATAATGGGGAATCTCAAAAAAGATGAGCAGAACTATGGCAGCGTGGCGGTCATTGTGTGCAGCTGAAGGCACAGCGGGACCTGGGGACGTGTTGGTTCAAATTCTCTGGTACCAGGGTATATTCTGATCTCTTTTTTTGCCGGTGTTATTTTAATCTGCTTTTCTCTGACATCAAACTCCCTCTTTCTAAAGAATGCAGAGAGGTATTAGGTTTGTGCCCTTTGTGATATATAGCAAAGGTTTGAGATACTTTTTTCTTTTAGAAGTGGAGGTTTTTATCCATGTTATAACTTTAGTCATCGTTTTGGCTTCTCAACTGGCTTGGATGAGTGCGTGGAAAACGTTTTCTGTGTTTAGTAGAGGCCGGGAGGACTGTATGTCCTTAATGAAGGTTCCCGTTCCTTTCACACATGCGCATGCAGGTATTAACTGGTGGCTCAGGCCATTTTAGYGAAAGCGGTGTTCAAACCAAAACAACTTTCTTCCTCCATCTGAAGCCAGCAGGAATGTCCCCGTTGCCTTATCAGACTTCAGATCGAGGTGTTCATTATCCACCACTTCCACCTAGGGTGGTTTCGCTGGGGGCCATGCAGGCACGCAGCCCTTTCCCTCCAAAGCGTATGTTTTCTGCATAGAAAATAACATGTAGGGAACCTTTTTTTTTAAATGAAGGATTAAGGCACAGCGAGAACTGATTTGCCAGAGGGCATCCAGAGAAGTGGTGGCAAATCAGAGAACTGAAGCAAGATCCTCAGGTCTCAGCCCGCACCCACCCCACCACCATTTTCCTTCCCTGCTCTTTAGCTGCCCGCAGCATCTTACGGGATAACCAGGACTTGAATTTCCATCCGTTTAAAAGAGGCAATTTAAGGAGATTTCCAGGGAAGCAAAGCTGCCAGCACGCTCCTCATCCGCCTCCCCTTCCCCTCCGTTTCTGCAGGTCACCTCTTGGGCAGCTGAAGATCTTTTTCTCCCCCTTTCTCCATCCAGGCATGCTCCTTTTAGGGGCTCTTTGCTCTCCTCACTTTCCCACAGCTCAGAGCCATTCTCCCAGCTTCAAAAGGTTTACTAATTACCCTAATGAGGTCAGGAGAGACCAAATGCTTCTGTGACTTAAAGCAGGGGTGGGAGGGGTTTGGAAGGGGGGAAATATCTTGACTTGTGCCTATACCAAYGTGTCTGCAGGAAGGTAGCATCTCTACCTCCACTCGTTCTCCCCCACCTTCCCATCTCGAGCAGAAAAAAAGAAAATGTGGACAGAAGGTCTCAAATGTATCAAACAGCTTTTAAAAAGAAATTCCTTTTGCCTGTCAAAAGAACAAACAGATACACCAAAAACTGTCAGAATTAGTGTTGGAGTAATTGCAGAAGCTCTCCAAGGTTAATGCTCCATTAGCGAACAGCTCTCACGCAGCTAAAAGCCAGGACGAGACAGGTTGTCAAAGGCTTGCTGGAGATTAAAGAGCTGCGTTCCCAGCCTAAACTCTCTTGTGGATGTTGTTTGGGAGGGGAGGGAAGGGGGGGTGTTTGTGGGATGAAGATAACACCAGCCATGGCTTGTGCTGCCGTGGCATCGATGGAGAAGCGTGACCTGGAGCTGGAGGAATGGTTTTCAGACCTCGGTGAGGTCCCTGCTCCCTGGGTCATGGGGTTTCGGAGGGTTTGCTCTCATTTAAACACTCCACAAATTCTTTAGCTTGTTTAGGCCAAGTTCAGAAGCGTGTCCTGAGGGCAGCGCCAGCCCTGAGTCTGCAGGCAGCGCGGGGCAGGGGGAACCGTCCCGGTTTATTCTGAGCTGGAGACGCGCTGGGTCCCCAGAGAGGAGCAGGGCTGGGAGGAGCGGGGTGCTGGAGGCCCTGGCACTTCAGAAATTAACTCTGCCTGGGTTTCAGTCAGCCCGGTGGGATTTGTAGTGAGCAGGGCATCAGTTTTAAATTGAATTGGGGCCTGATTTCGTCTCCCAGGTCAGTGTAAGGCTCATTTAAATAGAATTGACCTTGATTTTTCTTTTGTGGAAGAAAGGAAAACCGTTCCTAACTTCCAGTGAGGCACTACCCTCTGTGCCCCAAACATTGCCCCGGGGGGGTGATTTAGCAGCGCCTGGGAAGACGCAGTAGCAGCTACGGGATCACCTTTTCCTGTGGACTTGGGTTTTCAGCATCTCCCAGCAAGGTAGTGACCTTTCTTAATGCACGTGGGCCTGAGCTCAGGTTTTTACTTCTTATAAAGCAGAGCTTTGTCTACGAGCATTTTACCCGTGGCGAAGGTGCATTTAGAGAGTCGAAAAGAGGCAGTTAAACTCGCGCAGCCTTGGAAATGCCACGCTGAGGACCAGCCCCAGCCATTTCCATCGCAACTTCCCTGCATGTAAACAAATACCCACTCAAAGGAAGCCAGCGGGTTCCCGCTGCCGCTCTTGATCTGAATGCGGACAAGGCTGGTGTGACTGTGTTCTTTGTCAGGGCTTTAAAGCTATTATGATGGTGTTATGATAGCGCCTGAGATCCCTGCCAGGATCAGGGCTTTGTTGTGCTGGATGCTCTGCGCACAGATGCTGAGAGCCAGTCCCCATGCCGTAGTGTGGCAGCCTCGGCTGAAAAGGCTGATGAGAGAATGGAAAAGGGGAGGAAAAAAATAAATGTGTGTGAGGCAGAGCCTTGCTGAAGGGGCTGGCTGGAGAGCAGGGTGGTCCCGCGGCTCCCGGACCCGGCCTGGGTGATGGCTTTCTCCTGCTGGTGCCTTGGCTGTGGAGGAGCCGCGGCTCCGAGCACGGACGCAATGTCCCCTTGTACCTGCAGGAGCAGCTGCACCCCCCTAACGTGGGACCGGGGTCCTGAGCCCGGGATCCGGCTCCGGCACAGCAGGACCTGTGTGGCGATGGGCCGATTTCTGATAGTAAACGGCTGGAAGTTAACTTGAGGGAGGTGAGTTTTGAGCTACTTGTGAAGGGCCAGTGTGAGAGACCTCTTGAAATGAACAGCCGTGAGCAGGGGAAATGAACAATGTCATAATTAGAGAATTAAACCTTTCCTGTTCTTTTCTTTTCCTATCCTGATATAATTTGTAATGATTAGACCTGGGGTGCAGCGCAACCAGACAATGCAAGTCGTCTATACAAGAGCAAAACAAGACTCCTGCACAGACCCTGTCTCTTTATTAAGTTGATTTGCATTCCTAATCTTCATTTGCTGTTATTATTTTTCCCCCTTGTGCTTAGTGAGTGATATTAGCATAAAGTCCCTTTTTTCTTGTTTTCTATTCACGCTCAAGGTCAGAGACTTAGTGAGACACCGACGAAAACAATCTCTTCCTCACCCTCTTTTAATTCTTTGCAGAAACATGTCCTGGGGATTTTAACATAACAATTGCTGGAAAAGGAGGGGGGAAGACCTGAACAGAGCCCTTTCTGTGCTGGAAACTGGAGCTGCCCAAAAGAGAGATGCAAATCCACGAAAAGAAGGGAGGGGGGAAATGGATCTCGGAGCAGCACCAGTCCTGCCTCGTTTCTCTTAAATGGGAGAGCTAATCAAGCGATCGCACAGGCAGGTTTCCTAGAGCTGTGTTTGGAGCAGACCGCGCTGGCAGGGGTCTGCCAGGCTCTGCAGGCAGCTCCGCCGACGGACCTCCGACCTGCCGGGTCCCTCGCGCTGTTCAGACCCGGGGTCCCCAGGGACAGCCCAGTCCTGAGCACCCCTGGTCGCCTGCCGCTCCTTGCCGACACCTCGCCGAGCTGGGAGCACCAACCCACACACCCGGGTTGTGCCGGTGCGCGCTCCCGCCGGGGTCAGTGCACCTCGGCCAGGGCACGCGCGCTCGGCTCTGCTCAGTGCACAGCGCCGTGCTGCTCCCAGCTGTGTTCACGGGGGAATGGTGCTTCCCTGGGGTAGTTCTCCAGCTTATCCACTTTCTTGTTTCAAAGCCCTGCAGTTGTAGGGATGCCCCGTTTGGGGACTGCATAGGGATACCCTGGGCCATCGCCAGGTCTGCAGCAGAAACAGGCAATGCTCTGTGGTGGAGAGTGGGGGCCCCTGGGGTCGATCTCTGAGCTTGGGAAGGGGCAGGGTCTACCAGAGAAAGCCCCAGATCCCCTCATTCCTGCTGTGCCACTTTGCTATGTGAAGCCAACCCACCCTCTCTGCTTCCTCGCCTTTGAGCCAGGAGCAGAGCTCCGTGGCGGGGGTACAGGCATCGCTCCCACGTTGAGTTGTTGGGACAAGGAGGAGAACAGCCGAGTCGGAGGGAGTCTGGTTTCACCATGGTTAGAAGGTTAAAGGAGGAGGAAAAACAAAAACCTCAGCTGACTGCTGAGGGACTTGCGTGGAGCAGCCCCCCTCCCTGGCCATGGAGCAGTCGGGCACCGGCCGGTTTTCAGGCTGGTTTCCAGCTCCTGCACTGGAGCTGCCAACAGGTCTGACGCTGCGTTCGAAGCCTGGCACGTGGACGTGGGACGGGACGAAGGGGGCACCCACGCTCTGTCCTGTGCCAGCCGGGTTCTTCTGAACCCTTCGTCAGACCCCGCGGCATCGGTGAAACTGGGCATGGAGGGAAAATCCCCTTTTAGGGCCCGAGGTCTTCGCAGGTTACTGTCAATTTTGGTAGGGAGGGAGGTAAGGAGTTGATTCCCTTTYGTGTGCTCGAGCTGTGGTGATTGTAACGTGTATAAAACCATGCAGATCTCTGGTCCTGGGCGTGAGCTCTTCGAGGCAGGCCGTTTCCTGGGAAGCCTGGCGCGGGGGCTGGATCGCGGCAGATGGCGGCTGCTGCCGCTAATGGCCCAAATGCTCCTGAGTGACCTGGCCGGGAACGGGGAGGGATCGACTTCAGGAGCTGTGAAACGTCTGATGGCCGGGCTGGAAATGGGGCTGGAAAGGCTGGCGATAGCTGAGATATGGATGTTGTCTGGCGCTGCAAGCGGGTTTGCTGTGCGCAGAAATATGTCTTATTTTACAGAATTGGTAGGTTGCTTTTTTTCCTGAGGATGCTTCAGGGCTTCAGCGCTCAGATGCAATGTGAGTGTTTTCATGCCCCTTTAATGCTTCACTAAACAGTTTGAGATGCTGCCTCTTAATGCCCCAGTAAAGCACAGAATGCTCTAGAGCGGAAAGAGCACGCAAGGGAAAGGAGGGTGGTGGAAAAAGAGAAGAAAAGAGACTGTGAGGAGAGACAAACCAGAGAGAAGTCATCTTTTCCCTTTCTCTCTCTGCATATACCCAGTCCTCACTGTTTGAAGGCAGCTGGATGCTGAGGGTCCCCCCCGGCTTCTGCTGCTCCTCCAGCTGTGCTTCGCTCGCCCTCTCCCAGCCCTTCCCGGGCTCTGTCCTACAACTGGTGGGCACGTTGCAAGGGGAGAAGATGGTTCCCGGGCTGCTGGAGCGAGGCGTGGGCCATGGCTCTGCTCTGGACCCTGGGAGGGGGTGCTGGGGGGTCGGACGCCTGGGTTTTGTCAGCTGTTTTCTGACCTCTGGCTTGGTCTCTGGAGTGCACGATGGGGCCAACGTCCATCGGATAAGTGCCGTACAGCCCATGCTGTGGGTCCTGGCTCACTGTCCTTGGCGTGTGTGTGTTTCCCAAACAGATGCTAAACYGAGGGAGAGGACAAGGGCAGGGGGRAAAAAGAGAGATTCGAAGTTTTAACCCAACAGGGCAAAGTTTGTGTCTCCTCCCGACCAGCGCCGAGGGGAGTCGCTGGCTCTCCTGTTGTTAATTCAAGTCATTAAATTTCCTGCACTCTGTGTATTCYTCCCCAGCACCGCTTGCCCTGCCTGTTTGATCTGTAAGTACCAAAAGTACTGCCTCGGGCTGCATCATCGGCATCCTCGGTCACCATAGGAACGGAGCTGGGGCTCCCCCGCGCCCCGCTCCCCCGGGGCCCAGCTCCTGGGGCTGTGCTCTAATGAGCCTCTGAAGTCGGGCTTATCAAGGCCAGGCTACACGGCCCCCAAGGCCGGCGTGCTCCGCGGCAGGCTGCTGCTAACCTGAAAGGTAGAGTTTTTGTCTGAGGCGGGAAGCACAGAGGCAGAGGTTATTGGTGTCAAAGAACTTGCAGATTGAGAGGCTAAACTGCTATTACATTTTTTCTTAGCAGAGGGGAGTTCAAAACCGGGAGGAGGGAAGGGGAGAGCGTCGGCGGGGAAGGCGCAGGCTTGGAGCCGGAGCCAATTATTGCCGGGCAGGGTGGGAGGAAGGGGGAGGAAGACGATGGAGATGTCTGCGACAGGGAGGGCAGGTGGGGAGGACRGGGCGGCTGAGGCTCAGGGTGCGATTCATCGCTCTGCCACTGATGGACCCTGGCTGCTGGCAGGGATGGGCTGCAGCCCTCGGCTTCCCACCTGTAAAATGGGGACGTCCGTGGGTGCATTCCCCCTAAACCCTTCTGTTGGCGCTGTTTCAGCTGTAAACTCTCTGTGAGGAATTCATCCGTGTATCTCCATATACTTACCTTGTGGCTGGTTTTCCCAAAGATACCCCAGGCAGGTAAGGGCCCATACCCAAACAAGTCTTCATCTGGCTCCTGTTGAGAGCCTTCCCCAGCCCCAGCTGGCTCTGCCCGCAGGGTCCTGGGGCAGAGCTCGGGGCTCCAGTCCCGCCGGATCTCCTGGACCAGAGCACAAGGGCTGTGCACGTGCTGCAGCTCACTGTTGTCTGATAGCTTGAGCACCTGAGCTTACGGGTGTTCAGCCCGGCACCAAACAGGTACTTTTTGAGACTAATGCGGTGGGCAGCGTGCAGGCAGCTGGCTGGGCTCCGGCTGCCAGTGCAGCCCTGTGTCTCTGCTGGAGATGCCTCCTGCGCTCGGGATGCGGATGCTGTCACTGCCCTTGCGGGAGGCGATCGCCGGCACCGGAGCAGCCAGGTGCTGCTTGAGGGGCTTCCAGCAGAACAACCTGGCTCTGGCAGCCGTGCGCCGGCATCATCCCGGCATGGGGCAACAGGGGACAGTGACCTTTCCCAGAAAAAGGGCATTTGCAATACAACCTCTGGGTGCAGCTTTCTACCATGTAGCTCCACAGCCCCTGCCCGGCGGTGGCCCCGGGCACTGCTGCGGTAGCCGTGGTCCCCACTGTCAGCAGCAGCGGGTGGCACGTCCCTCGGGATTCGGGCAGCCCTGGGGATTTTGAAGCCTTGATGGCAGGCTGGGCCCCAGGCAAGCCGCGGTCCAAAGGCAGCTCTGCCCCGGGGGACGCAGCCCCAGCGCCGCTGCTCGGCCCCYGCTCCCCGCCCCCCCGTGATTGATGTGCCAGAGCTGCCTGACTCCCCTCCATAACACCTACACTTTCTAATTGCTGACAGTTATTTACTGTGAAGACCACCAACTCTGACAACTCGTGTCAAAACCCTACAAGAAACTGTATCTTTATGTCTTTATTTATTTCCCCTCTTTTCCTAAACAGATCTATTTTCTCTCCCCCCGGCTGCCGTGTTCCTGCCGGCAGACGTGCGGTGCCGGGCGGCTCCCCTGCCCCAAACCCCATCCCGGGGGCTGCGGGGGAGAGCTGCCCTCTGCCCCCCCTTTCCCCGGTCCATGCCTGGCTGGTTGCTGACAGACGGGTGCAAAGCTACCTACAGTGGATCCCACTGCACGCCTGCTTGTTTATTTGCTGTCTCTCAGCCCCTCGATGTTCAAACATAATTGGTTCTGCTCGGAGCAGTAAACAATGATGTGCAATGCATCAGTGAGCCCTAAATGGCACCTACACGCAATTAAAATAATTGGGTGCCTACCTAGCTCTGATTTCAACCCCCCCCCATTGCTTTTTTCCCTTCATCTGCTTTTTCTTCATCTTTTGTTCCATCTCGGCAGCCCATCACACACCTCCCCGCCTGGCTTCTCTCGGAGCGGGTGCCAGCGCCGGAGCCTTTTCTCCGGCCGGCGCGGTGCGAGGCGGTGCCCCGCGGAGCGGGGGGTCCGGGGCCGCTCACCTTGGCCTCGGCCCGAGCGCAGAATGAGTTCTCCAGCGTGAGTGAGATGATATTCCAGCCCAGACCCATGAAATATAATGAAGGCCCAAGGGACTGTTCCAGCTCCTTGGATAAAAATGATGCTGTTATATTTAGACAAGGTAACTAGAGGCCCCTCTGGACAGCGAGGAGTACAATTTTTTGTTTAATGATTCCATAATCTGATATAATATCGGGCCTGTAAGACATAATGAAGACCTGGGGGAGTTTACATCTTTGCAGCATTAAAGGGCCCCTGCTCGGGGACACAGACAGGTGGAGGTTTGAACTTTGATGCAGTCAAACATGTTTTTCTCTGGATTTGTTTGACATGATTGAGAGGGAATCCAGCAGCCGCAGGGAGAGGGGAAAATGGTTGCAAACGCAGCAGTGCTTAAACCAAACCCAGGCAGCTGGTTTGCTTGCGCTGAGGGTGGGTGTCGGGAGGGCTCGGGGGGCCCCATCCTCGGGGGGCTGTGGTGTGCTGGGATCTGTATGGACACGGTCATGGTCGTGGTGGTCTTCAGGTGGCAGCGATGCCTCTGGAGCGGGACGGCCATGCCCCACCGCAGACTGCGAGCAGGGGCAGAGGGAGGGGAAAGGCGCAGCCTTGTCTGGAGAGTAAGGATGCTCCTACCTCAACTCAATGTGTGTTCTTGCAAACACCTTGCATGGAGTTTTAAGTGGTTTAAGCAGTTATAGCCCTGCCTGGGCATGGCTGCACCTGCAGCAGCTTATGGTGGCTCAGCTGGGAACAGCGTCACTGGTCCCAGAGGTGCCACGGCTGGGCAGAGCCGCGCTGACCTCCTGAAGGCTTGGCACAGCAGAGCGACTGTTCGTCCGGCTGCACCCCGCCTCTCCCACGGGTGAAGCCCAGGCTGACCCCTCGTGCCCCTCCTGTGCACAGCGATCTCGAACCGAGCACGGCGTCAAGGTGCTTCGTGGACGGGACCAAAGCTGCTGAGGAACATGCGTGCGGCAGAACCTGCACCCCGCTTTTCCAAACAGGGTGATAACGGGGCAAGGGTTATTTTGTGGCTGCCAGACAACAGGGGTGACGTTTGCCCAAAATGCACAGCAACAAACACTGAACGTGTCCGGGACCAGCATCATCCATAAATCTCTCCTCTGTGTCCATTTTGGAGCGGATCCTCATCTGGAGTGTTTGTCCCCCATCCTGAGGGACCAGTGGCAATGCCTCTGCGGGTGCCATCATGTCTCGGTGAGGAGGAAACCCTTCCGTGAGAACCCGCCGGTGCGGAGCTGGATGCGCTGGGACCTTCCCCAGTTTGCGCACGTCTCGGTTTCAGTGCCGGGAGATAACCTAATCCCATTTAGGCTTGGAGAGAGCTGGCAGATTCCTCCCCTGGGAGCCAGCGCGCGGCGGGGGGTGGTCTGTAATGAATTCCTATCATTCCAGCACAAAGGTAGCTTACAGGAGTGCTCGCTGCAGAAAATATTAGGGTCGCTGCCCTATCATCCCTCGGAGACATCCGTCGTAGATCAGTGATTCCTGCCTGCTGACAGGCAGGCGGCCTGGGGAGGGCAGAGCCGGCCTCACGTTCCCCGGCTCTTTCCTTCCTGGAAAATGCCTTTTCTGCCAAACGAAGGGTTTTAACGCCCTGCTCGGGGCTGCGTTCCCCCGCATTACCCACACGAATGGGTGTGCAGCCCCATGTGGGGCATCGCCCTGCAGCGCCCGTTCCCCTTGCGCCCTGGTTTGTTGTTTACCTGCATTTCAGCAGCTCCTCGGGGGTCCTGTCAAGGGCGTAAAGACCCTGCACCAAGTCCTGCTGGGGAGCTGGGGGAAGCCTTGGCCTCGCACCACCCTCGGGGGCAGCTCAGCCTGTGGACGGGAGCCTGGGGACGATGCTGTGGTGGTCCCAGGGTCCGGGCTGTGCGGGGGGAGCCTGCCAGTGCAGGGGAGCCCTGCGAACCCCGGGGGCAGGTTTGGGGAGGGAGCGCTTGGGGAGTCACCTGGGGGGTCCCAGTGGCAGGGGCCCCTGGGAGCCGTGCCCCCCGCCGGGTCCCGTTCCAGCTCCCTGCTCTCCCTCCCCTCTCACCTTTATTTATTTAATTTATTTTTCCTCTGTAGAAAATGACGTAAGGAAACCTGCCCCCTTCAAGATGGGCTTTAATACGGCTCTGTGGCTCGGGCCGGGATGTTTCACCTCGGGAGCTGCCAATCYGTCTGTGTCAAGCTGTCAGCCGTGATGTGTTTGCGTGTTGGCTGGAGCCACGCTGCAATTCAGAGTGGATTAACTCTTTGGGCTGCCCTCCCCTCCTCCCCTTCCCATTCCACTTGGGTGGGTTCAGGCCAAACAGAAAACGCTTTTCCCCTGCGCTTTCCATATTCAAAAGCTCCTGAAGCGCAGTTGGGCGCCTGTGGGGCGGCTCTGCTTGCCGGGATGGCAGCGGGAACTGCATGATGCTCTTGGTGCCGTGGTGCTGGGGGGGTTTGGGACCTGGTGTGGGGTCGGTGGCGATGCTGGGAGAGGGACCGTGCGCCCAGACTGCGTGGCTGTGGCACCGCGCCGTGGCCTTGCAACAGCCGTTAATGGGGCACTTCGGGGAGCAGCTTGTGCTGTCCTGTGCAGGGATGGAGGGTCCCCGCTATCCGAAAGGGGCGAAGGGCTGCAGACCCCCCGCAAAGCCCCCGGCTGTTTAGCTGAGCTGCTGCTGCTCGTTCCCAGCCGGCTGGGGGGCTGCAGGGCTGGGGAGCTATGGGGCTGGGGGGTCTGGGGGTTTTTGCTTGTTTTCCCGGGTGATAAAATTTCCCCCAAACCAACCAACTGCACTGGGAAAGGCTGGGGCTGTGCAGAGCGCTTGTTCCGGGCGAGCTGAGTCCCCGGCGATGGCCGCTGCATCCCAGCCCGCGGGGGCCGTGGCACAGGGCAGCGGCAGGATGCGGCCCCCGGCCCGGGCAGCCCGCGGAGGGGCACCGGCACTAGGGGGGGGTGTTGGCCAAGCAATGAGGTGCTGCTCGGCTCCGCGCTGCTGCTGCTGCTGCTGCTGCACGCCCGGCCTCGACTTTGGGTGAAAACCGCAAGATTTTGGAGTTATGGACCTTGGGGTTTCACCCGGGGACTGGGCAGCTGTTGCACGTCCCCGGTGCGCTGCGGGTCGGCCGTGGGCTATGGGATGCATCTCCATCGCCCCGGGCAGAGGGGGGAGTGCCTGGTGAGGGGTCTCGGGGGGCCCACGGCCACCCCGCTGCGCCTGGCTGGTGCTGGCTCCGGCCACCCTCTTGCCATGGCCGTCCTGCGCAGGTCTAACCTGATCAGGGGTTAGAAAATTATTATTATAATGGGAAAATAATACTTGGACTGCTATAAACCTCTGCCAGCGCCAGACCAACAGCCTCGGCTGGGTGGGCCAGGCTGGAGCTCGTGTCCCACTGTGTCGCGGTGCTGGCAGGGCCACGTGGGAGCAGCAGTTGGTGCCGGGGCCGGTGGCGTTATCGCCGTACGTGCCTGTGCAGGGGCCCTCCCGGACTTGGCGGCGGCAGATCAGCAGCTGGGAGGTGCGGCTATTCCTGAGGACGGACCGTATTGCTTGCTAACAGGGCGCAGTCATTACGCCTGCAGATATGATCTGCACAAGCTGTTCCTCGCTTCGCAGCGTGCCGCGGGGTTGTCCGTCTGCGCGCTGTTTGCCTGCCGGAGGTGATGGCCGGGCGTCTGTCCGTCCCCTGCCAAGCCCTTGGCACGCTGCGGTGGCTGCTCGGCGCTGGGGTCTGTGCTGGCACTGAGGTCTGTGCTGGTGCCGGCTCAGCCCCGGCTGGGTTTGTTCACCAAGACGGAGGCGCTGGGGCTGCAGCGAGTGTTTCCAGGTAGAGGCAGGAGGAAGGCTTCGTTGCTGGAGGCTTTTCACAAAGAGCTGTTGCCTTTCCTGCATTTAGCCACTTTGGGTGTTTCGGTAAGCTCAGCTCCTCCGGAAACTTAAACAAACCCCTGGGCTCCGGGAGGAGCGAGGGCTCGGCCCCGCCATCCCCTGGTCCTCACCTGCAGCCCCGATTCCCCCCGACTGGAGGTGAGGTTTGGCCTGGAGGCGGCTGCCCCAGCCCTGCCCGTGGGCTGAATTCGTGAGCAAACCGACCCACCCTGATAAGGAGGGCCCGGGCTTTGGCACCTGGGGGAAATCACTGCAGGCAGGAGGGAGCACAGACCTGCCTGCCCCAGCCAGCGCTCCCGCCTGCCTGGGCTCCGGGGACTTCCAGAGCCCTGGGGAGGGCAGGTGAGCCTCGCTGCAAAAATAAGCAAAATATGTGCTACCCCTGTTCCCCTGGTGCTGCCGGCAGGACGGCAGAGGTGACCGTGGGAGGGGGGGGACAGTGCTCGGAGCAGAGCTCCGGGGTCCAGCTCCCACCCCGGGCAGAGCCGGGAGGATGCTGCTGCTGCCCTGCAAAGGGTGCGTGTGCCTGGTCTGAGCGATGCTGGGCTGCGAGCCGGGGATCCCGGGCTCCACTCCCTCCTCCCATAAGGGTCACCTCCGTCTGACCTTGAGAGACGTCCCCGCGTGCCTCAGTTTCCCGTGCTGCCGTGGGGTGGTTATTCACTGGCTGGTTTTAGAGGTGTCAGCTGCATTAGTATCCAGGTGACATTCTGCATCATTTCCCACCCCCCTTCGCGAAGGGGCTGTGGTTTAATTAACGTTTGCAAATTGCTTTGAGGACGGCTGCTGCGAGGGGTGCACGGATGCTCACAGTGCCCGCGTCTCCGACAGCCGAGCGCTCGCATCTCGCAGGGGGCCGCGGCAGGCGCAAATTGCCACCACGCTCCCCAAGACAAGGGGAGCCGCGCTCGCCAGTGCCGGCACAGCTCCGGCGTGGGACAGCTCGGCAGCCGGGGGAAGGCTTTATCTGCAGCTGGATTTCGGGGCTGGGTGTTCCAACAAGCATTGGATGAGGCAGCAAAACGTGCCCGGTGCTGCTGGGGGAAAGGTGTGTGCCTGCTCCGGGGGAGGCAGCGCACAGGATGGCCCTGGGCAAAGCGTGTCTGTGCGTGGTGGGTGCGTGAGAGGTTTGGATGTTTCCCTCCTCTGGGTTTCCACCTGAGCTGCGGTTTGGGGCTGTCCCACCCTTCCCGCTGGAGAGGAGACGGTGCCTGGGGTCCCGGGGGGATCCACGCCGGAGCTCTGGGCTCAGGGGCGCAGCCGGGTTTGGGTTATAATTGCAGTGTTTTGTACCACTGCGTCCGCTTATTTGGAAGGGATTTCCTAAATAAAGCGAGGGCTTTGGGAGCCCAGGGGGGCTCCGGGGCCCTCTCCTGGCTGATGAAACCCGGGTGCTCGAGCTGTGCCTCAGTCCAGCCGCGTTGATGGATAGCCCACCATGCTGCACCACCAGCCTTGTCAACCTGGGGTCATCCCTCCCCATTGGGACCCCGAGGGACGGGCCCCTCCGTGCAGACACCTCTGCTCCCCGCTGCTAACCCCGTGCCTGCCCTGGAGAGCGGCCGTGTGCCCGGAGCCATCACCCCGCACTCCTCCTGGGGCAGCTCAACCCAAAGTGACGGGTGCCTCTGGGCATGGCCGACGTCGGCCGCTTGCGAACAGCTCCGGTGCGGCTCTCACTGCCTGTCGGGACCGTTTCTGGGCTGGGGGGCTCGTGTGAGGCTGCCCTACTGCAGGCAGCCCGACGGATGGAGATGAAGCGAGCAGCAAGTTTCAGCATCCTTGTACAAGCTCCCTCCAGCCCGGGGGCTGGGGCAGAGCCAGGCCTGTCTGCCAGCCAGGCATCGCGGCGCTTGGCTCCAGCCACCCCGGGAGATGGAGGAACCACTGCCGGCAGCTCGCCGCAGCAGCTCATCGCCCTCACCGTGCGGCTGCCCGCCTCCTGCCCGCTCGCCGGCCCGGTGCCAGCCCGTCCCTCCCGGCCGGGGGGAGCAGCCGTTCCCCGCGTGCACCCCGGCGCAGGCAGGGCTGCCCGCGGTCAGGAGTTTTGCTATCAGTGCCGGCGYGGCTCGGGGGACCAGAGAGGCCCAAGCTGACAGCGGCTGCTAATGAGCCGGCAGTAATGCACTCGTGGCTGTTCATTACTTTGGGGTTTCTGACATTTGGGTCAGTTAATGGATTTGTCTCTTGCCCCTGCTCCGTGTCCTCCCCCTCTCCTGCCAGTGGCTGCCCAGGACCAGCTGTAAATTAGCCCTTAATTTCTCACATGTGTCTTTACTTAAATAGCAAACGTGCTAAACAGCAAACTCCCCCCTGCCAGCCCCCTCCCCGGCCTCTCGGGCATTTGGGGGGTCGGTGCCGGTGGGTGCCGCGGGCTGCCACGCTGGCTCTCTGCCAGGGATGCCAGGGCATCGGCACGACCAGGCCACCGCCATACCGTGCGGACGGACCCCGCTGCCGKCCGGGATCGCCCCGCACTCGGACCCTGCGTCTGCGCAAGGGTTTGTGTTCAGGCTCGGAAAGCTCCGAGGGACCCGCCTGGGCCCCTTTTTTTCCTGTTGCAGCTAAATTATAACCAGCCTTTGTAAGGAGGCGGCAGGCTTGCCTCTGCGCCGGCTCTTCCCAGGCGTTTCTGCTGCGACTCTTCGCCTTTTAAGTGGGAAGTTTTTTCTTTCGGTAGCAAATATTTTCCATAATTTCTAGGCTGATACAATTAAAGTTAAAGAAGACGGGTGTAAATTATACCTCCCTGCAACCAGCCTCGCCCCCCTAGAGTAGCTAGGGGCTGGAAATACGAGGATTTGCAATAATTAAGGCAAATAGTTGTTTTTGTTTGGTAAGAAAAACAACCCGGTGCTGTTAGAAAGAAGGCAAGAAAAACCATAGAAAATGTTTTCCTTCCAATTACCAAGAAGGGGGAAGAAAAAGTCGTTACATGCAAAGCTGGTGCTGGGCTCTGCGCCGGGCAGAGACATGTAGAAACTAAACCAGGACCGGGCTGGGAAGCAAACACCCGTCGGGGAGCTGGATGGCAAGGATTAACCGGGCTGTTTCCTTGTGCTCTCCCCATTTTCCAGTGAATTTGATCCGTGACCTCCCGCAGCTGCAGTGGAGCATGAGCTGGGATGCGCTGGGCTGAACTGGGATGCACTGGGCTGAGCTGGGCTTGCTGCCTGCGCGTGAACTGGCAGCTTCCTGCACATTGCCTGCACGGGCAGGGAAAAGCCGTGCGGAGCACTGGGGGAAGCAGCAGGACTCGCCGGCGCTGCCCGGCGCCTGCTGTGGCCTCTCCGCACGACCACGCTTTGCCGAACGGCCGCAGATTCGCCAGCCGGCGAGTGCCTGGGCGGGAACCAGCACCCCAAACCATGGCCGACCAAAATCAATAGCCGCCACCGAAGGCAGCGCGATGGTCTTTTTATTGTTTCCATTTCTCGATCCACAAAATAACTATGGAATTGATTAGTCTCGAGGGATATGGTGAAGCTTGATTAATTTAGTAATTATTACTTCAAGGTATTTCCCTCCGCAAGGGCCCGATCCTGATCCAAAGCCCTTTGGAGACCCTCGGCAGCGTTTGGGCAGTGGGGTGCCGGGGGCACGGTGTGCCGTGGGGTGGGACGGCCCCTCGCTCTGCGGGGGGGCGTCCCCGGTCCCCGTGTGCCCCCCACCCCGCTGCCCCTGCGGACACTGAGCTCCGCGCCGATCCCTGGAGCCAGGGCCTGGGAAAGGTCTCACGTGCTTGGCCGCTTATCTGCTTTCTCCAGCTCTATCAGTTGGTCTAACAACAGGCACTGCCTCCCCGGCAAGCCTCGCCTGAGGTGTTTTAGGCAGGGCTGGAGTAGAGCCTGCCGTTGAACACCTGGTATTTTAGCTGCTTATGACTACTGTTTGGGCAGTTTCTAAGTCAAGGCATCTTTTCCTGTAATTTCAGCCAAATTTGTTTAGCTATTTCCAAGAACGAGGCTTGGGAAAAAGACTTTTTTTTTTAAAATTGCGTTAAAATATTCTCATGACCTTTTCTTGCAAAAGCCCGAGTGCCTGGTGCCCGGGAGAAGGGACACGGAGCCTGGCACAGAGGGGCAGCAGCTCCGTGCCGGCTGCCATCCCGTGGTCCAGCTGGGAGCCCAAACCAAGCGAGGGCTCGGCAGTTTGCAGGGGCTCAGCGGAGGAGCCGGGGGGCAGCGGGGGTCCCGCAGGCTGTGTCCGYGCTGTCTGGCCAGAGCTGGGGGGAGCCGGTGTCCCCGGCATTGCTGCCGCCAGCGCTCGAACAGTTCAGCAGCCTAAATGAGGCTGGATAGCCAAAATCTGGAGCCTGGGAGTGCCGGGAGAGCCCAGCCCTGAGCTTGCCTTGCATTCCTGGGGAGGAAAAGTAATTGCCCGTCCCCAGTCCAGACCTTGGAGTTATCGAGCCTGGAGGTGATGGAAATCCAGCTCAGTTCCTCAATGCCACGGCCTGAGCTGGGCCGGGACTCCCGTCCCCTCCCGAGCCCTCCCAGATCCTCCTGGCCTCGGCCACGGATTTCCTGCTGATGTTGTTCTCATTTTTCAACCGCCCGGCGAGGAGCGGGGTGGCCGGCTGGGAGCGTACGGGGCTCTCGCAGCCTCCTCTGTGCCTGCGCGGGGGGGCCGTGCTCCCTTCCTGCTTTTTGGCTTTCACGATTATGTTTGAAATTTAAGGGGTTTTGATCTTAATTGGCATTTGCAAGTCTCCTGCCGGCAGCCACCATCCCGCTGCGCAGTGGTTTAGCGTTAGGGAGTGGGAACCAGTTCCCCAGCAGCTCCCGCACTCGTTTGGCAGCGGAGGACGCGTGCTTTGCCTCCGATGGTGGTCCCGCTCGTGCTGGGCGGTGGGCACCCCTCCGGTACCCCGAGGAGAACCGTCCTGCCGCCTGCCTCCGGTGTCAGACCTCCACGGGTGGCCGGAGAGCTCGGGGGTCGAGGAGCATCTCAAGCAGGGTTATTAGGGAGCTCATCCGGGTTACTCCTTCGGGTTGTTTGCCTTTGGGTTTTGAGGGCAGCTGAAGCCCCCGGAGCGGTTCTGCCCCAGCACGACCCTCGCCATGAGCAAACCAGATGCAGTCGCAATGTGTGTGAACCCCGTCATGGATGGACTGGGTCAAGGTCCACCTCTTCCAGCTGGATCTGCCCCAGAAAAGCCTCTTCCAGCACCCATGGGAAGGTTTTTCCATCGGCTGCGGCAGTCTCCTGGTGGTCCAGCTTCAGGGGCTTCAAATCCTGAAACGTCCCCGTTGTGGGTGGTGTCCGCTCCGGTTTTTGTCGAGCTGCAGGCCCCCCCCGAGGGTCCCCCCCGGAGCTGCCCCCGGGGCTGCGCTGTTTGGACGGGCTCTGCCGGGGCTCCCTTCGCCGTCCCCCGTGCCGGCCACAGCCACGTGCCGGGGAGGGACCACCGCTGGCCCTGTCGGCGTGCCCGGAAAGGCTTTTAGTGGCTTGGCTTGATAAATGAAAACAAATAAACTTGATAGACAAGTGGACAGCTTTATGATAGCTTCCCACTGACAGGGAGAAAGATTGGTTGTCGGTGGCTTGATAGAGAAATATCTTGATGGGAGTCAGATAAAGAGATGTATAACCTTGATGGCGGAGGATGAGGAGTTGGCTGTGCGGGGAGGACGTTCCGGCAGCGTTATTCAAAAATAATTCTGCCTTTATTTGTTTTACTTTTTGGCGGGGGGAGGGATGCAGAACCCCACGGTTCATTGAGTTTTTCAAAATAGATTTGCTAAATAAATAATGACGATGATCCATATTTTATTTATATCCCACCTATCTACATGCAGCACTGGAGGTGTTTTACAATGGACCTCTTTCTCCCTTTTAAAGCTAACAAACTCAAAACTAAAAGCACATTAGACGGAGACAGATTTACAAGGATATTTAGATGCTGAAGCATAGAGACAGGCAGCGAGCGGGATTTGCGGAAGCACCTTGGCTGCTCACTCCCGTTGATTTTAATGGGCACCTTGTTGCTATTGTGAATCCAGCTGAATGCGTATTTGCATCTGGAGGCACCTAAGGAGCTCCGGGGAGCCGGCTCCGAGGAGCTCGGGGGATGCCTCGGTGGCCTAAACACCCGGGAGGGACTCGTCAGGGTCCTGGGGGAGAAGGGTCCAGAGTCCGCCCGCGTCCGCTCATCCTTCTGCAGCCGCAGCGATTGATGTATTAAGTTTTCTGAACTTGGGGGGGACCTGGGGGGGTCTGGGAACGGAGCGGGTCCTGCCCTGGCGAGCACCAGCCTTCCCGGGCAGCCCGAGAAGGGCGTCCTCGCTCGGGGACGTGGCTCTTGGGGACGCGGCTCCCCACGACATGGCCTCCAGCGCTGGGGCCGGGCAGCACACCTGCAACCGAAAATCCCACCGGCTTTTCCCATGCGGTTTTCTGCGGTCCAGCTCTGTCCTCCTTGGTGCCGGACACAGTCCCACAGCCGTGCCGCTGCTCCGGCAGAGCGCGGTGCCTGTCGTGCAGGGCGAAGGCCGCGGCACACGGTGGCCCTGGCTGGCGAGGACACGAGGCCGGGGGCAGGCGCGGCGGGCGGCGCGGGCAGGCTCTGCCCGAGGTGCCGCCTGTGCCGTGTTATTCGCATCAGCGTTTTCCAAGAGCTCGACAAAGGAAAGCAATACGTTAATGCAAATTATTGTTTAATTTTATCCCTGGATCAGAGGTGAAAAAATGTATATGCATGCTGGATGGGAGGGGCTCTCCCCTCCCGCCTGCCTGGCCCCAGGATGGGGTGTCCGTCTGTCCGTCTGCTCTGGCCGTGCCCTTGGCGCGTGCCCTGGCTGCCTGCGGTTGCAGGATGCATCCCATCCCCGCGGTGTGAGCCCCTGGCTGCCCCTTCCCAACGTACCCCCCCTTTGCAAGCCCCCC
>JAYKAV010000296.1:21305-31734 GCA_035582835.1 Phoebastria nigripes | reverse complement strand
TTTTTTTTTTTTTTTTTTTTTTTTTTGGTGAGAGTTTAATTTCTGCTGTATTTCTTTGTTCATAATTTTGAGGAACCAAAAACTGTTGGAGAGTTGGAAGTGAGGATGAATTCTGCTGCTGGCTCAGGTGGCTGGGACCACCGGGACCCCCCAGTGCCTTCTCCCCCTCGGATCCAAACCACAGGGCTTTGAGTGGGCCGATTTGCGGGGACTCTTGTAAAACACAAAAAAAATAAAAAAACCTGCCACCAAACCCACATTTTTCCCCCCAGTGAACCAAAGTTAAAGTGGCCCCGGCAGTGTCTCCGCCGAGCCAAGCGGAGGGTTGCGGTCGCCCGGCGATGCTCGGTTCACTTCTGCGGTGGGTGCCGCTGCGCCCGCTGCCTCCAGGTTTGGGCTGTTCCGTTCTCTGGGTAAAACGGGCGTTTCCTTCTCCCCGTGGGTCCCTGCGGGGCGAGGGGCCGCGCAGCGCGGCCTGGCCCTCGTCCCCCCGGCCGCGGCGGAGCAGGCGGGAGCTGGGGCTGCCGGCGAGGCGGCTCCTCCGGCGCTCCCCGGCTGGGGGGCTTTTCCCCTCTTGCAGTGGGAGAGCTGGGAGGGGACCCTCGGAGGCACCTTCTCCTCTCCCTGGCAGCGTCCTGGTGACACCGTCACAGTTTGTTAAAGTTCCCGGCTGCGTTTCGGCCAGTGGCTGCAGGCACCCAGAGCCGGTGGGACGCGCGCGGGGCCGAGGACCCTCGTGAGTGGCGGTGTCCGGCCGCCGCGTGCCCCCTCGGGGGGACCGGCCGGGCACCCTYGCCCCCAGCCTCGCACCCTCGCCCCTCGCACCGCCCCGAAATCGGGGCGAGCCCGTCCCTTTGTGCGCGGCGGTGCCTTCGCCGCAGGCCGCCTGCGGTGCATATGGATTTTATTATCTCCCTCACATTTTTGTGGGGGATTGTAAGAGGCAGGGATTTTTTTTTTTTTTTTTGCCCATTGCAAAGTTTTTGGTTACAGTTCCTGGTCCTCCCCGGTCCCACACTTTGGGCTCTTTTCTTTTGTTCTCCCAAATGCCAAACATGTGCGAGGGCCCCCCCGGTCAAACTCCGGCATCCCRGCCGCTGGAGACGAGGGCGGCATCACCAAGCGGTTGGGGCCGCGGCTGAGGTTTAGCACCCAAGGGTTCGTATGGCGGTGCTGATAGCCCAAAGTGGCCCCTGGTCCTCGGGTGACGGGCGTCCCGGGAGCCGGCGCGGGACCTGGCGTCGGTGGTGGCTTCGGCTCGGCCCCGCGAGCTGCCCGCGTCCCCATCGCCCCCTTGTACGCGCCGGGATGGGCGCCGCGGAGAAGGCAGCGGGGAATTTATCCTCAAAAATAGGTGGTGGTTTATTATTACATATATATATATGTTTTAAATCTGACGTTGGCAGGGAAAGTATTTTCGAGGGGGAAAATAAAATAGGGCAAAGGAGGTGCGAGGGGATGGGAGGGAAGAGCAGACAATGGCTGGTGGGTTTAGCAGGCACGTCCGCAGCGCCTGGCTCCGGGATGTGACCCAAATTTCCCCAATGTGGGAGCGCCCCGTGTCGCAATCGGCCGATGCGCTCCCTGCCTGTACGTTCAGGTCTCGGAATTCAAGGCAATTTATTAGACGTTGCAAATACAGAAACTGCCATTGAGTTTTCTGCTTATTTTCCTTTTTGAACCCAGCGGTGTTTTTATTTTGTCTGTCTCTGGAGTTAGGAGAAGACTATCTCATCCTTAAAAATCAAGAACAACGTATATGTGCTTTTTCTGGTCCCTTGTTTTCCTTCTTTTTTCCCCACCTACTATCTCATTTAATAAGGGAGAAATCAAAAGGGATTAAAAAACAAAAAAGGGGGGCGGGGGGGAGGTTAAAATGCCCGGTGCTTGTTTGAACCCACAGACCTGATCTGGCGATAAATATTTTTCTTCAGGTTTATATTGCAATCTATATTTTATAAAAGACAGTAATAAATCTCATGGTCAATATGATTTGCCCAGATTAGAATAATTCTATATTTCATAATTGGGTCTAAATTAAAAATAAGTGGTACCTCGGGATGCTGCAATTTGCCTGTTCTGTGGAGATATTTAGCCACTTGCTGTGGATTTACAGTTTGTTTTTGGTTTTTTTTAAACATGATTTTGTAAGCATGCATTTGGAAAAGGTTGCATGGGCTTTGTGGATGTAACTCCTGGGTTGTCCTGGAAATAGCCGAAGGAGGAAAAACGTATCTTTATATAATAATGCGCTGTTTGGATACCCACGTATAACTGGGGGGTTTTGCTCTGTAGCACATACGGACGCACTCACGCTGTTTTCTCGCCCCGGGTGTGGGATGCGTTGGCCGTGCCCGGGCAGCAGCAGGGCCAGGGCCGCTCGTGGGTGCAGGTGCTGTGTGTCCGGGGCRCTGCGCCTGCGGACGGGACCGCAGGGCACAAGAGCTTAGCAGGGCTCTCGCCGGGTCCGGCATGGCGGGCAGGGGTCCGGCCGGGGCAGGGCTCTTCCCTCCGCGGGGTCCTGGGGGGCCGCGTGGTCACTCTGTGTTTTCCAGCCGCGTGGCCGGTGGCGCGGGAGCCGCTCGCCCGTAGGGTTCTTGGGTGGATTTGCAGCCTTGGGACCCGACGAGAGGCGCAGAGGGTCGAGCCGGGCATCCCGGAGCATCCGCCGGTGGGGCRGCATTGCCCGGGCGGGTCGGGGTCTCCAGCGTCGGCCCCCCTCGCTCACGCGACCCCCGCGCTGCAGCAGGATTTAGGATGAACGTCTCGGGAGCACTACGGTGCATCGYGCGGCAAAAAATCGGGGGTCTGGGAAACCTCCGCGCTCCGGGGGAGAAGGTCTGCGGGAGGGAGTGACCTGTGCTCGGAGGGCCCCCGATCCCGGGACCCCCCGACCTGCGGCCTCGGGGCTGCGACTGCAAACCTCTCGAAGGCCAGGGAAGGACGGAGGATTTAAGATTTGTTTTTGTCCCCTGCTCTACCTACAGCTATGTAACGGGCAGGTTACAGTAATTCCAGAATGACAGTTTTCCTGCAGCCAAATGCAATTCCCATCTACGCTGCCGTGCGTTTCTGTATCTACAGAGAGGGAAATGTGCAAAGTGTTAGGTATTTTCCTCTCTCTGTTTACAGAACAGATAGAAATGCTGTAAATGGTCTAGATTTTACCCGTGGCCTATATTTAACAGTGAAGTCATTTCTTTGCCTTGGAAGGCTTATTTTCTGATTCTTTTTTTTTTTTTTTTTTGGTTTTGTGAGCACAGCTGGGATTTCTGTTCTGCTCCTCTGCACTCCCCAATCCCGGGATCGGGAAGCCGGAGAAATGGTTTCTAGCAGGGGGATTTACCGTGGCTGGCGGGAGCCCAGGTGATGCTCAGGGACAGCGGTGACGGCAGAGCAGGACTTCTGGGGGGTCCATTTGTGCGCCCTGTCCTTCGGGAGCGGGCGAGGGGTCCGTGCCGCAGGGACGGCAGAGTTGGGGTGAAGGGGCACGTCCTGGGGGGGTCTGGATCGTGCTCCCCAGCCTGTTGGCTTTTGTGCCCCTTTTCTCCTGCGTTGCCGTCTCCCAGAGCCACGGCCCCGGCGCCCGCCGGAGCGGGCTGGCTGGTGCTTTGTCCGAGAGCTCGGTGCGCGGCAGCCGGGGCGAGGAGAGCCGTGGCGAAGCCCCGACCAGCTGGGGCTGGGGCCGTGCCCCCGTTCCCTGCCCGAGCCTGAGCAAACTTTCCCCGCCTGTGGGTCACGAGGGGTTGCGGCCAGGACGATGGCAGCCCGCGTGTGCCGTCCCTCCTTCGAGGGAGCGAAGAAGACGCACGTTGGTTTTTTCCAGGGGAATTTGGTGCTGGAGAGGGTGGCCGAGCGGGGGGGCTCGGCTCAGGGGGAGCGTGCACGGCGCTGGACGTGCCCACCCCCACCTCCGTGCTGGGGCGGCTTTGGTGCCAGCCCTGCCACGGGGCTGGTTCCCAAAACCTCYGCATCCCAGCTCCGTCCGGGGCTGCCTGGGCTGGGGCCTTCGGGGTCGGCTCCCAAGCCTGCGTGACCGCCCTCCCCGCTCCCGTAGGCATCGCACCGGGCTCTGCACCGGCCTCCCCAAGAAACACACCCTGTTCCCCCCTCGGAGCGATTTTAACGTGAATTTTAACTCTGGCCCTTGGGTGGTTCCTGTATCACCGGCAGGCCGAGTCCCCTCACCGGGTGCACCGGGCTYGGGGTGCCGGGAGCAGTGCCGGGGTGGTTGGGGGTGCCGGCGCTCGGCCACGTCCTGCATCCTGCGCAATTACTGCCCTTTTAGTTTTCATCTGTTTCGTTTTCCCTTTGTGCCGAGATCATTTGCAGCCCTTCCCACCCCTCTTTTCCAGCCCGTTAAGCCGTGTTAGCTATTCTTCACCAGCCCAGGTCTGCGGCGAGCGCGGTTAATGGAGAGCAGATACAAACAGGTCCAGCGTCTCTGACAAGATTTTTCTCTCTCTGCCCGTCTCTGTCTCTCTGCCTGTCCCTTTCGAGGGACCGCAATTACATTCCCTGCTGGTCGCACATTTGGTATCCAAACGCTGGCCATGCGCCGCATCCTAATGCGAGGACGGGCTGGGGGCCCGCGGCGCTGCCGGCGGGTCAGCCGCTCCCCGGCACCCGCAGCGTCCCCCGGCTTGTCCCGGGGCGGGGAGGCACAAAGAGGGTGGGGAGTGAGAACGGTGCAGAGGGTGAGAGTCGTGCCTTCGTTTACCTCTGGAAAGCTTTAAAAGTACTCCTTCACCTCTATATGCGTGTGTGCGTGTGTACACGCACACCTATACGCTTCAGGCACATGAACAATACAGATGCCCAAACCCACCTACACCCACCCAGCCTACCTCGGTGCGTGGGAAGGAGCGCGTGCCTGTAACATCCCCGTGTTATAGACACATGTAATATCTACCTGTGGGCTGAGGGATATAAATAGGTTTGGTGCTCCATGTCTCTCAACACGGATCTTGGCATCCAGGTCTAATCTCGCCCAGCTGTCTGTCTGTCTCGCTGCGTACGCACGTATGTCCCACGTGCCGGTGGCTGTGGCTATCTGTATCCCTACCTGCATACATTTGACAAGGTTCATCTGTCGGGATGTCTGTAAAATTGCAGCAATTGTTCTTTAAATAGCTCCTCGTTCCTGATGGTGAAAATTTCGGTTCTTTTGTGGTAGATATTAATCATGGTTTTAGAGGCTTCATTTTTATCCTAGGTGTTTTTCCCCAGTCAGGGCAGAGATCTTGCCCTGCTTCATTGGATTTAATGGGATTTACGGAAGGCAAGCAGATCTTGGCCTCGTCACCTTCGCCCCTAAGAGGGGCTTTTTCCCCTCCACCGTGACCCAGCTGAGCCCGATGTCCGGCCGTTTTCCTGTGCTTTGACCATCATTACGAAACCACAACCGACCCCGTTTTTGCCTCCRTGAGCGCAGGGGTAAGCGGCGCTTCCAGCAGCGCCGACACCGGGGTCCGAGCCGCCGCAGYGGACGGGTCTGAAGCCTGAGAAGCGCCGGTGTGAGCAGGCGGCCGCCGCTGACGCTTTGGTCTTTGCCAAATGAATTCAGGAGGCCAGGTCTCTGGAGCCAGGGACACCCCAAAAACAGGGCTTGTGTTTCACTGGCGTGTGGGGGCTGTTTGTGTGGGTGCAAACTCTTTGCCGGCAGCCCGGCAAGCCCTTCGCCCCCAGCCGCCAGGCTTGGGGTCCCCATTGCCGTCCCCACCACGCCGCCGGGCTGGGTGGGAGCCCCGCCGGGGCGGCAGCGCCCGTGGGGCCATTTGGGCTTGTCCAGCCCCTGCGATGCACCGGGGCTGTTTTGCCCCCAGCAGGAAAGCTGGGAAGGGACGAGGCTGTGAGAGCGGGGCAGCCGGGAGGGAGCCCATTCGGCTAGTGCCGCGCCGTGCCGTGCCRCGCCGTGCCGCCGGCTGGGCAGGGTGCTGCGGCCCTGCACGGTCCCAGCTTGTTCCTGGGCGGTCAGAGTGTTGTTATTTATTTATTTCTCCTCCCTCCTCTCCCCCTTTGCTTGTTGATGCTGCTGTGGCTGGGCTGCTAAATAGCTTCCCATTGTTCGGGAGCTAATTACCTCTTAATGAGGCTCCTTACTCAAAAGCCAAGCAAGAGTGGAGGCTGTGGGGTGGGCTGCTCCTCAGGCGGGCGAAGGCAGGCTGCCTGGCGGGGGAGGGCGCGGGCAGCGGGGTCACCGGACCCTCCCGGGGACAGCGGTTGGGTTTGGCTCTGTGGCACCAGCGGTGGGAAACCGGGGCTTCTTGGTTGGCTGTGGTGAGAGCTGCGGCGGTGGAGCTGCCGGCTGGGGCTTCATCCCAAAGGGTGGCCGGGGACCAGAGGGCTTTGCCGAAAGTCCCGTATTGACCCTCAAACCCGGCAACTGCCGGGGAGAAATGACAACCCCGCGGRGTTTGCCGAGGCGGCTCCGGCGCGGGGCCATGCTGGTGCTCGGCACAGAGCCCGCGAGCACGGTCCCAGCGTCCCCTCCGGCGTGACACCTCCCCACCAGCCCTGTCTGCGGGGAGGTGCGTAACCTTCAGGGCACGTCTTCCCTTCTGGCAATAGGTACTTGAACCAGGGTTCCTCTAAGCTTGTCCTTTTGCGGCGCGCGCCCTTGGCGGGACAAACCCTGCTCCGCTTCGCCTGTCTCCTCCTGACCTTATCCCGTCCCTCGGTGAGAGGCTGGCGCGAGCCCTCGCCCCTAACGGGGTTCAAGAGCTTTGGCCGGAGGGAGCTGGGCAGCGTGGATGGAGGGTCCTCGGCCCCCCCGGGGTGAGGAGCCGGAGTTTGGTCTCCGCTTGCCGGACCCTGGCTCTGCCCCCGGCGTCGTGTGTGTCCCCCGGGCCGGCGGGGCCGGAGCGGCACCGCGGGCACGAGGCTGCGGCGGCTCATGCRGCTCTTCCGTGTGCCGGATGGCGATGCCGCGGACGTGATGGGGGGGAAAAGAAGGATCCTTCTCCAAAGGGATTGGGAAAGCACCCGCCTCCGCCTTGCCCAGCCGCCCCRCTCTGATTGAAGCTGGGCTTTGTCCCCCGCGCCGGGGTGGGGGTGAGTGGGAGGATCCCAAACTTCAGAGGGGGACAAGGCGGTCAAAGCAACAACAGTGTGGAAAAATAAAACAAAGGAGGAAAATTTACTCCCTAGAATAATAACGAAGACGGGGAACGACTTCCCCTTCCCTTGTGCCCTTGGGGAGCGCCCGGGGCAGCGAGGGGTCTGACCCCGCAGCGCTCGCAGCCCCGAAGAGGGGAGCGAGCCCGTCTGAGCTGATGGAAGCGCAGAGGCACGCGAGATGCTGGACTCGAGCCCCAGCCTGGGCTGGTGGGAGCGTTGGGGCCGTCCCCCCCGGGCTGCCAGCCGGGGCTCGGCCCCGGGCAGAGGGGCTGGCTCTGCGGGGTGGCAGGGGAGAGCGGTGGGTCTCACCCACGTAGTGCCTTGGGGGGGACCAGCCTGGGGCAGGACCGGGCTGGGCAGCCGGCACTGGATGTGGGGGTCCAGGGGCAGAGGGGGTTCGAGGTGAGGCTGGGGCTCCCCAGTGCCCCCGGCTCGCCCGCCGCTCGCCCATGGCTCGCCCGCCCGGTGAGGCTGGTGGTGGTGGTGGGGCCCGCGGCACACTGCCGTATCGATCCCTGGCAGTGATTTAAATGCCACAAAGCACGGCTATCGACGTCTCGCAGCCTCTGGTGAAGCCAATCAGCGCTGGGGCCAGCGAGACCCGTGCTCCCGTTTCCGAGCCCTGCTCGGATCCATTTGACGTTTTCCTCCGGGTCATTAATGGAGGGAGAGGGATGCAGGCAGAAATGGGGATTGAGACTTCTTTCTTTCTTTCTTTCTTTCTTTTTTTTTCTTTTTTTTCTTTTCTTCTTCCTCCCCCTTTTAAATTTTCCCCTTTTCCCACATTTGCTTTCCAAGACGCGGCTGCGAGAGCAGAGGAGCAGCGAGCGATGCCACTGCTGGGCGAGGGACGGCCACGGGGCCGAGCCACGTCCCGCCGGGGCTGTGCCAGGGGGGCAGCCCTGGTGGGATCCCGTGGGATGCAACCGTGGGCTCCCTCGGTACGTGAGCTCTTCCTGACCTGCCAATTTTCTGCTTTTCTTGGCATTTCCCCCCCCCACCGGCCTTCCTTTGCATTTGTGGGGTTTTCCATTTTTTTCCTGCAGCCGCGACCTCCGTGCGCCCGCGTGTGCCGGCGCAAACGCCGCCTGCCCGGGGCTGCCCGCGCGGAGTCAGTCCCACCAAACGCCAGCCTGGCGCTGGACCCGGTGCCGCTGGTCCCCCGAGACGCGGCAGAGAGTCTGCAGGCATCCGCACAGACACCGCCGGTATTCCCACCGCGCGCTGCGGAGGCATTACCGGGATCCACGGAGTTTAAAACCATCACTCAATACTTTTTATCTGAATGCAGGAACGTGCTTTTATTTAAGCTCCTTCCCCACACAACCCTGAAATCCCCCCAAGAATTAAACTTTGTATTTCAGATCTTTTGTACAAAATGTAAATCTCCCCTGGCTCCGTTCCCCGGGGCCGCCGGCAAAAAGGCGAATAAATTGCAAAGGGGGTTTGTAACGACTGGAGATGGGAAAGACCCATTAGATCCCCCAGCCTGTTCCTCCTCCCATGCATCGGAATTGTCTCCTCCATCTATTTGATTAGCGTGGCGTTCAGCCTAATTTCAGTGGAAATATTTGCTGTTTCCCCTGGTGCGTCTGCAACCAAGTTTTGTAGGATTTTTTTCTGCAGAAGAGGAGAAGTTGTTTGTATCGGTTTATTTTTTCTTTAACATTACACGGAGAGCAAAACTCTCCCATGTGCTAGGAAACAGATAAAGTGTTTAGACAGCAAATACAAATATTTCTGAGCGCTCAGCCCGGCCACAGATATTTCTGCCTGTCCTCCAGCAGGATTTCTTACTGTGTCTTTTGGTGGGTTTTTATTTAGGCTGGCTTGATTTTTTTTTTTTTTTTTTTAAAAAAGCCCTATTATTTTTTCCCCCCTTTTTTTTTGTGAATAAAAACACATGACTGTTACAAAATTGTAACAAAAAAGAATAAAATCACTTGCTTTAGAATTTGTTAGTATATATTTTCTTTTTAAAACCATTTTCCAACCTTTGATTGTGAAGCTAATTTGCTATGTTATGTTTAATACAATGTGTTATGGTTAACTAGTGTGAACCAGTGCTATGTAATTGGTCTGTAGACAGGCTGAAATTATAGCCTGAGGAAAATAAAACTCCTTTCAAGAGGGTGTCAGTGCTGAAAACTAGTTCAAATAATAGTAGCATTAACTGCTTGACTAATTAAACTAATCTTCTTATACATTATTAGCTAATGCAGTGACAGTTGTTGGTTATTGATATACAGAGTCCGAAGTCTCTTTTTAAAAACAAACTTTTCGGCAAACTTTGGGGTAGAGGGTGCGTGAGGAGAAAGAAATCATGCAGCCCTTTTCTAGAATCTGTCAACTTAATCTCCCCAATTTTTTTTATTTTTCTTTTTTAATAAGGCCGTTAAAACACCAAGCTCTCCCTCTGACAATGCTGGCGATGTAGAGTTCTTAGTTCAGTATTTTGGGCACGCTAAAAAAGGAAGACTTTGGGGCTGTGAAAATTGAAGAGCATACCCAACAGGAGATTAAATGCAAAATCCTTATAACTAACACAAAGAAATACTAATTATGTAAGGGACTTTCTGTGCTAGTGATGATTATTAAAGCTGTTGAGAACTGCCAGCGTGCAGCTTGCCGCTTCTGCAGAAGACCTGTAGGATTTCTGGAGCCGTAAGTCTGACAAAGGACCTGGTGGGCTTGTGATACCTTAAACTTTGCAAGTTAGAAGTGCTCAGCTGTAGTTCTGGTAAACAAATGGGATAAACACACACCTTCACACTCTTCCCCCCCTCCCCCACCTTTTAATATCTAGATGTATGTCCACAAATGCATACACACATCTGTAATACACACACACTCAAAAAAATATGGTTTTTCATTTTTGTGATTTTTGCAATACAAAACCAATAGCTAATAAAGACAGTAGGAGGGATGTAGTGGTACAGTTGTTGCATAAAGAAATGAATCAAGAAATAGGAGCAGATGGTTCATATCACAGTCTATTAATTTTTTCTATTTCAGATCAATAATTTTTTATCAGTTTCTGAGTGGATGATAAGTAGCGTTTCAGGAAGGTCTGGGTGTTGCACATTGCTGAACTCATAAATAGAGACAAGGTCAATCTGGAGGTTCATGTGCTGTAAAATCTTCTCTCCTGCAGAGAGTATCAGTGCCTCTGACAATAGGCAGAATTGGAGAATACAGGTAAGGAAAAATACAGAAATGTTTTCCCTCGGTAGTTTTATGGAAGGAAGCTAGGACTCGGTTAGAAATGCCTTTTTTTTTTTTTTTTTTTTTTTTTTTTTTTTTTTTTTTT
>JAYKAV010000296.1:0-19880 GCA_035582835.1 Phoebastria nigripes | reverse complement strand
TGACTTTGTGCAGTGAGGCCACTTTCAAAGGCTTTGGTATCCACAGTAGAAGCTCTCTGAAGTGGAAACACCAGCAGGGGACAAGCCATCGGCTTAATCCTTGGTGTAAAAGGTCCTAAGTGGTAAGAAGCCACAACGTCCATCTCGAGAGGGGAAGCTGGAGAGCAATACCTTGAACTAAATCTATCACCTGGACCTGGACCTCACCTGTGGAGCTGCAAGTGGTTGGACGCTTCTGTAGGACATGAGGGATCCAGTCCCCCTCCTCTCTCTCTCTGGTTTCCCACTCTTTTTCTGTCCCCACTTCTTTCCCCAGTCTCTTGAGGAGCAGGACACAACCACTGAAGGGCAAGGGAGTGAGGCCCTTGTGTGAGGACACACACATGTTTCTGTGAGGTTTTTTTGCCTTCCCAAGTTGGTAAATCATCCCTCTGGAGTGCAGAGCAGGTGGCACAGTCACTTGTGTGGTCCGCCAGTCCTTGTGGGCATGTGTCTGTCCAGTTAGGCTAGTGGCTTCGTGGTGGCCCCAGGAGATAAAGCTGTGCCGTCATGTTCTGAATTGTCCTTGGAGGTGCCTGTCTCCCCTTTGGCATGGGGACAACGAAGGAGATTGTGCTTTTTGGTCTCCAGTGATGCATTTGAGTGCCTGAAGATAGGTGGAATGAGTCTGCCATCTCCGAAATCTATTTGTTTGAATTGGGAGAGTTTCTCATGGGAGGGCTCGAGGATCAGCGTGTCCCTAGGGATCCGTAGCCAGCCCTGGCTGCAGGACTAGGCTGCTTGTAAGGAGCTGCCGTCCCGAGGCAGAGAAGGCAAAAGGGTAAGCTGAGGACAGGGGTATGTGCCTTGACTGGCACATGACTGTAGCTGTTAATTGCCAGGGGTGCGAGGCTTTCTGAGGAGGACTTTCCTTCTCAACCATTGAATTTAGTGGCCATTGGTGATTCTGATGACTATTTAAATAATCTGATTTTCAGGTTGAAAAAGTATTTTGAACTTGTTCATATTTTTGACCTTCAGTACATCACCTGCCACTTAACTTCACACTCTAGCTGTTTGCCATATGCAAAGATAACTGCCCGTTGTATGGCTTCCTGACTGGTAATTCACTGAGTGTCCCCTGCCTCCTAGTCAAAATCTAGTGGTCCTCATCATCAGTCTGTAAGAATGTCATATTCTTTCTGTTGTCAAAAGCCTCGCTGTTGCCTCTTCGTATATGTAAACCTTTCTGTAGTGCTGATGGTGCTGTTGCTGTTCTCCCTCTCTTTTCTAGCTCTGCGGTCATCTCTCTGAAATGGGGGGGATCCTAACTTGATTTATCACTCAATAGTTACATGCTCCATGACTATACGTACGTAGTAGCGTAATTCCTTTCTGTTTTCCTTTGATATTGCCAGATGTTCTGCTTGCTTTATACTCCATCAACTGCTGAGTATTTTGCTGACATTTTCGTCGAATTGCCCGTAATGTCCACAAGATCTTTCCTCTGTAGTAGTGTCTTGTTTGAACCTAGTGTTTTGTGTGTACTGTTTATTACGTCTTGGTTTTTCCCCTCCTCTGCATTATTTTGCTTATCTTTATGTTAAACTCTTACGTCATTTTATCATCCAGTGTACTCATTATCATGAGATCCTTTTGTAACTCTGAAGAGTTGGCTTCAGGTATGACTTTGCAAAAATTCTATGTTAACTGCAAACTATCTTTTATTGTTTATGGTTGTGTTGCAAAGCAGAGGAGGACAACTCTGTTGGTAAACTTCATTATGAAAATTACTGCAGATTATTAGAGGCAAAGGCATGATATTTAACCATGTGAGTTTATTGGCTTTGGGGGCTTTTGTAGAATTTGTTGACCCTGAACTTCTGCTCTGACTTAAGTCTTTATGCCATCTGCAAATGCTTAGCACTTTTAGCTACCCTTTTTAATTAAATTTAACATCCATAAGACTCATGTCATTAAGAGAACTAGGTCCCCCAAAAGTCATCAGCTTACAAAGGGGAGATGTTTCATTTGCTTTTATTTTGCTTAATTTTGAGCTTTTAGGGTTTGTATTTTATAGCTCTTCTCTACAGTTGTCAGGATTGTACTTTTCAATAAAAACTGACAGTTCTTGTAAACATACTTGTAGGTGATAAGGCTTTATGAAATGTACTTGATGTTTTCAGGCTTCCAGTGAAATGGGTGAGAGGTGCTGCAGTAAGTTTGTGTAGTGGGTCCTTTAACTTGAGGATTCGTGTTCTAGGAATCAATATAGGTGTCGTCTTTTTTTTCTTAGAGAAAAAAGAAATTAAAACAGACTTAGTAGTAACGGTCTGCTTTGGTAAAGATAACCACCTGTATCTCAACCCTCTTGGCCTCCAGACACCAAAATGTTAGCAAACCTCACTTAAGGGAAAGGTAAATGTGATGGTGTTCACCTTTGGAGTGCTTCACTGCAAGGTAAAAATGATTGCCCTGAAACAGGACTTTAGAAACAGCAGGCGAGTGTCTACTTTTCTGATTTAAAAATAGTAAACTTTTTTATTTGTGTTCCTGTATTGACTCCAGAAACTTAGATTGCATTGTGTCTTGTGCATCAGCAGGAGTGTTCTTTAAAATTTTCCTGGCGGACCTTGCTCGTCTGGTGAATGTTTGGCAATAATGAAGCCAGAAAAAACCTGGAACCTTAAATTGTGGATTTCCATCCAACTTTACAGAACAGTAATAATTAAATTAAACCCAAACAACCAAATCCTCTTAATATGTAAATTGAGTGAACTTTGTTCATAAGAAATCCTAAAAGCATAAAACTAGAATACCACTGCATCTTTTTAGCCTCTCCCTTTTCTGTCTTTTCAGAGTATAATAATGCTGGTTTTTTTTTTTTTTTTTTTTGGTAGCGGACAGGCAGTTCTGTTCAGTTGCTGTAAAGTGGTACCATGGTTACTACTATTTCAGATGATGGGCAGAGGGATAAATGTGGAGAAGTGTCTTTCAAGTAGGTTTTCAAGATTTCTAGAGTCTATGCATTGTAATAAAGTGGGTATCTCTGCGAAAGCCAAATATTGGTAACGTATACTTTGCAGCCCATAAAGTTGCAGAGGATTGCTGGAGGGCACAATTTTGACTGAGAGAGAGTTGGTTAATTTGTCTGGGTTTTTTTTCTGGTCTGGTTTGATTTTGTGTCTCACCTGCTTTGTCCTGGAAATGTTCTATGAAATGGAAGGAGGTCCTCTCAAGTGTTAGGGGCCAGTGTGTGTACATAGGCTGGAGGTTAGAAGATATAAAATCTCTTATTTACAAGCTAAGCAAATATTGCATTAAAATGAGGCACATTCAAACAGAAATCTGTTAAGTCATTTTTGCAAAGTTGTTTTCTGGAACAGAAATGTGTGTAAGCATAACAGCAGCAGTCCACTTTTTATGTTTATAAAGGGACAATTTTTAATCTCTGAATATTATTGTTGATGTTATATTTGATCAAATCCAAAATATTTTTGTGCTATTTGTTGACTTTGTAACATAGAAAATTTGACATTATCTTTCAAAAATAGTGCTCTCTATCAAGGTGACATTTATGCAGGGTTAAAGGAAGTTTTTGAATTATGATTTAACACAGAAGTTGTGCAAGGCAATACAAATCGTACAGTGCAAAACAAAATGTGACTTTAAATACTCATTTCGGACTAAGCTTGAAGTACAACAAATGAATTAAACCTTTGAAAAGGACAAAACTGTCGAGACTTACTTTAACCAGTCCAAATTTTCTGCTGCAATGTGAGCAGAAAACTCTCTCTTGCCAAAAGCCAGTTGCTCGTACTTTGTGTCACAAGCGTATCTGTCGCTTTGGAAGTGCTGGTGAACACAGGGCTGTGCGTAGCAGTACTGCTGTCCCAGCAGGAGAGGGAAATCTCTGCGGTTACAGGTAAGCAGGAATAGTAGAAAAAGGTCTGGACAAGTGCTCTGTCAAAATGTTTCTGGGAAATGCATTCAGTTTTCACTGCAAAAATATTGCAATTCTTTGTGTCAGGAGGATGGAAGAACTCTTTTTCAACTTTCCTATTGAAATCCAATTTACAATGTATTCTTGAAAACCGTGTGCTTATCCATGATAATATTTAAGTTACGATAACGTGATTCAGTTGTATGAAAATAAAGTGTTGAGGTGGAATTGTTTCAATATTGGTAAAATAATTCTACTTTCTCCCTAAAAATTTTCACCTTTCAGTCTAAGGAGGCATTGAGATGCTGAAATTTCCTTTGGGAAAGTTTTCAACAAGACCTAGTGAGAATAGGAAAGACTTTTTTCTGTTGCTCTCTTTCCGTATTAAATAGCTGAGTTAAAACAGAGAGGAATTGTCATTTAAATATTGCAAAAATTGTTGATTTGAGACAGGGATGTGCCTGGGTCTGGGACCTAGGAGTACTGGACTAATGTTGCCTGACCAGTCAGTATTGCTGCCGGAATCCATTCCCTTTTCAACTTTGAAGCCAGCAGAAATGAAAAGGAAGGCTCCATACATTAAAATTGCTTTTACAAGATACGAGCAGCTTTTTGTGTGGTGTGTTTTTTTGTTTTTGTTTTTTTTTTTCCTTCCAGAAATCTGAACATAGTTTATGTCCCTTTTTACTGTTGTAGACAACTGAACTATGCACATGGCAGAAAAATGAGTATGAACTCATCCAATGCCCTTACTTAGGCTAGTGCCCTGGAGGTATTTAAAAAACGTGTAGATGTGGTGCTTAGGGACATGGTTTAGTGGTGGACTTGGCAGTGCTAGGTTAACAGTTGGGTGATCTCAAGGGTCTTTTCCAACCTAAATGATTCTATGATTCTAATAAACTTTCTGAGTTTGTTCCTGTGTATCCCCTCTGTACATTAAGTGCTTTGTCTCCTGTTACTTATTAAAAAAAAAAAAAAAAATTTCTAAAATGAAACTTGGGTTAAAAAGTAACTTTCTTCAAGTGGCAACGGGTGGTGAGCTTTTTGGACCAAGGGAGACGTGTTACACAAATTAAAACAACAAATCGATATGACCCATTTTTATTGGGTCAGTGCTTCCTAATCGGTGCTCAAGCAAAAAGGACGGTCAGTAGCAGTACTGCACACCAAACCCAAAATTCATCATCCTAGAGATCAGGAAAAAAAAAGTGTTTGCTCTGGTAGGCAGTATCTGCAGGCAGTTGCTGTGAGCTCCTTCCAGTTGTAACTCCATTATTTGCCTCAGGATTAAATGGAAGTTTTCAAATTTCCAGGAAAACAGAAATTCACCAGAACTTGCAAGTACTCTGAGAAAAGCTCTTCTTTGTTTCTCTGCCAGCAGTTGCAAAACCAATTTTAGTGGAAAAGCACTCTCTTTCTGAACTCATGATACCTATTTGACAACAGAATAGTGGTTCACTAAATGCAAATTTCTTTTATTCCAGGGAGAATAGATTTCCATTATGTATTGTCAAACACAACACAGGTAGCCTCTGAAGTTTTAAATGTTTTGGGTTTGGGTGTTTTGTTTGTTTGTTTGTTTGTTTGTTTTTTGGTGGACAAATAAATGGTGTGAATTTTGAAAAGAAAGTCTTTTACTGTCATCTTCACATTGAGCTTGATTAGATATTTTCTTTATTCACCTTGGAGGATCAAAGGTAATCAGATAATCAGGCAGGAAGCAGTCTCTCTGTTCAAAACACAAAAAGGCAAACTACCTTCAGAAGAGACCAATAACCTGTTGAATACTACTACTTCCCCCCCCCCCCCCCCCCAGGGCCATGCCAAAAAAAACATTACTGGTTTCTCCTTGACTGGGGAAGGATCTTTGAAAAATGGCTTTTAATGGAAGATTTCAGCTTCTGTTATATAAAACATTTGCTGTCTGAATGTTAGCATAAAAACATTATTTTAAAAAAATAAAATGAAATTGCCTTTGAAGGTACTTGATAAGTCTGCTATTCCATAGGTGACTTTAAAGTTAGGTTGCTGTTCCGTCTTTTTAACTGCTGTAAGATATAAAGTATTCTGACATAGACGCTTAATCTGGCTTTGCAGTATGTCCCGTGAGATACGTAAGAAGTAAAGCACTTGCATATGTTCTGCTTCATGAGGATTTCTTTAGTTTTGGAAGTAAATAAAACTGTTGTTGTGTGTAACGTGCACACTACTAATGAAGAGAGAAAGGGGAATTGAATCCTTGCGATAAAATGGATGCTGATGAAGGCTTGCTTGGGCAACCCTCTGAGAAGTAAAGACACTATTGAGGTTTTTTCTTTTCCCTGTTGGAAGCACTTTCCCATTGTGATGAGTTGCTGCTTCCAAAATGTGTTTGAGATGGTTGTGAAATACTCCGGGTCTGGCAGAACGCGATCGGAGTGCCTCGCTTGGCCTCCTTTGGGCATGCTCTTGGGTGTTCCTCCTTCTCCGTTGGATCGTTAAGAAAGCATTGCTTCTGGGAACGCTCCTATGTAATGCAGCTTGGGGCTCAGAAGGAGGGGTCTTGGTGTTTCTTCCTCTTCTGGTAGGTTTTAAAAGTGCTTTTCTCCAAGCTCCACTTTCACTGGAAGGAAAAGGTATGTTGTCTCTTCTAGTTTAACCCATTCAGGGGTAATAAAAAGCCAATAACAACACAGATTCTCTTAGGGGGTTTTGTAATCGGTCATCTTACTCCCCAGCTCCATTTGGTGTTTTCAAATTTTTGTAAATCTCCAAAGTCCTGAAGTGTTTCCTTCCATATCCACGCTCCTCTCCTGAGAGTCCCAAGCTTTTGTCAACAATTGCGAAAACCAATCAGGCTCCCTCTTGGTATCCTACTTTTTATGCACATGATGATGAAAGACACTTCTGACAGAGCAGTGTTCAAAAAGGTAGTGGGCAAATCCATGGAAGAAAAATCCAGCGAGACCTATTAAATACAAAGACATCAGTTACAGGTTGCTGGGAGAAGATTCATGGAAATTACCGTGCTTTGCCTGCCCTGGTTTTGCACTCTTCTGTAGACAACTGGTATTGGCCGCAGCTGGAGACTGAATATTGGGTGAGATGGACTTTTCGGCTGACCTGCTAAAGTCATCCTTGTGTACTTCAGTATCCTGTTCTCAGGATGCAAATGGAGAGAACAGCACAGAAATGCTGGTATTTTATCTCAGAACAGTGATGCTGCTTGGATTTTGTGCAGAGAATCTGTTCAGCAGAATGGGTTTAGCGCTTAAGAGGTGGTCGGAGTTAATAGCATTAGGTAGGCTCTTGCTGCCCTTGCCTCGGGAGCTTTGTTTGGATGTGCCATGCAACTTCCCTGAGCTGGGTAATTTGTAGGAGTACATTATTAATAAAGCTATTGGCAGTCTTAAACATATTTTCAGCTTGCGAGTTCAACATATCTTAATTTACATGGAGTCCTTGGTTTATTCAGACCTATCCTTGTCTTCAGTGCAAAGGGATGCTGTTTGTCACAGAAACAAATACCTCTGTAAGAGTTCTGCCTTCTGGGCTTAGAGCGAAACCGGAGTAGAGAAAATAGAAAATTGACAACAGCCTGAGCACTTTTAAATTGTGCTCCTGTGTAACAGCATGTTATCGGTCTTTTGGCAGGTGAGAACAGGCATTTGATCATGTGTTCCCTCCATGCCAGTCTACAAAAATTTCACAGTATGTAAGCACACTTTTCTATAAATATTTTTACAGTCCTAAAAAAAAGTAAATACAATGCATGTCTGCAGCTGGGCGTGAGTAGAAGCTCCTAATGCACTGGGGTACCCTTCCCTGGGGAATTGGGTTTGATTAATAGCTATTACGTGGTGCACCCTGCCAAAAGCAAAACATTTGTGTCCGCAAGAGGCCAAGTGATAACGTCATTGCTGCTGGGGATGATTAACTCTGCTTGCAGAGGCACAGAAACAGAAATTGCTTTCGTCCTCTTGTCAAGGTGGGAGCAGAATTTTGTGTATGAAATTCAGACACCTAAAGGATAAAATCAGGTTTCTTTGGACTTAGAAACAAGAAGTGTTTAACTTACAGTCTGTAAGAGAAGGTACAGACCAAGAGAGGAGAAGGTTCAGTGGAGCGGGATGAAAATCAATGTTTAAAAAAAAAAGTTTGCTAGAAGAAGAAAAACTGTTTTCTGCAATTGCATTTTAACTGAAGCATAATGAGCATTAGTTTTATCAGCATGACTTCGAAGCACTTTGATGTTAGAAAATACTCTTGTGGGCTCCAGTCATCTACATACTTAAAGTTCAGCAGAAATATTTCATGGTCCATTAGCAAAGTAGTACAGTGGATTGCTGAAAAGGTCCTGGGCTGTGCCTGTTGTTTCGCAGTCGGCAGTACACCTTCCTCCTCACCTGCTTCCCTGGGGACAAAGGACATTAGCGTTATTATATTGTAAAGCCAGCTTCAAAGTCAACTGGCAGGTTTTAATAAGAAGCACGTTGCCATACTGTAAATAGCATGGGACATACTAAAAAGCCTGAATCTGGCACATTGGTGATCTTGACAAGGAGAATATGGCTCATTTAGCAAAACTGATACTTGGAGGTCATGTTCAGTTTAAATAAAACAGACCGGCGTTTTCTAACCTGTCCCTGGACTTCTGTTGGCTTAACTAAAATAGTTAGGATCGACTCTGGGTAACATGTTCATCTGAATTACAGTTGACAAGCGTTCATCTCTGGTTGTATAACAGGTAAAGGGAGATGTTGCAATAGTTATCTCCAAGTCAAGCAAATAAAATAAATAATGGTTCTTTTGTAAGTCAGGACACTTTTGACTTCAGCAGAGTTCAGGTGAAATTAATACAGGAACCGGGATTAGAATTTTAGTATTTTTGGCGCCCGGCCACCTGGTCAAGCTAATGGGCTGCTTCTCTGACAGGGCAGTTCTGGCTTCTTCCTCATTTGAGCAATACTGGTTTGCTCGATGCAAAATGGAAGCTGCTTAACATCTTAACAAAGTGGAAAAAACCCTCAAAATGATTAAAGAAATGTTCCCAAGTTTCATTTGAAATTTGTGGAAGAAAATGCATTCATCACTTATTGAATGGTTTTTCTTAAAAAAGTTACGGAGGCAGAAAGGTTTTCCATTCTTATTTGCCATGAAAGATCGGATGATGTCTCATGGAAGTCTGTCTTGTTTTCTTGTTTCTTGAATATAGGGAATATTATTTTTGTGACTTCATAACAGTTTGGAAAAGAGCCAGATGCCTGATTCTGGTTTTAATGCAGTAATTTTACTGAACTACGCAAAGACATTACTAAACTCTACCGTACATTGTCCAGTCTTATTAGATACTCTTATATTAGGCTACGTATCAAAAATATGGATGAGATGTTAGAAATTGGTTCAAGAGAAGAATACAAAGCTGGCTAGTAGTCACTGATGAATGATACCTCTGTGCTATCGCATCACTTTCTGGTCCTGTTTCCTAATCTGGTGAGCTGATGGAGTGAGAAAAGCCTATCTGCTACACAAAAATCTCTTGCATGTTCTCTCTTTAAGAATGTAATTTATTCAAATGTGATTAACAAGCATGCCAACTGTCATATTATTTGTCTGCAAAATTACTTTTTTTTTTTTTTTTAATTCACATTAGCATCTTTTGACATAAGATCCTTTCTGTTATTGGTTAGCAGAGGATTTTACACAGTGAAGCTTAAATTAGCATGCGATGACTGAGAGTCAGCCTTGCTTTCCAGGGACAGGGGGCACGTCCTGTGGGATACAGCATCGTAATTACAGGAGCCTGCAACGAGGAGCCAGACCTGCCGCAGGTGGGGTGCAGGGGAGGGAGTGGGGCTGCAGCCTGTGCCGTCATGCCCCGTCACGCCTGCTCTGCTCTTTACTCCATCAGATGTGGGGCATGGGCAGGTGGGCACGTCTCAGTTGAGTTGGCCAGCGTGCGTGATGCAGGGTGCTTTATGCTGCTGTGTTGGCTTTATTCTGCACTGGGGAGTGCAGATCATAACAGATTCAGCTTTAGCCTAGGATTAAGCTGCAGCCTTGCTTTCCTTGGCAGGGAGTCTGAGGGAGGGCAAGAGAAAACAGCGCAGCAGAGTCAAGGAACTGGCAGGTAGCTGGAATTGAAAGCGATGCTGGAGTGTGCTTGTGGGGTTGCGGCAGTCCTTTGGTGTGAGCTTCTCTTTCGTTTGGAGGCCTTGAATCCTGTTTAAAGCACAAACAATGGGGAAAAAATGATGTTTAAAAGAATGTAACAGTGAGGCGTAGTTGAAAAACTGAAGCAAAGTTGCACCGTCTTTTGGACTAAATGTGTGGCTGTGTCCTGTGTGCTTTAAAAGTGGAGTCCACTGTGTGGCTGCAAACAAGAGGTATGACTTGGCAGGATTTGGATGCCTTTTCCTGGCCTTAAGGGTGAGGGTTCAGTAGTTGTCAGTCTTTGAATATCTGTATTTCCATTGTGAATGTTCAAGATACTTAACTTGATCTGGTTATAGAAGGATCCCTACGTATTAGACTTACACCGGGAATCTTTCCACTAGGTTTTGGCTATAAACATAGTGAACTGCAAAGCAAGTTTCCTTGGCAAATGTGGTCAGCTGCTGAGGGGGTGGCAGCTTTTTGAAGAACACAATGCTTGTCACTAGTCTGAAGATGCATCTGTAGAGTGGGGCACATTAGTTAATCCTTGTGTTTGAATGGCATGGGATATCCTGGGACATCTGGGAATGGTTGTATTTTGTCCCACATTGCCTGTCCCAGGTAAAATCACTGACTCGGAACTAGTAAGTCCAGGCTGAAGGGAGTGGCTAAACTGAGGGCATTATTTCTTACAGATTAGTTTATCTCCTGGACAAATAGGAACGTCATGGGAATCTGAGTTAAGGTAATATGTGGTTAAGACGTTGCTGGTTTGGGAACTTGTATTGTGGAGCGTGAAGCCAGTGATGCTTTCAGTTAACCATGTCTAAGGGTAGAGCGCCTGTTTTCTGCTGTTTACAACTTCCAGCCAGAGCCTAAAATTTCAACCTGAAATTCTTTGTGCCGGTGTCTACTGCAGGGTCATTGTTTTGTTTCTTTGTTAAAAGATTCCTGAAGCAAATTTAAGACTATGGACATGATTTTCTGGAAGTAAGCAACATGAATTTTGTGTTTACGTGTAAGTGTATAGAAGTTGTAGCAGCAACCTGCTTTGGATCAAGGGCTTAAAATTGGGCAGTACCATTTCCCTGGGATTAGAGATGTGACTTTGGTCCTCTTGAAAGCATTCCCATGTTTGGCTAAACTAACAATCTCTCTCTGAAAAGTTGCAGTATATGCATGCTGGGTTTGAAAACTAAGTTCTCAAGACATTCTCTTTGCATTAGAGTATCCAGCAGATCAATTTTGGTGACTGTAGGTAGGTCCTGAAGGTGAGTTTTATCCCACCTGAGTTCAGGTGTTTAACTGAATTTGGGCAGCAATCTGTTCTGACAGTCAGCAGGTTTCTGCCCTGCTAGTGACCTAAAGGAGGAACACCCAGCTTCCACAGCATAGCGAGTCTTTGTGGTTTGTTTGTTTAATTCTTTGTTTTTAAAACAGACCATTGTAAATGATCAAACTTGTAAAGCTAAGTGTATTTAGCACATCTCTTCTGGCTTGCTGGGAAAGAAGAGTTTGTATACTTTGTGCAATCCCTCTTAGGTACAACTGAGGGTTTTCTAACTTTTTAATTCTTGAGTTTCTGGTGTATATATAGAAGAAATATATGGATCACGTCGATAAACTTTGACAGTAGGAGCAACAAATTGAGCCCCAGTCTTGACATCTCTTACTGAAGATTTTAATGTGATGAATAATACAGAGTGCTTAATTCTCTAAGAGTAAAGTGGAAAAACTGTTCTAATGCCTTTTGAGTTAACTTAGTGGTTCCACTGGAGATCTGTGTTGGGACCATGTAGAGGACTCTGCTCCTTTACTGGAAGTCATCACCTGCAGAGTTGACTTTTTGAAGATGAGGTCTTTGCTCATTACTACACATTATCTACTGAAGCATGAATACAACATGTCCAGGAAGTCTCAGCTTCTCCATTAGGCAGATACTACATAATCCATTGCCACATCTGTCTGATAAGTAAAACTACTGTACCAGAGCAGCCCATATTTTTTATGAGCAAGAGCTCCTATTTTCCAGCTGAGAGATCCAGCTGGTTTGTAATAGGGCAGGGCTTTGTGCTTGCTCGCAACTCCTAAAGACGGTGGCTGCCTAGTGTTCCTCAGAACGAGAGCCTTTTCTGGGGGCTTCTAGCGCCTGTGTGCTTTGCCTTGTTTAATAATTAAAAGGATTTTTTTTTTTACCAGGAAATTTTTTTTTTTTTTTTTTTTTTTGCTTACTTGGAAAAGGAGAAATGATTTTGTGGTTTAGAACAGAAGGAAGATCTGAAGCCTAACACAGGCTCTTTCCTGCTCCCTCAGGAGAACATGAGATTGGCAAAAGCCTCCTATTCCTCCATGCCTTGCTAGCTTTCTGCAAAAGGGAAGTGATGCTTATCTGAAAAGAGGGGTCTAAAGCTAAATAGTTTTTACAAATACATGTCCATGGATTTATTTCACTTAGCATACAAAAAACTGCATTTGTAGATGTGTATTCTGGATCAATTCCATTGATCCAAGTGTGTGAGAGACTGAAAATAAACAGCAATAGTTGTAAAAAAAACAAACAAAATTAGTCCTTTTATACTTACTATTTTGAGTGCTTTCTTCAGCTTTAGTAAGAACATTTTGCATCTCAGTTGTCAATGTGTAAGTTTTGGTAGTTTGCTTAGCTACAGTGGGGAGTGTAGGCTTGTGTTGGAATTGTTAATGACAACAACAAAACAACTAAACAAAACCCCCAAGCAAACGAAAAAGCAAACCTTCTGCCTGGATAAGGGACCCTGTTGGTGCTGAGGGCTCTAGGCTGGTGAGATCCCTTTGGTTTTGGCAGGACAGCTAACTTTGGCTGATATGTTGGGACACAAATAGAAGTTAGAAGTAGTGGAAGGAAGAGCAGAGTTCACATTTGCTGGAGGCCCTGATGTTCTCCCTGGTGTTCTCCCTTGCAACACGTAAGGTCAGGGTGGGCTGTGATGTTAGTAATGGCCTGTGGCCTGGGAGGCATTTTATTGAGGATTATTATTATTATATTTTCTTCTGTAAATCCCATATTTCTTTTCCCTCATTTTCTTCCTTCTGTTTACCCAAACAGCTGGATTTTCCCCTGTAACCATAGTCTCTTCTGCTTTCCTTCTAAAATTCCTTCTTGCCCTTCTCTCCCCGTGTTCCCATCCTCCTTCCATCTTTCTTCCAGACCCATCTTATTTTTTCCTCATTTCCCATGAACCTCTCCCTTCCTTCCTCTTCCACAACCAGCCATTTCCCTTTCCTACCTTCCACTCCCATTTTTTTTCCTTCTCTTGAGCGCTTTACTCGTATCTTGAACTCTACTTTCCTTGGTTCCTCCCATAATTTTTTTCCCCAGTTCGTCTTTCCTCTCCCTTCTCCTTGTATTGCTTCCCTCTCATGTTCAGGCTTTCCAGGTGGCATCTCTTCCTTCACCCTCCTGGTGCAGGTAATGGGCAGAGGGGGTATGGCAGCTGCCTAGGATGTGGTCGTGAACACATAGGCCATGTAAGTGGTAGGGATGAAGCACTACAAATTCTTCTGTCTCCACCGTGTTTGCACCTGCCTCCTACTGAAGGCATGGCCTCCTTCAGTCTCGGCTCACTCTCTCCTAAGCCTGCATCAGTAGAAACTGCTGAAGCACTCAGTGCCTCTTGAGAACTCAGATAGTGTCGTTATTTTTGATAGGATGCAGATTTTTGAGACTAACTTTTCATGCTTCCCTTTCTGTAGGAAATGTTCATGTAGTAAGAAGATAGGAAATAGGTTGATGCTGTATTTCACTCCTGCCCTCTACCCCCCAAACGCTTTTTGGTATTAATTCTTGCTGCAGTCTCACAAATCTCATATGTGATTCTGTTGTGCACATTTTTTTAAAACCATGGCTACTGCCATTTATATACTGTGTGCTGTTTGTTTTGCTGCCATGTGCATGTCTGGTTTTCTTCAGTCTTAACACCTACTACTTGAGAAACGAATTTGTCAATTTTAGTAGTATGCAGCCCCGCAGAGTATTACTACTTGTGACTTTCAGCAGTGTGCGGTATAACATTTACCGTTTTCCCAAAATTTCTGTCTGTCTCCTACATCTATTGCTTAAAACCGTTACTGACATTTCTGAATTGGAATGGGTGGCTCTAGGGAGAATATTTCCTCTTTTACATTTAGCCAGCTAARTCATCAGCCCAACAAGCTATCAGCTGAACACACTCTTCTGGAGAGGCTCTTGTCTTTCCCCCTCTCTTTCCTTTTCATCAGTTATGAGTATTTTCTCACCTCTTTGTATGTTTTCAGCTTAACCTCACTCTTCATAGATGCTGTGGGACAACATCGATGGAATATTTAATTTGAGGAATATTTAATTCATGTACTGTACTATACTACAATTGTGTAGAATTACTTAAAAATGTACTAATTCTCTTGCAACTCGTTATTCTTGATGACCAGGTAAAGCTAGCTAAGTATCACCCAGACCCATCCTATTGCACATTGGACTTGAAACTGAATTTTTGAGCAATTAGCATTGCATTACCTTTATTCATGCTAGCAGTAGCAAATTTTGGTGTAGGTATCAGTCATGTAGTAAAACCCTTTCTGGTAGCATTACTAAGTAGTAGAAAAGCCTTTTGATGTGAAGACCTGGAAGTCAGAACTGGGATCTGTTCCTGAAACTGTGTGTGAGTAATTCTTACTCGCATTACTAACAACACTGACTTCAATTAAATCAGATGAATCCAAGCACAGAACGGTAATTATTCTGGCATGGGAAAGCTGACAGTGTTTTTAGAGCTATTTTTATTGATGCATTTTAAAACCTCACTTATTTCAGTCCTTCCCCCTTTCTTTATTCTTGCACAAAAATAATCCATCAACTGTTTCTGGCTGGTATCTGCAAAGTGAAAGTTGTGTTCCTTTGAAGCTGAATAGAAGGAAACATCATGTCCATGGTTTCACCGTCTGCATATAAAATATAGTCATTTATTTAAAAATATTTATAATATCTAACCCTTTGATTTTCAGATCTGTTTATCTATGAAATATCCTAGGTATTTTATAGTCCCCAAATAGCTTAAGTTCCATATTTAAGTCTTAGATTTTGATACTGAACCATGCACTTGTAAAGGTACATGAAAGCTAATTCAATCAAAGGAAAATTTAGGTAAAGACTGCTTCATATTAGAAAGAACTCATTAGAGGATAATGACTTAGTGGTAAGCCCATTCATGAAGCCTTTATGAAACAGCCTTCAGCTTAACAGGGAAACTGACTCTATTTTCTGGATATGGAAGGGGTTTTTTTCCCCTGTAATTTTGGAATGACAATTTTGTGTTTTGGGTTTTTTCCTGTGAGAAACAGAGGGAGAGACAAAATCTGAACAGAATACTACCATCCTCATTTCTAAGGAAGAACAAATAACAAGTAACAGCTTATAATGTAGTAACACAATCTAAAGGGCCAAATGATAAATTAGTGGAAAACGGGTTCTTGTATATTGTTTTGGAGACTAAGCACATTAGATTGAATTGTTTCACAACCACCATGCCTAATTATTGTGTCTGACATATTCACCTATTTGAATCATTCCCAACTTTTGGATTGCTGCTTAGAATATTACTGGAATACATGTTTCAACTGGTTATTCCCTTGTCACGCATAATTTCATGAAGGAGGCTGATTTTGTTTRGAAAAAAGAAATACAAGTGAACATTGGCAGTATGTTTATAATATCTGATAAAAAGGGATGATAGGTTTCGTGATGTTGATTTGAATGAGTTGCACGTGAACTGATACTGTATTTGTTTTGTCAGGTCAGTGACTTAAAAAGTGCCTTTGTCAAGTCACTTTTATGAGCGAGGACTGCTACGCCTGTGTTCTCAAAATCCCGTCTTTGCCAGCCAGACATTGCCTTCACCTTGCACCTGGCGGAAGATACCTCAGCTGTCTCCATTTGCCAATTACTTGATGGGAAACTGAAAGCAGAAAAAGAGGAAGAAGAATTGTTATTATTATTCCTGGGACATGAACAAATGACTGCATTGCTTTTCTTGTGTAATCAATACCAGCAAGCAACTGTCAGAGAACTACTGTTCTATCAAGGAGTGCCATTRCATTGAAGGACCTTGGCTTAAAACTGGTGCACCCGTGATACAATCAACAAGCCCACGTGTTTTACAGACAGAAATGCGACTGAGCATGGTTTTTCCCAGCCAAAAGTCTACAAGCGGGACTTAATGATTGATGAGTGACTGCTTGCTGATAAACTTTCTCTGTTTATTCTGCTTTGTGTGTGTTGGACATAGTTAATCGTTCCCCACTTTTTTTTTTTTAACTTTCTTTTCAATTGGAATTGAAATTATTTTTTCTGGTTGGTTTTTTTGTTGTGGGTTTTTTTTTTGGTTTTTTTTTTTTTTTTTTTTTTTTTTCTCTCCCTTCCCTTTGTCATTAGTTTTGGAAATTTCTTTGGCATAATTCACTTGACAGCAATTTACAAATTCAAAATCAGCTTTTCATCATGGCTTTGAATGTTGCTCCCGTAAGAGATACAAAATGGCTAACATTAGAAGTGTGCAGGCAATTTCAGAGGGGAACTTGTTCACGCTCTGATGAAGAATGCAAATTTGCACACCCCCCTAAAAGTTGCCAGGTTGAAAATGGAAGAGTTATTGCCTGCTTTGATTCCTTAAAGGTAAGAAAAAAAATTTGCATGTGTAGTGAAAATGCTGCTACGTTGTACTGAAAGTAAAATGTGAAATGATGAGTTACAACTAAACCAGGTTAATCAAAGTGATTTGTTCTTGGTAAAATGTATATTAATACAAATTTTATTTGTCATAACTTTTATTTATTGAAGCTTTGAAGAGATTTCTTTCTAAGAATTTTCTTTTCCAGTGTCAATATGTTGTTTACAACAGTTGCATATGACTGTGGGAGACAGGATTGCTTACAGCTGGTAGGACAATTGTATTCTCCTGAGTACATTTGATGAATTATCGTTGTTTCATGGCAAATGAAAATACACGGTGGCACGGTACTAGGCTATTACCAGCATCCTAATGAAACAAATCATATGAAAAGAGTGCAGATTCTTTCGTTTAAATCAGCAGAAGTAAGAAAAGTCTATCCATTACTTCAATTTTGACACAACGGGTTGTTTACCTGTGGTACTGGGGATTGTCAGATAAATCAATAGCATTGATAATTACATGTATGGATAGTGCAGATAGCAGCGTAAGTTTGGAACAGAATGAAGGGATTCTCTCCTTTGGAGGATATTTAGCAATTATGTTGTTAGGCCATCAACTTCTTCTGACTTCCTAATGACATCAGGCATGCTTTAGAAAACTATTTTAAAAGTTCTGTGAAAATACTTTGTGTACTGCATAAAAGAAGATTAATGACCCGTGGGATTTGGGGAGTACACAGTGTTTTCTGTGATGATACATTTGTGTCCTCATGTCAACAGAAGGAAAAAGCTTATTTCATATAAATAATTAAAGAGCAAAATTGAGCATTTCAGATTTTATTTTGAAAGTTTTAGTTGTGGCTTTGTCTTTTGGGCATAGGAGAATGTCTTGGCTTGCTTTTTAAATTCAGCTCTGTAGATCAAAATTTTGGTTACTCACCAAGAACTCTCTTACTGTGAAAACATCAGTGTGAATGAGAGGAAAATTCAGTGTTATTTGAAAATGTTAATTTATTTTCATTATAACTTTTTTTTGGTGCAATGCAAGGTATTGTGCTAGGCATCTTTCTTCTGGGTTTTCTCGTTTCTTCTCTTCTTTTGAAGATTTAGAAGAAAGTAACTCAGGGGAAATGTTTTGAGGGGGTTACATTCTGTATAGCCTGCAAGCCAGAACAGCACCTTTGGAGTCATGGCAGTATGTCATCGAGTGCTATTAATGACTTTAATCCGTGGATTACTGCACGATAAACTGTAACAGCTTCTTTGTAGATGTTCTTGTATATTGGTTGCCTGCCAATGGGATTTTTTTTTTTTTTTTTTTTTTTTTTTAAACAGGCAGGCTAGTGTCTGCAGCAAATGGGCAATAATGAGCTTTTACGAAACATAAAAGAAGCTTCTGCTGACCTGCTTACATACCATTTTTAACTATTGTAAAGATTCAGGCTGTGTCTGGGAGGCCGGAGGCGGGCAGCAGGGCTGGGTCACCCCTGGGCTGGCAGGGCGGTGGGTTTGCAGTGCAAGAGGAGGTGCTGCTGCTGCTGCATCATCCTGGCTGAAGCGGTGATGCGCCTGTTCTCACTGCCCGAGGACAGCATCGCTCTCCCTGGCAGCGTAGGGTGCTTGCAGCAGAGGTGCCGGCTATTCGATCTGGAGACTTTTGTGCAGGGATGGTTATCGCCCGCAAATTGAAACTGGAGTCACAGCCTAAGCTAATAATACTGTGAAGAGAAATCCTGAGGGACTGCTGTGGATACCTTACTGGCAACCAGCATCATTGCTCAGTGGAGAGAAGTCCAAAACCRTGTAAAAAATGTAGTCAAAGCAAGCAGACGTGTTTTGTCCTAGTGTGGGAGGGCATCTGCTCCGAGGGACCAGCTCCCTCCAGCCCGGCTCTGATGGCTGAAGTGGTGCTGCTCTGTCCCGCTGCCTGTCATCACCCTCTTCCCAGCTGGCAGAAGGGAGCATGCACCTGGGCCTCCCATCTTGCGTTTTGTAGTTGAGGCTATTGGGTTAAATTGCTGGTAAAGATGGGATTATACCAAGAAGCTAGATTGTGGCCTGAAGCAGCAGAGGTGGAGGTACAGGTTTCTTCCCGCCAACCCTGCTGCAGGCAGGGGGAGATCCGATAATGGGACAACGTCTTCAATTGCAGCTCCTTGCCGCTGAGCATGAGTCGGAGCCGTGCGTTTCAGTGTGCTGCCTGACCCCGCAGTGCATAAAAAGCTGTTAGGGATCATTGCGAGTGCGTGGCTCTTGGCTGTATCAACTGGTATCTTCACAGCCATTATAATGGAGATAATGAGTGTTGTAAATCGCCATATGTATGGCAAGAATGTGCCTGGTTAGCTCAGTTTGCTTATACTGCTGGTTGAGGGACTTATGTCATTAGTCACATAAATCTATTTGATGCGTAGCTTTCGGAAGTACTGGTGTTAATCATACAGTTTCAGAATAAGGCTTTGGCACTCAACAGGCAGGATAACTTTTTGTGTAAATAAACAAACAGAACAGTCTAGAATTATAGATAAAATCAGAATTTAATTAAAAAAACCAAGAGCTGTTTTCCTTACTGAACACTGAACCACGCTTTAATGCAAGCAATTATTTAGAGTTTATTTACATAATATCTAGAGCTTTGGAGACTTAGCGTTTTAACTGTCTTGGTTTGGTGTACCTGCTGTAAAAATAAATTATAGCGAGTATGTTGAGTCTCTTTGAATAAACATCTTCCTACCCAGAGAAGACAGAGTATTTTTTTAGTTCCAGATTGAGGTAATGTGTTACATTTAGGTGGTGCTTGTAGTTACAGCTGTTCCGTAAGGAGTCAGTCAAACACAAGATACAGCACTCTGAGACAGACTCTCCTTTACATGCTGATCGATCAAAAGAGCCCCTGTTTTGGGAAGGGTCATGCGCTCTCCTGCATGCTGCCTTCTTTCCGGATAGCCAGGGTAGATGAGGGAGCATGGTATCAGTATCTGCCAGCTGGATCAGACTGCCAAAACACCCGTATGAAGCTACGGGAGAGAGTCCGGCAAAGGGCCACAAAGATGATGAAGGGACTGGAGCATCTTTCCTATGAGGAGAGGCTGAGAGAGCTGGGACTGTTCAGCCTGGAGAAGAGAAGGCTCAGGGGGATCT
>JAYKAV010000295.1:125239-137447 GCA_035582835.1 Phoebastria nigripes | reverse complement strand
AGGGGGGGGGAGGCAAACTTTGTCCATGAAAGAGTGGAGATTCTTCCTAAGGGTTTTTTCCCCCCTTCCTTCGACGTGCAGGCGAAGGGAAGAACAATACTGCCTGTTCTGCGAGTGTCGCGGGGAGGGAAGTCAGTGCCTCTGAAGTGAAGCTCTGCCTTTTGTTTCCCGTGTGGAAACAACTGGGCGCCCGGGAATTTTATAATTTGATGCTCATTTTCTCGTGTCTCTCCTCCCAATTAGGTGTAGACCAGTGGGTTGAAACAAAACAAAAGGGCAAGTCTGCAGCCGGCTGCCGCCAAACCATCGCGGGGACCGTCCTGGGAGAGCCGCCCTGCTCCCCGCGCCAGGGCCAGCCCTCCCGCCCCGCTCCCGGGCCCGCCGAGGCTCTGCCGGGGGCGGCTTTCCCKCCAGCCCGCCTCCAGGTCCGCTGCCAAAAGTTCATGCGTGGACGCGACACGAGGGGCCACGCCACGCGTCATTATCGGGGCTAGATTTTCACGCGGGTGCCTCCAGCGTGCGGTGCTCGGCCAGCACGGACCTACCCTGGTGACCGTCCGAGGGAACTCCCTTGTGCCCCGGCCCCACGGCGTGTGCGCGTCCCACGGACAGCCGGTCCCCGTGGGGAGCCGGCAGCACCGCGCTCCCCGCGGCTCGCCACGACGAGGAGACGGGACGCGGGGGTCAGCGAGCTCCAGCCATCACTTTTTTGGGGGGAAAACCCCTCCAGCCCTGCCCCGTCGTGCATCCCTTCCCCCCCGCTCCCCGGCCCTCCGTCCTGGCAGGTGATGCCTGCGGTCGCCGTCCTGCGTGCCTCTTACCCCTGCCGCCCCAGCGGCAGATCTCAAAGGCTAACGGTAATCACACAATTACCGAAGTAGCAACACGGCATTCGGAGGCGGACAAAACCCGAGCCCCGCAGCAAAGCCCCTTGCCGTCCCTCCTGCCCCCTCCCCGGCTGAGCGCACGCCTATGGAGTCGCAGCTGGGAGCAGCGAGGAGCGCGGCCGGTGCATTCAGAGCCGCCGCAGACTCCACCTCCTCGTCCTCCCCATCATTGTTAGCCCTGTCATTAATACCGCTCCTTAAGCATCCTTCGCTCCCGTCTCCCCCCGTGGAGGGGAGCGCCGGGGAGCGGGGAGCGAGCGCCCGACCGCCGCGCTCCGCCGCTGCGCCGCTGCCCGCCGCGGGCTCCGGCTCCGGCCGCCGCTCGGGGACCCGCTCGGGTCCGAGGCGCTCGGGATGTGAAAGAGACAGTCATGTGCCCCCTTTCTGGCGGAGCTGACCCCGCGGGATTAGAGGTCTCACCAGCCTTTCTTTCCTTTTCTCTGCTCGTATAAAAGCAGGTTGAAGGTGATGCGGTGTCTTGGGCAGACACTGCAGTGTTTTGATTCAGCTCAGCCCTTTTCACTGTTCAAAGCAGCTGTTCAAATACTAGGGCTGCTTACTTTGACGTGAAGAAGATTTTCAAACAACCCCAAAAGCTTTGAACTGACAGGCCTCCTTGATATCTCCTTCATTGCGGTGCAGCTACTCGAGAATATTCGCTATAAAATACATAGAGCGCCACTTAACTGGAGCTCTCTCCTGGCTGGGAGGCGAGGTGCTGCATACACATCAGGTGCATGCAGAGGGACGCTGGCGGGCTCCGGGAGCCCTTCGGCCGCCCCACGCTCGGCCACCCCCTCGCCCGGGGGTCCCCTGCCCGTCACCCGCCTCGGGCTGCTGCAGCGGGCTGCGGCTTGCGAGATGGTGTTGGGCTCCCTTGGCGTTTCAACTCCGTGCATGCTGGAGAGAAAGCTGCATTTCCAGCAGCAAAACACGAGCACGGCTCGTTCCTAGCGAACCTCGGCTCCCAGCCACTGCTCACCAGCCTCCCCGGCTCTGGGGGCTGGGGGAGCGCCCTTCAAACGCACGCTCTTGCCTGCGTTTGGGTGCGTGCGTTTGTAGGGTGGATAATATATATTGCATATGCCTGTTCTGTTTAGAGGTGAAAAGCTTATTTTAAACTCTGGTCTCAAAGCCTTGAGATAGACTCAAGTAGCTAAAAGGAAAGGAGGCGGGGGGGGGGGGGGAATCCCCGCGCCTCCTTTCTGCGTCTCTATTATCTTCCCATTAGATGTTGTTTTAGGAGGAAATGCGCCAGGAGTGCAAAGACGCGGCGAGTTGCTCAGAGAATTGCTGGGTGCAATAAACGTGAGGCTCCTGGTGCTCCCTTTAAAGGCCAACTTGGAAGATTTGTGCTTATTGCTGGGGCGCATTTAATGCACCTTTTGTGAGATGGGATTGTTTTGATCTCTGCTTCCTTTTTAACCTTTCTCTATGAGGTATTCAAGCCTGCACTTTCGTGTGGCTCTTTCCAGTGTTGCTCCAAGGAGTCTGATTCGGTGGAGAGACCCAAGACATGAATGAAACTTCAACTTTAAGGGCCTGCGGAGAGACAAAACTGAGGCCGGGGCTTCACAAGTGATTGCTTTAAAAAAATCCAATCTACACAAAGAGGCAGCTGGCTGCTTTAATGAAAACTGCTTAAAGCTGCAAGAACCGCAGCCTCAGGGATGTATTTATAAGATGACTCAAAAAGCTACACTTTCAAGTTGCTTCTCCTCGGGGTAGATATAACAAACACATTTAACTAAGAAATCTAAACAAAAAGGACAGAAATTGATAACTTTGATTGCACAAGCTCACATTACCCATTGAAATTAAAATCCGCCGTCTAAATAGATTTCTCCACCTATCTCTAGAGGAAAGAAAATCTCTCTCCCTGCATATATAGATATACACACACATGCGTGTAATTTCATATACATTTTTGCCCTGCTAGAATACTGATTATTCCAGAAGATAGAAAGGTGTAGAATTTAAAAAAAAAAAAAAAAAAAAATAGCTAAGCAAAGGTAGAGAGAAGTGTTCATTTTAAATAATGTTACAAACAGGTAGAAAAATACAATTATGTGGTGAATAAGACTAATTTAAAAAAAAAAAAAAAAAAAAAAAGTTCCTGTAAAGTTTGTATTAACGTTCATTTCCAACATTCCCGGCAACTCTATTCTTCCGGCCACTTCATTCATCTGAGACTCTGCTATTTTATCTGCATCACTGTTTAAACTAGTAGGATATAATGTTCTAAGTTCAGTATTTGAAATTAAATTATTTGAATTCACGGATATTAATCTTTTCCCTTCATCCTCCAGTTCTGAATCTTGTCATTAAAAATGATCCACCCTTTGTAGTCCGCAAGTGAATATTTTATAGACAGATACCGCTATGAAGACTTCTAACACAACGTCAACCAGTCAGACTTAGCTGTTGCAGGGATTACTTTGAGTAATTTATCAAAGGCAGGCTGCTAAATTTTGAGTGGTGAATATGAGGCCTTGGGGGGAAAAGAAGCAGAAGCAGCAGAAGAAAAAAGACAAATTCCATCAGTCTACGAGATAAATTCTGGTTGGAGTTAATACAGCTTGTTTACTGAATTCTCGGAGACAGACCCAGATGCTATTGGTGCTGCGGAGTTTGCAATTTAGTGTTCAAAAGCCTGGATGGGAAATGACCGCCCCGCGATGGAGCTGGAAGGGCGTTTCTCCTGGCGTGAAAAGCAGGTGAATTGGTAGGAGAGGGGAGGCGATCCAGCCTCTCCCGCACGGGAAAGCGGTTTCAGCCGGGACTTTTCAAAGCCTGCGCTGTCCGGAGAATTGTGCAGGACGAAACACAGCAACAGATTAAAATAAATAAAAAATAAAATAAAAAAAGGAAGAGAGAGAGAAAAGTGCCCAGCCTTCTCTGACAAATCTAACGGTTGCTTTTTTTGTTTGTTGGTTTCGTTCAGTGATCACGTCTGACGGAGACAAGCAGGCACCCCGGGAAAGAGCTCAGATAAATCGTGTCCCTGCTTCACCGGGGGACGTGATCCTCCCTCCCCCCTTCCAGCCTTCGGGGCACTTCTGGGCACAACTCCCGCTCCTCTCCCGAAGCGCCTTCTCGGAGGGCTCTCGGTCGCCACTGCCCCGCTCGGTCACTCGCGGTGCAAAGCAGAAGCCGTTCCAGGCCGGGGATGCTATTTTTCGCCACCAAAGAGGCGAGCCCGAGAGCCGGGAGCCGGCCGGGGGCTGAGCACCGCCGGGGCTGCGGGTAGCACCGCTCCGGCCCCGGCCGCGTAGGGCTGCCCCGCACACGGACACGGGGCTGGGGGTGGCCCAGGGGCGTCCTGCCAGGGCCCCCGGCATCACCCCCTCCCCAAACCCTTGCAGCGCAAGGCAACGGGGGGCAACCCCGCCTGCAGGGCAGAAATCGCCCGTCCCGCTGGCAGGGCGGCTGGGGGAAGCGGAGCCCCCGGCTGGGGGGCGGCTTCTGTCCCCCCCCCCCGCTCGGCTCCCACGTGGGGGTCGACCCGGTCCCGGCGGGGCTGAGCGTCGCCCCGCGCCGGGATTTGCGCAGGAGCCTGCCCCGGGGGGGGGGCGGGGGAGAGGCGAGAAGTGGGGGCGGGGGCTGGAAACTTTCTTTTGCTCTGCGAGGAAGAAGAGGAGCGAGGCGAGCAGGAAGGCTGGGCCATTGTCCACAGAGGGTGCATTTTTGTCAGGCTGGCGTTGGTTGCTATAGTGAGGAGGGAAGGGGAGAGAGAGAGGAGGGAAAGGGAAAGAAAAAAACACCCAACCCTAAACCAAACAGAGGAGCACAGTTCGCCTCCCTCCGCTCTCCCGGCTCCAGCCGGCAGCGCTGCCCGCTCCCAACCAAAATAAGAGCGCGCCGGGGGCCGTCCCGGGCTCCCGGCGGGGCGAGACGCCTCGGCGGCCCCGGCCCCGGCCCCGGCCCCAGCCCTGGCCCCGGCCCCGCGGAGCGGCCGTGCGCGCCGCCCCGCACCGCCCCGCCCCGCACGGCGCCCGCCGCCCCGCATCCTCCGCCGGCCACCCGCGGGGAGCAGCGGGGTCGGCCCGGCGGGATCCGAGCGCTTCTGGCTGCGGAGCAGCAAACACGTAGCGCTGCGGGGTGCCCCGAGTCACACAGCCCAACACCACACCTGATCCAGCGCCTACTCACTTGGTCACAGTTGGCTTCGCACCCTGCAGAGCATCCGTGACACTGATCCTGACACGAGCTGCGTGGGGTTTTGTGGGGTGTTGGGTGGTTTTTTTTTGGTGCCTCAATAATTTAAAGGAGGGGGGAAAAAAACTTCTTCCGATGCAAATGAACAGCTCTTTAATTTTAGAAGAGACTCTTATTTTGCAGCAGTGTTTTTTGTTGCCTTGCTATTGAACTTTGAAAATAGTGTGGCGGGGGAAGGCAATAATGAAGGGTCTCGAAGGCTTAAGATTTAGTTAAGCGACTGACTCAAGATGGCAAGAAGAAAGTTAGTTACTTAGTTAATTGAGAATTATTCACCTTCTGAGATCGGCGCAGCAGTTTGTTCAGATGACAGTGCGAACTTGGGGCGGGGGGAGGCAGGAGGCAGGCAGGGGAGGAGGCAGATTTCACTTGGGGTTTTTTTTCCAGGACAAGTTAAATTGCAGCTGAAGGAGAGAGGTCAGTATCTTTTCAAATCAATCTCTCTGTCTGTCTGCCTATGTCCCCATCTATTCCCCGTAAAGGGAAAAGCTCCAACTTTGTTCCTCCATCTGTTCTGTATCATCTGCAATCGACAGTTCTTTAGATTGCATGCACTTTTGCTCCCGATGAAGTGAAACTTTAAAGGTGTACAGTCACTTATCTGAAATAGGGAAAAAAGGCAAGTCGTCTTTTCCAATCTTATAGGAGAATTGTTCTCTTCCCGCGCAACTGTTAATTTTCTCTTTCTCTCTCTCTTTTTTTTCCTTCTCATTTTCGAATTGTAGTTGACAAGTTTTATTTAAAAAACACTTTACAAGCCACCACTTAATGCATTATTCACATTTTTTAAAAATGCTTGAAAGAAATCACGTTAATGAAGAGAACATTTGTAGTAATTTGGTGATAATTATCAGAATCACCAAATATTCGCAAAGGCTTTAACATTACGTGTTGGAAGAAAAGCAAAACACATTATTTTAATAGTCTGATATGCAAACTATGGACCATTCAATTACATGGCTTAATAATGCATACATGATGTGATCTTGTTATTGGGATAGGAAGGGCTGCAGTAATTCACTCCAAAGACCAAGTGTGCTCTTACATCCAGTAAAATCCATTGCCATGGATCAGGGGGCCCTGCCAAACTACATTTAAGAGAATAAAAATTAATGACTGAGAATTTGAGCGTTAAATTAACATTAATTATATGACCTGCCTGCTGGAAAGATTAAATTTCTTACGCCCTAATTAGATAACGTCTCCTCATACATCAAACAATTTCCATTTCCAGATTTCAGGATTAAAATGCAGACTGGGGAGACCAGGCTTGTTCGGTCGCCGGCGCCCGCCGGCCGCACGGAGCGCTCCCGGCCCCGTCCCGCTCCTCCCGGCCCCCGGGGCTCACCGGGGCTGGGAGCCGGGCCGGGGAGCAGCTCCGGGTCAACCTCTTCTTTAACTCGAATTTCTCTCACCCAGCGCCCCGGAGGTGGCTGCGAGGCCGGTGGGGAGGCGGGGAGCGCGGAGAGGGCGCGGGTGCGGATGGGGATGCGGGAGCGCCTCGCCCGCCGCCCGGGGCTGCTCTGAGGCGGGGCCCGGGCACCCACGCTGGCCCACGGGCTGCCCCCGCCGGCCGCCCCGAAGGGGTAGGGACAGAGAGACAGGGCTATCTTCCCTCCTCATGACTGAAACTAATCTGTATTTAATTGCTTCTCTCAAGAATAAAACCTCAGCGGTTCCCCCTCCCTCCCCCACGCAGACACGCGTGTTTCTGCCTTTTCCTGCCCCTGGGGGAGATGGAAATCGCTGAGAAACCCCCTCTCCCCTGCTCCTTCACTCCTTCAGCTCCGCGGTCACCCACGCGTAACCCACGGGGCACGGTCACCCCAGGCAGCCGCCTGCTGCTTGCGCTCGCCTGACCCCCCCCGCCCCATCCCGACAGCGCCCGGGCCGCGGAGCGGACACGGGTGCGAGTGGTGGGGCCGTGCCACCGGCGGGGCCAAGCAGCTCGGTTTCAGGTCTTCGGGTTTCAGGGTTTTAACCTCGACTTCTGCAGGGGAAAAATAAATTAAAAAAAAAAAAAAAAAAANAAAAAAAAAAAAAAAAAAGGAGAGGAGGGAGCGTGTGCGGGGAGCGTGTGGGAGGGGGATACGTGGGTGCGCACCCACGGGGCGGAGGATGCTGGGGGCTGCCGGCCGCCGGGGCCCCCTCAAGCGGGGCCGTCCCCCCTCCGCCGCCGGGGCGGCGGAGGGGGGACGGCCCCGCTTGAGGCGGCCCTGGCGGCCCCGTCCTCCCGGCAGCATCCCCGGGCTCTTCCCGCATCACATCCCGACCTGCTGGGGGGATGCTGGCGGCTCCTCGACGGTCCTTCCTCGGGTCTGCGTTTGTGCTGAGCCTCCAGGAAAGCTCCCGAAGAAAAGTCCGAGGAAGGCAGGATCAAACCAAGCGTTACTATTCCTAGGCTGTTTTGGGAGAGAAGGAGCACAGCAGAGCTGGGGTGGCCTTTGGTGGCCTCACGGTTAAATGCAAAGGTCATGGCAACCCCCTTCCCACCTCGGGAAAGCTGTGAAAAAGAGGAATCATAACATCATAAAATTTTACCTTGTTCTCACTTCATTCCATAGTACCAGATAATTGCTTTTTCAACTCAATTGAAACTCGGTTTCTGTTATTGTGATGTTACTGCTCCTCCATGAGCTTCAGCATTTGTCTAAAACATCCATGTCTTGTCTATTAGTGTCTCTTGCTCACTTTCTGGACTGGATTGATAACCAATTACGTTTAATGCTATGTTAAGTAACAGCTTCCAGAAACGGAGTAGGTGAGGAGGCTGTGAAGGAGATAAGAGGAAATTGTCTTGTTCTTGGGCTGCCTCCCTGAGCTCCAGAAGCACCTCACCTTCAGGTATGAAGCCTAGGCCCCGCAGCCAGATCAATGCTAAAAACAAGTCAYGATTCCCCAGGGAGCTAGTCTTTCTGATAAGTAACAAATACCTTTTATTTTAAATTTGATGGCAAATAAAGTCTGGTTGAGAGGGGGCAAGAGCGCCAAGGGCAGTGGAAGCTAGCAGCACGCAAGAAGTCTGTGAACTTGAATAACATCTCCAGCAACATATCCACACTCCAGTAACAACAACCTCCAGCCAGAAACAGTTGAAAAACATATGTAAAGGAAGCAGATCCAGAAACAACACAAAAGAATATTGTGGCAAGCAGCAAAAAACCGTAGCAGCCTGCAGAGCTCCCACTGTTTGGCACTCCTTCCAGCTTTACAACAACTGTTTCTGTAGGGGGTTACTTTTTCCCCTGGTCAAATCGATGTCTCTCCCTCCATCTCCTCCCATCGGCTTCGGTGGCACAACTGAAGGGGCTGAAAAATGTGTTGAAGAGGGCAGAAGTGGGTGATGTTGTGAAGTTGTGGTCTTCAACTAAAACACACCTGCACTCATCTAGTTACCCAGTTATCACACTGGGAGTGTAATAGCCTATTTGTCATGGTAATCTAACAATCGGTGTAGAAGTTTTATATTGAAAGGAGGCTACAGTTGACATAGCTGTTTCTTCCCTGAAAATGCAGACACGGATATGGTGGGATGTCCCTTTCTCTTTGCTGTGGTGAGCGATAGCTCAGAGTTTAATTTTAAATATTTGCGGTCCAGCAGATTTTCTCACATTTGTGTAAATCCGGTGGTTTGAAACAAGTTAAATCACTCTCTTGTTTCGAGAGCAGGGTGGGCAGAGACCTTGGCTTGAGGACTGCTACAGGTGAAATGATGGTCACACTTCTGCAGCTATGCTTGACTGTCTGGGGGTGCCGACACCAGTTAGAACAGCAGGGATTTCTCTGCAGCTCCCACACACAGCCTGAGAAAGGCAATCAGTCTTCATAGGGAACAGCTCAAATAATTCATGTACCATAGTAATTGTATATTCCCAATAAAGTGACACTGAACAGTCAATTATTCAAGAAAAAGATTTGCCCATCACCCTAGATAATTGCTGAAGTGTTATATGTCTAAAAAAATCCCTAAAACCCCATGATGGTAGTAAGTACGGACAAATTAGTGATGATTCCTGATCCTAGAGCTCTCTGGCTGAAATGGGAGGCCCTCTGCATGTGAGCTGGGTGGCAGAAATAGGCCTGGATCCCTCCCCTTTGCCTGCTAGACCCTTCATATTGTGAGGACTGGGTTGTACAACCCCCTCTCTGTTGTCTGCTGCGCAAACATATGGCCGGTGTTTCCTCAGTAGGGAGCCCCCAGCTGAGATTGCACCTGTGGTAAAGTCAACAGTAAACATGACTAAAGAGAGTTAACTTGCTTATGCGCACCAAGAGATGTGAGTTTACTCACTTTTATTTACTGCTACACCACCGGACTGCGCTTCAGCATAAATTGGTTCAAGGTGCCTCGTTTCAGCACTCGTACAAAGAACTGGCTTCTTAGTTATTCTGTTACTCAAAGGTGTGCAAAATTGCTGCCTAACTGGGAATAAAATTATCATAAGCACAATTATGCCTGTGCTGAAAGGACAAGGTCAGAAGAGAGAATCCAAAATGTCAACAAGACTAGTTCATGATGGATTGTCCCAGACAAAGCTGTCTGATGTTATACATCACAAAAAGTTAAAAGATGATGTAATTTATATGTTAGACTCATTGTCAACTCACACCAGAACCCGAGGAACGGCAAAATCAGTTGTACTACTTTTGGCCCAACGTTTTGGGATGTGTGGTGAGGGTGGTTGGCAATACATGATTTTTATCTTTGGCTTGTCAGTAAAGCATGCCCTGAGCTGACAGTAGCTTTTGCATTTGGCACCGATAATTCTGGGGGACCCTGTGTCAGTCTGCTTTCCCTGCCATGGCTTCACAACAACTTGCTCTCCTCTCGAAAGAGAAGGTCTTTATGCAGCCAAAAGGGTCTGCGAGTTAGTCCTTTGCTCCAGAGTTTTGGCGTTGCTTGTTCAAACCTCTTGGGCTGGTCCATCATGGTTAGGCTGGACTACTCAAGGGCAATTCAGTGGCTTTAGTGTCTTCTACCAGCCCTCGTTTCTTGCAGGGCTTCTTGTGCTCCTCCATTATTTCCTTTCTTCCTTTTTCTTACAGCCATCTTCTACACTAAACCAACATATTTATCCAGTAAACATCCAGAAAAATCTGGTCAACATCTGGTGTTCATACATTATTTTGGAAGAGGTCCATATTCACAGCTGCTGAAAAAATAAATGCGTTCAAAAATCTGCATGCTTTGGTTTTAAGGCTAGGAGGTGAAGACCTCATTCTTTTCTCTTCCTCCTATCTGAACACATCATGGTCATTACAGGAGGGAATGGGAGAGCTGCCTCTTGCTATAGTTGCCTGCTACTTCCAGTTAAAAAATCTTGGTTATAATGTTGYGAGATTGTATCAACAAAGCCAAAATTTTCTGTTGTCACCCAGAGCTTCAGGAATGAGAAGAAAGATCACAGCACTGAAGTTCCAGGCTGCAAAGAAAAGCCATTATGCCAATTTGGTCAAGTTAAAAAGAGTTTGGAAAAAAACCCAACCAAACAGGTTGTATGTATGCAGCAAAGCAGCAGCAAGCATCTTTGAAGGTTCTCTCCTCCCTAAGAAAACCTTCATTTGCTCATCCCTCTGAATGCATGCATGCACGCACCATCCACAAGCAGTAACTGAGTGCAATGCCGCCAGAGATGCACACAGGCTGCATCTTGCCCTCCTGGCTGCTCTGCACTGCTTCCTGAGAGACTCGTTATTGTCAGGCACAGAGGCCAGACAGCAAACCTCCCTGGCATGGAGGCRGAGGAGAAGGAATGGGGTGAAAAAGGAAGGAGAAGAGAAGATGGATACACAGATTCAGGTGCACCTCTGGAAGTTGGAATGGGGAGCGAAACTATAACTCAGCCTTCATATTAGGAGAGAGAGATGAAAATGAGAAAAGTGGGGTAGGAATGGTTTGGTGAAGGAATTAGAGATGGGTGAAGAAGGAACCTGGGTCTGAGGATTGGAAGGAGGATGCTGCTGTCTGAAAGACAAAAGAAAAGACAGGTTACTGAGGACACTGAGTAAGAAAGAAGCTAGAGTACCTAGGGCTGGGTAGGTAAAAGAGTCTCGGACTTCTTGAGCCATGCAGGGAGGATTGGGAAATGGTGGGAAAGCAGGCACAGGCAGAATTTTCATCTGTGGTGGAGCAAAGAGAGAAGTCCAAGGAGTGGGGAATGGATTGAGAGGGACTGGCTTCAGATGGACTAAGTACCATGGCAGAACTAGCTCTTCCAGACATAGCTGAGGTATTTCAGCATGGCACTATATGTCCTGCAGACACACTGAGCATGGAAATTGGGACCATTTGGAAATTATATACCTTCAGATCGTAAGTGCATTGTCAACACAATGAATAGAAATGGTTGTTCCTCTTTTCTGGAAATGTAACTCACCTGAACCTTGCATTGGACCATACTTATTGTCTTAGGTTAGACTGCAAAAGACAAGACCATAGATAGGGCTTTTTAATTTTAGTGTAACTTGCTATTATGTCCATAAAGAAAAAGGCACATGCTACATACGTGTGTGTGTGTGTGTGTGTGTATTTATATTTGTTCAGAGACACACAAAGATAGTAGCTGCATGCCAGGTGTTAGATGTGGTGTGGTAAAAATAATAGTTAAATTGCTTAGGATAGCCACAAGCCCTCTTCCCTCACTTGTGTTTGCTAAAGGTACAGAAAAGAGACTAGAAATGCAGTTTAGGCTAGATACCTAGAAGGGGGCTGAAGATCAGTGTTGCAATGCCTAATTTTTAGATACCCTGCTTTCCAAGGGAATCCTCAGCCTGGAACTGGACTCCAGGTTATTGTAATTACAATCCTGGTAAGTGGGCACCTTGGAAGGGCCATGTGGCTGGCCTCAACCTGCTGATAGAAAATGGCAAGAAGAGGCAGTTGCTCTTCTCTTCCTAAGAGTCCTTCTCTTCTCTTCTCTTCTCTTCTCTTCTCTTCTCTTCTCTTCTCTTCTCTTCTCTTCTCTTCTCTTCTCTTCTCTTCTCTTCTCCCTTCCCTTCCCTTCCCTTCCCTTCCCTTCCCTTCCCTTCCCTTCCCTTCTCTTCTCTTCTCTCTTCTCTTCTCTTCTCTTCTCTTCTCTTCTCTTCTCTTCTCTTCTCTTCTC
>JAYKAV010000295.1:0-125231 GCA_035582835.1 Phoebastria nigripes | reverse complement strand
TTCCCTTCCCTTCCCTTCCCTTCCCTTCCCTTCCCTTCCCTTCCCTTCTCCTCTCTTCTTGGCCTGGCCCGGCCTGGCCTGGCCCTGAGTAGTTTTGGACAGAAGGATGCAGGCAGCGAGGGTGAGGATCATGTCACCTAACTTCAGATGTCTGCAATGCAGGGGCCATTTGCAGTCAACGGGAGGCACAGTTCATCTGCTGTGTTTATGTGTCTGCTCTGGGATGAAATGCAGTGCCTAGGGTAAGTAACTCAGATATAGCTGACTACACCGTGGATGCCAAAGTTAAGCAAAATTAATGTGACACCCTAGTTAAAAAGCTAGGCATTTCCAGTGATAAATAACAAGCTTTGAGGATGTAAATTGTGAATGTGGTTGTCTCCAGGGACAATTCAGTGCCCAGCCATGTGTATCTAGAAAGTTGAGGCAGTGTAGTTTTCCTTCATATCTGGTTCTGTTGTCGTAAAAGATCAGAGCTCCTATTTGTGTTTTCATTGTGTTTCTGCATTTGCATCGGGGTTGGTAAGTAACCATAGTCTCCTGTTTCGAAAACCCTGGAGCAGAAAGTGAGTCCAGCTATTTTTGAATAATATTTTTGAATTCAAGCACCAGAGCAAAGTGGCAGTTTTCTATGGGTTCATCTTTGGCGAGGCAGGAGGAAACTACCTCTATTGCTATTAACTTACTTGAATGGGATCTTGCGAAATGTCTGCTGAAAGGCAATGTTCACGTGATTGGGATAGGTAAAGTGGATTTTGTTGAGAGGTAAATGAAGGAATATGTATGCATATACATAGGAATACGTGTCTCCCACACCTGAGATATTTTTCTCTATTAGTTATGAGATGTCTTTTCTGCTTGACATTGCTGTCACTTCAGAACATTTTTGGGCAATGGGTCTGTGAGGCATACGGGTAAAAAAAAAAAAAAGCCTTTTACAGCTAAATTAAGTGTTGGCATCTCTCACAGGACTTTATCACAATTTTTTTTCTCCTTAAATCTCCTACTCCTGGATTTATGTAATTAAATGACAATCTTGGCTCTTGTGAAAAATAAAAAATACGTTTTCTATACATCATGATTCTAGAGGGATGCTTTAAAAAGTGATTTGAAGGTACCCTGAATGTGCAGCAACCAACAGAGAAATAAAATGAAAACCACATTTATTATTAGGAAAAATCTTGAAACTTTTAACTGTACTTGTCATTTTTAAAGTTGACTTATGATTTAGATTAGACATTAAGAACAGCTTTCTAACTTTCAGTTGGAAAGCACAGGAATAGATTGCCTAGAGTGGCAGTGGGAGGATTTTGAAAATAGATTGGACAAATGTCTGCCGGGAATGGTTCAGCTACAGTCGATCCATCCCAGTGCAAAAGGATGCACAAGTGACCTCTAACTCTTCTGAGCTGCAGCAGGTTATGTTCTCTGAATGCTGGCAGTGGTCGCCCTCCGTCAGTGCTGGTGCAGGAGCCCAGCTGGATTACGCCGAGGTGCGGTGGGTCGGCAGGCGCAGGCGGACAGGCTGCTGTCCTTCCCAGGATGCATGCGGCGGCGGGGAGCGGCAGCGCTGACCGGAGGGCTGTCACGGCTGGGATTCGCCCCCCACCCCGCCTGACCTTTCCGCTTGACTTCTCCAAGCATATTTTTGGTTATAAGCAGTTCCTCTGGGCAGCTGGGAGTGAGGTAGGGAGTCACCTTCTCTGCAAATGTTATACATGAATAAACACCTTCCTAGGCTTACTTAACCCCAGTCCGCTGTGTGTCTGTTTCCCTGCTGACACACCATTAGCATCTGAAGCATCTATATTTCCTGAATCGCAACAGAGATAACTTATCATTCCAGCTGCTTATCTCAGACCTGCCCTGTGGATCCAGTGGAAAGATTTCCTCTTTAGCATATAACAACAGGTGCCTGATACTCACTTTGAAATGTTCCCCTTTTTTAAAAAAACAAGATTTGGGATTCTTGCCCTGTACATTTTGCATCTCTCTTTCCATCTCTATGCCCATATATAGCTCAGTTTATTATTATTGGACCGCCGGCCCATATCTTGCTGGCAGTGATATGAGTTCCATGCAATATATGCCTTGGGAAGTTTTGGATGTGTTAGGAGCATCCTTGCATTGCAGTTGCCAAAGTTGGTGTGCTATTTAGAAAGTGGGCAGGGAGGGGATTAGGTACATATTCAGGAAACTCTTCTGGAAGCTGCAGGAATATCAAACGTCCATCTAATTGTCTTTTGGTACCTCTTTTCTCTCTTAACAACTTCCTGGATATCAAGTCAGCACATATTACGTTATGCATAGGTTCACTTTCTGGGAAAAGAGTCAGCAGAGGTAAAAGCTCCAGCAGCAGCTAGCGTCCCTGGAGAGCAGGAGGGTGGGACTGGAGAGGAGCGTGCCCAGGAGACATCCCTTTGTGGTCCCTGTTCCAGGGAGTTTCACTCAGCTCCCCCAGGCAGCCAGGTGCGGCATCGCTGGAAGCAGCTCGTCCAGCGAGCTCCTCAGTGCCCTTTCTCTCACACATGGTAGACAGGAGTGCGCTTCTTGTCCGTGCTGCAGCTTGGAGCTGCCAGCGAGCCCCCAGCACGCTCGGGGCTGCGCATAGATGCACTTGCTGCTGTATGCATCTCCGCAGAGCCTGGCCCCCAAAAGGTGTGACCCCTCTCAGGGGTTGCTCATGTAAGCTGCTGGCTCAGCCTTGATCCCCGTGTTATGCGCACCCCCATAGACTTCACTGGGACTTGTTAGGGGAGCTGTCTGTTTACAATAATGTTACAACTTTTTAATTGTAGCTTTAGGTAAGAAAATAGACACGCTGCAAAGTAGGAAGAAGATCAGGGCAAGTAGCTGAACTCTATTCTTGCTATACTAAGTGCTGCTACCCCTAAATTACGTGCTTTGTCATGCCATGAAATCTTATCCGAAGCGGTGGAAAGGAGCACATAACTAACCACGGAGTCAAGATTCATTGGCTAGAATTTTATTGAAAGAGATATGAGGAGCATGACAGRCACACTGGTGCTATCACCTATAGATGCGTTCCTTGATGCTTTTCATCATGAGATGCTGCTTCCTCTTGCTTATATAGTTTTGCCATCTGTCTTGATTTGAGTGTTTCAGTGCTTGATGTTTTCATCCAGATCAAGATCCAGGAGACAAGTGAAAATATAAGCAGCCCATCTTTCACTTCAAATGAAAAGCTTCTCAAGTTTGCAAAGTTGCAAAGTTTGCAAGGGAAGCCTTGCAAATGCAGTGAGAAAGCTAAACCACCTCAACTGCAGGTGACTGCTTTTACTGCTATTCGAAAAAATCATGTCTCTCTGAGGCTTTTTGTGCATGGCCTGATTTGTAGTTTCTTAACGCTSGGGACTGGCAGTATTGTTTATAGCTTTGCCAAACTGTTAACAATGAAAGAGCTTTTTTTCCGGCTAGTCTCTGACTCAAGGCAAACTATCCTGGAAGCAGTCAGTTTCATGGTTCAATCATTTCAGTGAATGAAATTAAGGGAAAATGATATATTTGAACATCCTAAAAAATACTGTAATTGTTTCATTGGGAAGATCTAGCACAATGTGTGTTGGTACAGAAACTCAGAATTTTGTAGGACAGGGAAGTGCCTTTAACCAAACTCCAATATTTCTGAACATGTCAGTTTACAGCTGCTTGTTTAGCCTTGGCAAGATACAGTCCTTGCAGGCTCCATATGCATTTAGCACACTTCAGCCTCTCCCCTCACCCGGTCATGACCAGATCGTGGATGGAGAAAGAGATCCCAGGTGAGTGGGTTGGAGGAGGATTTCCCTGCAACCTCTCTTTGTGGTGATTTATATTTCTGTGTTTCTGGGTAGGGGAACTGCCAGTAAAGGTCACTCTCTTGTGATCTTACTTGTTTCATCTTATGGGATGAGGCTGGAGTATGGAGAGGGGGAAACTACCAGAAGAAGTGTGGAAAGATGGAGGGAGGATGGGGGTTCAGACAAGGGAAAAGAGGAGAAAGGGGAAAGCAGGGCCGAAACGGGGTGAGATTAAGAGGATGAGGGAAGAATCAGGGCCCGAAGTAGGAGGGAATATGAGGCTGAAAGGGGATGRATGGAGAGAAACCAAAGGGCTCGTAGCTCCCTAAGCGACCCGGGGCAGTGTGCCACCAAGAGTGCCACCTCTCAGCATTTGTGCTCTGACTTGCAAGTAACAGGGGATGCGCTAGCCTTGCACGTGCTCCCATACAACTCTGGTGAGCACTGCATAAAAGATAGCCTGTTACTGCCATTATTTCAAGCAAGGAACAGTGCCACAGAGCTAATTGTGAGTAGAGGACTTAATTCTTCTACCCAGTGATACATTTATTTTAAAACAAGTAATAAAGTTTTCCTCCTCCTGAATTCCATCTGTCTGAGGGGTATGAAGGTTGAGTAATTGAGCCTTCAAAAGTTACAGCATGCCAGAATTAAGTTTTTTCTCATTAAAATGTGCTTGTATGATCATGTATCTGGCCCCAGTTGACTAAGASCAGACATCCAAAGTTGAGTGATCCCTTATGAAAAGTTTGATCAAATGACCAAATGCTTTTTAAAAAGTTTTAGTTGCATATGGCAATGATAGATAATAACCACACATTGTGTGTGCATTATTTTCATCCCAAAGCCTCCCTCATAATGTGGGTGGAACTCTTCATTCATCGTTGAAAATTAGCCCTCACCAGGATAGGAAACCTGACCTGTTATTTGCTGGAGCACAAGCTCATTACACTCAGTCTTCTGGTTGGAAGTGAAAGAAACCATCACCCTTTTATTTTGTTGGGGAAAATAGAGAACAGGGTTGTGCAATGCAACATTGAGTTATCCTTACCGGCTGCACCAAAACATTTCAGTGTAGATGAGCCACAGACACCGGTTAATGTTATATTGTTCCCTGTCATGATGGCAGGAGCTCACCCTGACCTTCCTGGCCCTCTGAGACATGAGGTTGCTCGATGACTCTGGAGAAGTTTCCCATGGCCCAACTTGTCTGTGTGAATGGGCACAGAGCAGCTGCAGCAACCTTATAGCCAGGGCCCTGGTTTGACTGCCTTTTTCCTCCTCCTTTTCAGCTGCTTTTCAATCAAGCTCCAAAATGACAGTTTGAGGTGGGTAGAGTGAGTGTAACTCTTGGGAACAGAGGTTTATTATTTTTCTGGCCTTATATGCTTCATAATTTTCAGTGAGGGCACAGCAAAGGCAGAAGTCTTGGTTGCACACTGAATATTCAACAGACTGTTCTGCATCTACTAATTCTTAAGTAGAGACGAGCCATTGCTGCACCAAGGAAAATCAGGTTTGTTGGATCATTCACATTTTAAAAATAATCTTATAAATCTGCATTCTCTCTATCTTACCTAGAGCTCCTCTATCTCCATCTTTGCACAGCATAAGCCCCGGGTTACCCGGGTTCCTGCAGTACATGCAGAACACATGGTGATCTGTTCCATTTTAATGAAGAGCATTTCCAAAATTAATTACCTAGAAACAAATATTAAATGACTGTTCTGTATAACATAGGAAGACGAATTATTGCGGAGGAATGAAGGCTGTTACGAATGTTGCCGTTGTGCTCTGGAGTGCAGCCCCCACGTCCTCCCCCAGCCCCCCGCCCCAATGGAAATGTAATAGCAACGAATACTACACTCCTCTCAAGATTTAGATATGTGCCTAATTTCCAGCAGGTGGATGATGCCCGTGGTCTGATGTGCCCTGAATTAAACATGTCTGTAAGGGTTTTTTTTTTTTGCTGAATTGAGACTTCCAGTTGTGTAATACTGAGGCTGGCAGTGACTTCAATTAGCTCTGGATGTGACTGCAGGACCCGGATCTCCCCAGCTCTCTGGCCCCGCGCTCCCGCCCAGGCTTTGCAGAACCGCTGCCTGAATCTGATTGCTCTCGCGCTGGAAGAGCTCTTGTTCCTCTCCAGTAATTCTTCAGCACGCAGTTTAGGATTTGAAGTTATAAAAATCTAAATAGTAAGTCAGTGTTAAACATAACATTTTAACTGTTCCCAATGTTTTTTCTTTTAGTAAAAAGATACCCCTATAAAATAAGAAACAGTTCACTTTAAAATGCTTATGCAGGCAAAACAAGTTTATTTTCTTTTACCCTGATGTTTTATACATCAGTTAGGGTGGGGATTGTATGTGTGACTCTAAAAAAAAAAAAAAGAAAGAAAGAAATGCCAAGAAAACAAAAATCGAAAGCTGTATGCTGACAGGTGTAGATGGGCTTAGATAACAAGGATTATATTGCAAAATCTAATATGAAGATGGGTTATATCTAGCCCTTGCCAAAATTAAAAAAAGGCAATCTGATGAGCATGGTAGGCAGCTGAGTTTGACCCAAAGACTTATGGAATGAAGTGCCATTTGCATCCTTTTTCTTTTCTGCAGTCTCAAAGCAGTAATAAATAGTGCAATAGAAAAGAAGTGGCAGTGGAATGCCTCATTTTAAAACTTTTTTATATTAATCTTTTTTCAAAAGGARTAAAATAAGGAACTGAAGGTAAACAATTCTGTTTAATATATAAAAAGCATATAAAATGAGATTTAAGATTTATGTTTTCATGTATATGTGTTTATACTTCTTTGATGACAGTAAAAAACATGAGACTGAAAAAGAGATCTTCATCTTTTTCCCCTATGCATTTTATATGCATCTTTTTTCCTAAGGTATCCTGGTGTCAGAAATCGCTTGCAATATACATGGTACAGGGGTTTACCGAGATACACAGTTTTACCAAATAACGGAGTAAATAGGAGACTGCACGTACAGTAAATTGAACCTAAGTCTTATATTATGTAGTAGAAGGAAAAAATAAGACAGTCTGTCTCCTTCTGGCTGCAGTGTTTGCCTTCCACAGCAAAACGCCTGGTCACCTTTCTGCCTGCCACACAGACCGCACTGCGCGGTGGGTGTCCGGGCTGACCGTGCTGTGCTGACTCCCCCTGCCCTAGCACCCAGCATGGCCACGGAGGGCAGCGGTTCAGAAGGGTTTGGCCAACCTCTTGGGACAGATGTTTTAAAAGAATTTGACTTTTAYGTATATTCCTCACCCAGGGGCTGGATTTGCAGAAGAGCTTAGCTACTGGATGCTGGGCTGCTTAGAAATGCAGATGTTTCCTTTGGGTGCCTATGCAGGAAGAGACTACGGAGAGCTGCAGTCCATGAAGTCATCTCCGTCCCTGGGGGACACTTCCAAAGCAGCAGTCCCAGCCAGGACGGTAGACACACATGGATGGGGCTGTGCGTCCTGCTGGCTCAGCCTCCTTTGGGCACTGCTCAGGAATGCCAGAGGTTGTAAGAAAGGAGGAGAGCAGTAAAAATACAYGTAGGGTGGAAGACCCACCCTTAGTGAAGGCCATGGGATTTTTGCTGTTAATTTGAAGGAAGGAGAGACTTCTTCTGACCAAAAGAGTCAACACTCATTACTGAAACCTTTGAATAAATCTTTGCATGAAGCCTCATGTGTCTACAGCTACAAGCTAGTACAACTGTCTATGTACCATACTTCTGTTCATATGTAAGATGATGAAAAAAGTGTGTTCTTAAGGACACTCGTAGGCTGTACAATGCTGTGCTGAAGCTTTTATTACATTGATTCAACTGCTTTCTGCAGGTTATGTAAAGTAATCTTTCTGTATCTCACGGAATTTGCATCCTGGGAGTGATTGATACTCTAACAGTGATGAAGCTGACTTCCATTCCCTACCGCACAGGTGTGTGATGAATCCCGGTTTGAGGTGTGCTATTATTTACTGCCAAGGTTATTTCATAAATTCAGTTTCACATTTCTAATTCAGACCTGCATGCTTTCTGTGAGGAGGACGCTTATTAAGTCATCATTTCTCGAGCAAACTGAACCAAACTAAAAGGCACCAGTAATAGATTGGTTTTATTCCACTCCATAAATGTGTGAAGTATTGTTTTATTATACATTAAAAGTGTGATTATGTGTGATGGCGTCTTTGGATCATGTCAATGAATGAGTGCCACTTTTCATTGCTAGCTTTAATCTGGGTGTAGATCACTTTTAGGTTTCCAGGAGATTTGTTAATGGGATTGTGAAAACTAACACACCAACTGGAAAGGGGAAGAAAATCTCTAAAACTGCCCAAGAGGTTAGTACTAATTCTCAGACTATCTGAATATTGGCGTATGTATTGCCATTAAAAAGCCAACCCTCCCATGCAGCAATTATTTTCCATTCTAGGGACAGGGAAACGATGAAGTTTCTTGGAGAGCATGCACTATCACTGCTGGCTATTCAACGGCAACCACTGGATCCCCTGCCTTTTCTTTACAGCAGAAAAAGTATTTGCAGTTGGTCGGGTGGTTGCAGAATTCAGCCTTTCTAACCTCTGCCAAGCATGAAAACCGGGCAGAACTTTCAGAAGCAGGAAGGATGTCTGGTACTTTTTTAGCCTAGAAGCAGGTTAGAAAGGATGAGAACACACTTGTTGGGTAGACTCAGTCATGAAACAGCTCTTTTTGCACATTACCTTTCAAGCTTAGCTTGGAATAGCCTGCCTACTTATTTGTTCTTGATTGATTTGGAGTCTTTCAGGCATCTGAAGAACAGAATCATCCCCATCTTTTTGTTCTCTGAGGTATAAATTATACAGTATAGTAATTTTTTTCTTTTAAACCTTTATTTAGAGCACTCAGAATGGTTTGTTCCCTGAATCTGTGCTCTGCAACAATTTTGTTCCTGTGTTCTTGTTCCTCGTGCAGCTGTCTCTGTCTACATGGGAGACATCTGGGCAGCTGCATGGCCCCGGCTGTGCCATGTGAGCTGAGCAGGCACTGTATCGGCTGGCTGCTCAACACAGGAATGGACATGAAGTTCATAGGTGCTTTTGTCCTTCTGCTAAGTCTGGCCTCATCCAGCAAATTTTATCCCTTGCTAAGCTGTATTACATGCACTGACTCCTAGGTATATCCTCCACACAGTTTATTTGGATGCTTAAGGCCCTTCCCTAAGTCATCGTCCCACAATTTTCCATGAAAAAAATTATTCCACTACTTTAAAAGATAAGACGAATTAAAATTTCACTTGATCTCCTCGCTCACCTGTTTTCCGTACCACAATCACACTGGTTTCTTTCTGTACAAATACAGGAAATGTGTATTTCCAGCAGCTATGGCTCACTGGGCATCTCTTCTCCAGAGTCACTGTGTGGGTAACCTTTGTTACGAGTTTCTTTCTTTCAGCCTTAGCTCTGTCCTGGCCCTCTTCAATTTGGCTTTTGCCTTGTCTTTTTCAATGAACTAGGTTAGCCATTTGTTCCCTCTACTACTTCCCCTTCCTTCTCATAAAGCTAACAGCCGGATGAGACATCTCTATAGTCTTCTTGATACTCTTGATGTGAACCTCTGTGGCCCAATTCTGTTGTTATGCTTAGCTGCTTTGGAAAATGCTACCCATGGAGCTTGGAGCCTGGTCTGCATCGTCCCATGTGGAGAACACGAGTACCATACACAATGGTCCTTCACGTCGGAAGGAGAAGCTGTAACACGATGTGGATGAGACAGGCCAAGCAAGGAATTTGTGGGGAGCAAGAAATATCATGACTGCATAGGTGGGATAACACTGCTACTTCCCCTCCTCTTCTCTGGTCTCCTCCTTCTTTATAGCCTCAGGTGCATGTTTGCTTTTGCTCTTTCCATGAAATGCTGCTGTGTTTCGTAGTCTCCCTTGCATGCCGCCTTCTTCTGTAGAGAGGTAACCCAGAAAGTGAAATGGCCAGAGATACAAAGGCACACCTTACCTGGAGCTGGTAATGGGCTACCTGAAATGTTCTGGGGGCTGCCCCTCAGTGCCTCGCAACAAACACAACAATTTTTTTTTTTTTTATATTTGGTTTGGAGGAATAGAGCAGGCAAAGTAAGAACTTGGCTGGTGCTAGGTGTGTAATCCACTGGCCCCTGCTGCACAGAATTGGTGATAAGGCATGAGAAGCAAGGAAGCCATTGAGAAGGGAAAGATCTAAGCAGGAGCTAATTGGCTCACCTCTGCCACTCTTTCTTTTCCATTGAGGGAAACAAAATGAGACTTCTAAAATGACTTTGCCATGGTCCTCTAAGACCTTTATAATTAACTTTCCAGATGATGTGTGAACCATATTTTCTTCTCTTGGCCTTTACTTTTGTAGGTTATTATCTTACAGTGTGCACATCTTTCTTTAGTTTCCACGTTCTTGAGTGTCCGAACGCCCATTTGTCCTGATGGCAGGGACATTCAGTGCAGCTCTCCAAACTAATCTCTTTGCAGCACTGAAGCCTGAAGTGTGGAAGTGTTTGTGTGGTGTGAATCCAAACCAGCTTCTATTATAATAAAGTATCATGTTCTACATAAGTAAGAAGTAGTTTATTTTTCTCCTGGTTTGATGCAGATCTTGAACAGTACTTCCACATCAGTCTTCAGAAAGGATAATTCATATGGGTAATGAAGTAAGAAGTGGGGTCAGACGCAGACATGCATTTTCTGTACAGATAGTGGGAAACCACACAGAAAAATCAGTGCAAAGACCACTCATTCTGAAGATGTGAACATAGCTAATTTGCTGTGTATTTTACCCCTTTTAAAAAGAGAATGTATGTGGCACTTGCTTAGAATGGATGCTTGGCATTGCTGTCAGAGTAAATCTATATACTTCCTTTATATTAGATCACTGTTTTATTTCAAGAGTTACATGCATACAGGATGACAGCAAGCTGATTTTCCAAATTGCTCTGCTTTGTCACTGTTAGCTTCTGGCATTAGGCCATCCAGATACTCTGTTTTTGAGATGTGCTCTGCCAGTTCCAGAGTTGTCCCTCCAACTATATCACCTTTCTGAAGGTCAGTTATGCTCCTACAGTAAGTGGTACATTACAATTTTTTTTTCTTTTTTTCTTTTTCATAAATAATAATTCTGTAGCAGTATAAAGAAATAAAACCACCCTCTCTCCCAACATAGTGCTCTATTGAGAAACTGTTGAAGACAACCTATAAAGGACATGGGGCTTATCATTGCTCTCCAGTTCCTTGACTCCTTGATTCCTCTACCACAAGGATCCTATTAAATAAAAGGGATTTTTGAATAAAATACTTCTCAGAATCTTTTGCTTCTCAATGTGAGCTGCCTGGCATACCAGGAATCACCTGTTAGGGTAAGTATTTTCCAAGCAACTGAGTGGAAGGATTGGAAGTGCTGAGGAGGCAGAAGTACCAGGGAGGGGAAAAATTTGCTTTCTGTTTTGCCAATATTTTCTCGGCTGCCAATTTCCACATAGAGCTCCAGATGCTACATGGGAGTGGAAACTTTCAGATAGTGTCACACAACTCTTGAGATTCACTGCCACTGAAAATATAATTAGAGATCTGGTTATCCAGCTAGAGGTCAGGAAGCTAGAGTTAATTGCTAACCTGTTTATCCTACTCAAGGGATAAAGCACATAAATACAGTTAGAAAATGCCTAAAGCCTAAGAGACCTCTGCTGAAAGCCTGCTGCAAGCTTAAGGTAACAGTTTGGAAAGTGCCTGAGGGAATGAAAAATGTGGGATAGYGTGCAGCCCCTGGTACGCCACCTGCACTGGTACAGCCAGCTCCGCACCAGCAGTCTGCAGAGGTCCTGCTTTGGCCACAGCCCCCCTCATCCCTCCCYCTGTTAGGGAGGCAAAGCCCCTCTATTAACCAAGGCTCTGCTGGAAGGGGTAGATATATCCTAAGTGACTTAAGAGGGGAAGGTCCTTTTGAAAATCAGACTTAGGTACTCTTGAAAAAGGTGCCCCAGACTTCTGTTTAAGTGGCTGCAGTTTACAAGCCCAGTCCTCCAAAGCCTTACTTGTGTGAATAGTCCTCACCCTTCAGCCTACTGTGGCTGAAATCAATGCCTCTTCACGTGCCCCTTTCATGCTTAAATGGCAGGAACCACAAGTCGTTTGTTTCCTATCCTTTCACCACCTGATTTCCTACATTAACCCCCCCCCCCCATCTATCTATTCTGAATAGGTAATGAAATCCCTTATGCCTGTACAACACAGCCCACTTTCAACCAGAATATTTTTTGTTACCCCTTGTTCTTATTAAAACAACTCCTGTGCATATGAAGACTTCGATTATCAMGCTCACATAATGCAGCCAAACCTGAACAGGACTTCCACAGGGCTGGGGAAAGTCACTCCACCACTCYCCAAAGGCAATCTTCTTCCCAAGTCTCTCCTCTCTCCTCTGGAATATTTCTGGGCTAGAGCACTTGAAAGAAGCCAGAAGAATTATTTTTATATCAGGGAAATGTCATTTTATTTTTACTCTCCTCACACTGGAAAAACCATCCTTTTTTTATCAAAGTTTTCAGAAACATTTTCCTCCACCGCAGGTTGAGCATCATGTTTCTCTCCCCTCATTTTCACCACTGAAAACCAGCAGCCTGGTTCAAGCTGCTCACCTGGGCTCCCTCAGCAGCTCTGAGGTATCCTTGGGGGGAAGCGCACTCTCTCCTGGGAGAGATGTTCGAGAGAGGTGACACCAGGGGCTCCCAGCACTCTGCCACGTGGTGCGTGACAGGTCAGCTGGTGAGATGAGTCTCACCCRAACCACGAGGATTAGGAGGGATTGCAAAGCCGAAAGGTTTTGACGGCGTAAATGGTGGCCCTCAGCTGGGGCAACGCTTCTGCCCCTGCATTCAGGGTAATACTTAGGTATACGCCAAACTTTTAAGTGTGTGCTCATTGACTCCAAAGAAAATTAAGAATGTGGTTTGGAATTRCCCTTTTACTGGCACACTCACCCTAATACACTATCAGGGAGCGTATTATTGCCTGTTGCTTAATACAAACATGATGGAGTAGTTGATTCATATTATTTAATAAGAAGATGACTAACTGTTCTGCATTGTCTGTTTGCATCTTAGGAGCAGTAAAATGAATCCATTAACTTATTAACTTTTATTTTGAAATCTTTCATGGAACTGTCATGTTATTTTGATTTGAGTAAGCGATTCATCTTTTTTAACAACTTTTTTTTTTGGTCCAGGGAGACTCATGTACTTCTGTTAATAGGTCAGAATTATGAGACGTATCACTCATGTTCAGAATCTTTTTGTAGTGTATAGCTTATTAATAATAGATTTGAATATCAAAAATAATGATATGCCGTTTCAGCATTTAATTTTGGGGAAACATTCAGAAGRTTTCCCCCTTGTACTGGCACAGTCAGTGATGAAGATAGAGGGAGACGAACTGTACTGTAGGTGGGAGCAGAGACACTGCAGCAGCTAATGTCAGGTTGAGCTTTAAATTTTTATGGCAATTCATAAACTATTTTTCTAGCCGAGACCCTGACTAATCGCAGCCTCTCCCTGACAATTTCCTTGTTCTGATTCTCATGGATTTAATAGTGTTCGTGGGGGGTGAGCAGGCTGAGATAGCTCGCTCTTGTAAGCTGCTTACGCTTGTGTACATTTTTCTTCAGGAATGTCACGTCTTCAGCAAGCTGTTTGCAGGCGAGTGATTTCTCTCCTCTTAATTCTTGTCTGTCTAATGGTTTTACTAGTGGAGAGTGGACATGTGGATTCAAAGTGGTTGCTCGGAAGCCTTTGTTCTTGGCGAAATTGTACTGGGGTGTTATCTTTTACATCTGGTATCTCTCCGTGCCTCTTCCCTCATCTCCTTTCTGCCCCTGGCCCCACCAGCCTGGGGCTCTCTCCAATGCTTGYCATATCTTCCTTTTCAGATTTACTCTGTGGGCACAACCAAAACTCTTCTCATCTCCCATCTTGACTAACGCTGTCTTTTCCTGTGTACATCCACATAGCAACTGTTGACGCTGGGCATCTCCTCACCTTGCCCTCTATCTAACATTCCCACCATGCAGGGAGAAAGATAAGACGCAACAAATATGGTTTAACTAGCCTGAAACTTTAATTTCCTCTGCTGTAAGCTTGCCAGCAATATCTCTTACAGTGCAGATGAGGATTCCTTTTCTAACCCCTTTCACTGGCAGGGGGCTACTGGCAGCCTCCTAAGTCACTGGGCTTCCCTTTGGAGGGCAGAAGGGACCTTGCTCCTCACCGCTGGAGCAGGGTTGGGGTGACTCAAGGGCTTGTCTCTTCCAGTGTTAGACAGTTCACTTGGTCATTTTTGGCTCAATTTTTCCTTAAGTGCACTTCCAGTTCTGCTTTATCCTGGAACTGGTGCCCTGTGAGGGAGTTTGATGTTGTACCCCTGGGGTTTGATGTTGCTTTCTATGCTACGTGCCAGGAAGATGGAGAAGATGGTGGAGCAGAACCTCATTTTATAACCAAAATAGCTTTTTCCCTTTGTGAGGCGATGGTGACCTCTGCCTTTGGCAATGTGTCCCAGTACCTCTGTTGGGATCATCTTTCTAGCTGGTCGTTCACGTCACATCTCTCCCTTTCTCATCACACCTTGAATGTCTGTGCTGAAGCCCCACTCTCCACCTTATTGACTACAACTTTCCTCTCCTCATCAGTAAGATATAGAGCATCTCCAATCTCTTCCTGACTGCTGTTGCACCTTACCGTAGCGACTCCTGCTTTGCCAGCGTCAGTAGTCTGACAGTCCTGTCTCTGTGCATGGGCTGTCCTTTCTGAACCAGCTAGTTCATGCATTACCACCTCACCCCTACAATTCCCTCTCAATGCCATTTCAGCTGAAAAGCCTGCAGAAATTGCCACCCACTCACAGCTAGGTACAGGACCAATAAATACTTTAAAAACCTCTTTTCTTTGGATGTGCCTTTTAAAGATGTTTGGATATATCCCTGACTGACTCGGTACCATCCAGGGGCATCTCTCCAGCCCCAGGTCCTGCTGCTCTTTCCTGCATCCTTCTCTCTCCCATCATTCAGGTTGGTTTGTTGCACCTGTCAGCTGCAACCTGCATGAAACTGGTGCGTTTCCTCTCCACATTGGTGACCCCCAATTACTTTATTCCAGCGGGTATGGACAGTCTCTGGTGATTCACGCTGTGGCGTAGGCAGGGAGCGTGCTCCCGCTGCCTCCTCCCAGTCACCCGCTTGCCCGAGGTTAAGAAGCACTTTCTCTTCAGCCGGCTCTGTTATAGGGGCATTGAACTGTGGGAGATGGACTGGGAGAAGTCCCTCTTAAAATGCCACAGATTACATTGCCAGAGCACATCTGCTGGTCCTCTCACCTTCTGCAGTGCCAGGGCGAGCAGCCTCTCGCAGGGAGAGGACATTCACCCCGGGGCGCTGGCACGGGTGGCCGTTGAACTTGTGCAGCCAAATAATTGTGTCCCCAGTGAACATCGGCAGTCCTGGGACTCCAGTACGCCCACTTTGGGGGGAGTCATCTGCAATTTAAAACGCCTCTTACTTGGAGCAGAAGATTTTGGCGTGGACAGCAGTTTAGTTAGGAGCAAAACCCTTTAGTGCAGGGACTTTTCTTTTAGTGAATTTATGCTCTGCTCCCACCGTGGGTCTTCAGATTTGATCGCTGTGTTGACTACATAGTATAAAACACACAAGAACAAAAACTTGACGTATGTATAAGGCCCATATAACAAATGCTGCTGTCCCTGAGGTAGCAAAGTGAATTTAAAGGCAGAGCAGAGCTTGGCCTTACAGCTTTTTCCTCATCCGCTGCCCCTTTTCTCCCACTGCAGTTCTGCCCTGTGCTGGCACTGTGCCCGAATATTCTCAATGCTTTCCCTCCCCGTGTTTTACACATATTACATATATGCCTTACAGTAGTGAGCAGCTTTAAAATTTTTGTGCGGCTTACCTCATCCTCTCAACCAGGAATTTCATAAATAAATCACTGTCTTTCAAACCTTTTTTGCAGGTTGCATCTGTCTAAAGTGTGTGCGCTTCAATAAGTGTGCCTGACAGAGAAATTAAAAAGAAAAATCATCTCCCAAACAGAAACTATAAGAGGCATGTTGAGCTAAACACTCGCTGCACATTATTACAAGGGGAATACGATTTGAGAAAGAGTGTTTAGAAAGTAAGGGTGACATTTTGTTTCCCTGAGCTCAGTGGGCCAGAACTTCACCTAGGGTAAATTGACGTAGGTTCATTGAAATCAATAGCTGATTTGCATTCGCTGGGACAAGTTCTGCTGAATTTTAGCCATCGGTTATTGAAAGGCTTTTTTTTTTCCTAAGGAACTAAATATTTCTTCATAGTATGTCTTGGTGGTGGGATTTATTCAGTTTTCTGTGAGTAATTCAAAGAGATTGTCCATTGAGACTGTTTTTCTGTAGAAATGTGGATTCTTAACTAAACAGATTTTTGGAAGCAAAACATGTATCCTTTTCCTGCAAATATTTGTCATGTAAATAGATGCTTATAAAAAAAAGGGGTTTTGTTTGTTAAAATTGAAAAATTTCAGCTGAAAGTGACCCCACATTTGATCTGGAAATGCTGTACCAATGCCTGATGGGAAGTGTAGTTTGGGGATGTAAAGCCTCTATTTCTCTCTGTACGTCATATTTCCCTGCTTTGCGGCTGCACAGTGACCGGAACAGGAGCCTGTGAAGCTCCTTGAGAGATCACGGTCTGCAAGGCCAGCCCTCGGGGTAGCGTGGGTGCGTGAGGCACTGCCATGCCCGTGAGGCTTTGCAGTGATATGCTTACCTTGAAGGTTTTGGCCATTTTCCCTTTAGCTGAAGAGTCACTGACTTGAGATATCCCAGAATAAAAATCCCACCCACCCCATCTCCTTTTTCATCAACAGTTTTGAGGTGTGGGGAGTGATGGGAGGAAGAAGGAGGCAATCGCTTCCCCATCTCTCAGCCATTCTCAGAGGGAACCCCCTCACTTTTCTGTTGAGTGCTCTCCCCCTGAGAGCATTTGGGCAATGATTAAAGGTCCTGGTGGAGACCCCGTTTCTTCACAGCCTCCAAATACCTCTCYGTTAGGGAGCTGGAGACACGCCACCTCCAGTGGGAATATCCGAGGAGCTCCTGGGAGGCTGTGGGAAGYGTGGGGTGGTGGTGGTGGTGCTAGGGCTCCGGTGGGGGCTCTGTGACCACACATCTCTTGGCCAGCCAGAGCTGCTCCCTCCCACCCGCGACACCTGCCTGCCTGCCTGCCTCGCCGGCAGCCTCTGCGCCTGGGAGAGGAGGGAGCAGAGCCGAGCGCAGCGACGTTCAGCCCGCGCCTCTTCCGGAGGAGCTCTGTGCTTTTAGGGTCAGGCATTGCCACGGTGCCCACTGCCAGCCTTTGCATAAGGGGTAATGGGCAGGTCTTCTTTTGACTTCAAAGTTGCCACCTTTGGTTCATACAGCTGAGCAGTGTACATGAGCCAAAGGGCAGGTTTCGTGTATCTTTTGGTGAATAATAAGCCCTTACGCCATTCCTGTTTTCATTCGAAAGCACTGCGGATAATCTGAGTGATGCTTATTTGCAGTAAGACCACTTTACACCGGGACCTTGAAATGGCAAACACTAAATTTGCACTCTCTTTAAGACCTTTGTTTATTGCCAGAAGGGGTTAAAGTCGCCCTTGTGGAAAGGAAAGGAGAGTTTATTTATTCCAAAGGCAATTTTGCTTAAATCCTGCAGGAAGGTTGGGTTTTCTATATACAGTTTTATGTTTGGGTTGTGCTCAGAAATAGCAGTATAAATACTAAATGCGTACCTCAAATGTACGTATAGCCTTCTCTTTGTTTTTCTAGTGGACACAAATGGGATGGCCCTGCCCRCTTCCCGCTGGACTAAGCATCCCTCTCTGCCTCTCACCATGCTTCAGCTATGTGTGAAAAACTCTTCATTGCAATGGCCTCGGGATCACCAGAAAAACAGCATCGTTTAAAGAGGGCATGTTCATACTTGGAGGTTTATTGCATTTTAATCTCTATATCCTTAAACCTATAAAAATACTCTAATGTTAAAATCAATTTTGAACTTTTWAACTTGATTTTAAGGCCATCTTTTTTCCCTTTCCTTAGCTGAATTGGGAAAAAATACCCAAACAAAAGTCTGCATAGTGATTGTGCACTGTAAGTTGCTGTGCTTTTTTGCATAAAAGATTTTCCATATTACAGCAGGGGGCCTTCCCCTGGTATGTCAGTAAGAAGAAGAAAATTCATTTCTTACACCCGCCTGTCATTTGCCCTTTTATGAYTGAACAGTATACCGTCAGACAACCACAAAAATGACAAAAGCTTTTGCAACTGAATACATCTGATAATTGAAGTGTTTGGCTAAATTTAGGACTACAGCGGTTGATACTGCAGTGTCCGATAGAGAAAAAAAAGAAGAAACAATGTATAATCCTATTTTACAGTCTGAGAGACTTTAGTGATTACCTTACAGGATCCATCACCTTAAACAGTGTTTCTATTTTGTTAATCTTCTAGATTTTAAGGATTTTTTTATTTTAAGGATTTTTTTTTTTTTTTTAAATGCAAACCAAGCCTCTAAACACTTCAAAGAAGCAGGTACACATGAGGTTGCTTTTTCGGTTTATGAATTTTGAGTTTAAAGCGATTCACCTTTGCAGAGCGCCTGCAAAGCACATACAACCCCTGGGGTTCATGCATGCTTTGGGGCATGAGGGCTATGAGATCTGCCCCAGAAACAAATTTGCTGTACTGGTACTGTAGGAAATTATGGGAAAGTCAGGGAGTTTTTACAAATGGAACCCCACCCCAGCATTTTTTCTTTATACAAGGGAGACAATGATTATATGCTGCCTTTGGAAGTATCCTGTGCAAGCGGGTTCCAGGTGTTTGTGTTAACCAAGAATATTGTATTTATTCAAACAAACCGGACTCAGCAATTGATGAGTTTTAAAATCTAGGTGGGAGCCATGTGGTCTATATGACCTTTAAAGGTCCCTTCCAACCCAACCCATTCTATGATTCTATGATTCTATGGTCTGTTCCAAAGCTTATTGGTATCAATGGGAAGATTTGATCAAGACTCTTTTTTAAAGGGTACCAGTTAAAAGCAGGTTCTGATGTTGACTTTGGCCAAATTGTGTTGAAATTTGCATTCCTAAGAATATGAGAATAGTATGAGAAATAGAATTGTAGAATAGTTCAAGGAAACATGCTCAAGATTTTKATGTATTGGTAAAACTATTTCAACTGATCAAGACAATTTAAAGCAATATAAACACTCCCTGTTAATCTATAGTAATCATTACATGACTTGATTAAACATAATCTGGCAAAATATACACCACTTGGGGGACACTGCTCTGCACCTTGGCCAGGCAAAACCTCCAGTGAGAGGTTTTCATCAGCTGTGCAATGCTAAGGCTTTGAAAACTTCACCAGTCTATAGTCTAACAGGAATCGATATAACTAATAGTATTAGACTGATATTACAAACAGATCATTTTCTTCCAGAGCAGAAAAATCTTTCCATCAGATCATGAGAGGATACTGAAGTGAGAAATGATTTTATATGAAGTTCTTTCCAATGGTTATCATTCGTATATGTAGCTATTTAGGGTTTTCTAAGGGTAGTTTGAAGTTCTTGTTATTGATTTGATGCGTTTTAATGTATTTTCATGACCTTTCAAAACACATTGTTAAAAATTCTATATTTACTTGGTTGCTGTGTAAAGATGTTGATATAATTAATATTTAACCTGCRTACCTCCAGTATGAATCCTCCCTTCCTCATCCACATCGTATACATAGCAGTCAAGAGCACTGTCCCCTTCCTTTCCTACCAAACTGGAGAGAAACACCACAAAGAGGGGTACAGTAAATAAAGAAAGGGGTGGCGGAGGTGGCAGGCACTGGTCACATTGGACGAAGGTGCTTAAAAAATATTTTTCAAGTTCCAGACGTATCTTAGTTTCATGGTTATTAATTTATCAGGAAACTTGGGTCTGGAGGACAACGAAAAGATGTGTGTATTGGTGTAGGGTGGGGGAGAAGAAAATGAATCCAGAGCCCGGTGGGTGAGTGATGGGGTTTGTCTGAGCCAAATTCAGTGGCACCAAGAAGGAACCAGGGATGGCTTCAGGGCATTAGTGCCAGTGKGACCTGGTGCGATGTTGAGGTTTTCACCCCCACCTCACTTTCAGCTTTTAGTTCCCTATGAAAAGAAATGATGAAGTGGACCAAAATGTTAACTGAAGAAAATAGTGCATTTGTCAGGATAAAGCTATTAATGGGACTGTAACTGTGATGAAAATTCAAGTCTTTGACTTTAATAATGGCTGATAATAATATTATTAATACGGACGTTTCACACTTCATTTTTATTTCAGATTATATTTTTAAATATTTAAAATGGGCTTTAAAATATGGCTATTATTAGGACTTATCTGATGTTATGCTAGATTGCCATATCCTTTGGATATAGTACATACATACAGGAGCTGTGGCATACACTCCATCAAATATCCTCCCTGGAATTCAGTATGCAAATTATGGGACACTAAGATTTGAAGTATGATGTTTTCAATGTAGAGTATGTAAAAATTATTCTTCGGGCTGATACACAGTTTTAATGAAGGATGGACGATATTTACTATTCCCATGTTATGTTTTTGCTGCCTCAGTACTGGAAGGCTGGGGTGCCTCTGGTTTCTAACGGGGCTTAGTCCTCCTCTGCGCACTGAGAGCTCTCCTACCCGGTGTGCTATYGAGCAAAGTGCTGCTGCACAGGATGAGTCCCCATGACCAAACGCACAAGGGCTTTGCTGAACTGAAGTTTTAACCTTGCTAGAGGTGACATACATTACAGAGCGGATTGATTCCCTCCCTTGGTTGCGGTTGCGTGAAAGCATTTGTATAAATGAGCTATAGGCAAGGACTGAGCGTGCAGTCCCAGCAGCTGCGATGAGCCTGTGGGGCTGCAGCAGCTGGAGGACTGGGCTATGGAGCTGGGGGAAGAGGTGCAACGGGGCCTGGGGGATCCCAGCTCACCCTTGCAGCAGTCGCACTATGGTTTTGCATTCCTTGTGTTCATGGGCTTGGGAAGCTGTTGGGAGCCTCACAGCCAGTTTGAATTTGTGGGAGGAGAAGGCCCAGCTACTATGAGCTGGCTGAAATGGGCCTTGACATAGCTTGTCAGCATCAAAGGGGTGACCAGCTGCTGTGGCTTTGACAAGCTAAACTCAAATTCAGCATCTCCGCACTAGAGTCACTTCTGCTTGTCTCGCAGCCAGCCTGAGCGGGGCAGATGGAGGGCGCGTATCTTGCTGGAGGTCAGACAGTAAGTCAATAGCTTTACCAAGCTGAGGTACTGGGACCTTTTATTTTCTCAAAACCATATGGTCCTCTCTTTTACATCTTCTGGGGGTGGCAGATGGGTAGAAGCCACCTCCTTTCAGAGCAAAGCTGGCTGGCGACAGCGTAAATGCCACTACACCTTCCCAGAGGGTGCTGTGCTGTCTGTGCCACTTACACGATAGAGAGGGGTCTGGGGAAGATGAGAGTCATTGCGAACATCCATTTAGCTTCTCTTCTAGCCCTGCTGGCTCTGCTTAGCCTAACATAACGCAAACTCCTGCTTTTTACACAGTGAGGTTTTCTCGAGGTCTGGTTTAAGTCCATGGGTCAGTAAAACTAGTGGACACCAGCCACTTTTCTGGAGATCCTGAGGGATATTCAGGGAGTAACTGGAAGATTTTACACTGTCAGATCAACAAATTTCCCAAATGTCTGGATGGACACAGTCTCTGTTCTTCTCTGGCTGACACTTAGTCCCCTTGCCGCAGCCGTGGGATGAGGCAGCGCTGGCAGACAGTTACCCAGAAGTTCTGCCTGACTGGGGAGAGGACTTTTTCCTTTGAAACAAAACTTTGTGCCTCGATGGGCCCAGCTCCCCCACCCCTTCATCTCCTTCAGGATCCTGCTGGCTGCCCTGCTCCCGTTCCCTTCCCCGAACGCCAGCTCTGCTGCTACCACCCCTGTGCCCTCTGCAGCCTCCTGGGTGCTGCTACCACCCCCGGGGCTTGCAAAGCCACTGGAGCCCCATGGGCTGATGAAGCTGGTGTAGTGACTGTCCCCAGCATAGTGTTTGGAGACACCCAAGGTGGCTGAAGCAGGGCCTGGACGGGGCCCTGGGTTTACTCAGAAACCCTCTCCTAACACATGTCCTCCCGGTGTGCCCTGGCTCAGGCGGCAGGCACAAATTGTTTGCAGAGACACCAGCAAGGGGGACTTTGTGTTGTGGCACAATGAGGTGTCGCACCTCTGAAGAAGCAGGAACCCTCTTGCCTCCTGAAAACTAACAGCAACTTTCCCTGAGAGGTTCGTATTTTACAGGAGGCATGTCAACTTGCTGTCCTGATTATACAGCTGCTAGCCTAGTTCTGGGAAACGAGTGCATGAAAATGAGTGCAGAAAATGAGCCTTCTAATAAGGCTCAAAGACTTTGAACTTCCCCTATTGTCACTGTAGGTCTTCCCCTACTTGCTTAGCAGAGGGAGAACTATTCAGCTACAATCAAATAATGCAAATGACCTGAAGGAAATTCATCCTAGAGACACTTGCTGGATACACTGCTAATATGGTTTCCTCTCTTTCACTATTCAACCAGAATCTAGGATGACCTTTCCAATGAAACATAAAACCTACAATGTGCACCCTTACTAATGTATTCTAATGCAATTAGTTCATACAAAAGGCTTGTTAAATTTGCAGTGTCTGCTTTCACCTTTACAATAATTGCTAGTGATCCCAAACCATAAGTGTGTGTCATTCTGCAGGGCTCCTGAACTGTAAATAAAATGGAAAGTTTATTTGATAACTCTCCTGCCTGTCTCCTCAACAGTCCTGCTTTTTTCTCAGAGGTGTCTGCATGAAGCCTACCAGAGGCTGAAATCTGGCTCAAGAGAGAGGGCCAAAAGAAAAGATACAAGCTGTAGTGAGGTATTAGGGCAGGAGCGATACTGTCAGTCTACATCATTGTGCTTTTTTGGGGGGCAAGAGTGGAAATGTTAAGGTTAATGAGAAATACGTAGGCTTACAACATTGCTGGGTAGTGGCTCCATTTTGCTGAGGAAATAAAGGAGGGCACTCCTCCCTCGGTTGTGTTTATTGCCCTGCAATCCCTTCTAAATAGTTTTGGCACACAGAGAAACCCATGAATAATTACCTCCTTATGTCTCTTGAATGGTGCAGGAAAGTTGCCATCCCAAATAAATGTCCACTGTGCCATTAAGCTGCCGTGTGACCGAGCTCTAAGGGCTTCTGGAGGAATGTGACACTGGGGTGGGTGGGATGGTGCCATAAGCGAGTCTGCTCCATTAACCAAAGTGAACTTATCAAGCTCACTGGGATAAAGCCAGCATCACTGGCTGAGGAAGCCCTGTCCAGCTTCTCCCTGGTGGCAGAAAAACCACCCGGAGTGGGATGACAGTACTGCAAGGTACCCTGAGCATCGGGGTGCTTCAGAAGGGTTTGAGACAATAATTTTGGCCCATAAAATGAATGAAAGCGATGTTAGTTCAGTGATTCTGCTCCGCAATGTCTCTTGTGGGTGAATGTTCCCCAAAGTGTCAGAGACAGAAGCAGGTATGATCTAGCACTTTTGCTCTGAATTGTTACTATTATATGAATTGCTGCTATTATTTTGGTAAACCTTACTTACCCTGAAGTCTTTTTTCTCCTCAAAATAACTTTGCTACAAGCAGAGAGTCACTGCGATGCACTGAAACAATGCTGCATTTCCATTCCCCCACTCTGGCATGTAAAGTCACAGGAGATGAGCTTTTCTACAGGTCCGAGATGAGGTCAGGGAGAAATAATTCTTTTTTCAACCTAGTAGCTTTATGTGCTCAGGTAGGGTGGAACCAGGGTCTCCCACCGCCCTCCTGTGAGTCTGAACTAGAGCATCCGCAAACCTGGCTGGGAAGTTCTTTGGTACTTTCTGGAGCTAGGAAATCTGAGAGAAGGTAGCTAACTCCAGGAGAGGACTCCCACAAAGGACGTAAGGCCACACAAAGATGCTTACTCTATGGTTCGTTCCCCTTCTCTACCTAGAAAACTTCTTAAGGAGGAATTTGGAGATTTTCTACATTTGCCTAGGATTTCCAGCCACCTGGCAGCCCTACGAAACTACTGCTAGGGCTGCAAGCAGGCTGTGGGCACATACATATGTACATAGTCATCCTCTGTGGCACAGGCTCGGGGAGTCCAACACCAGACTGAGTGATGGCCCTGCAGAGTCTGAGTCCTGCCACGTGCATTGGAGACAGGCTTAGGTGCTTCTTGCTCAGCTGTTTTTTTCTTCCAGATACTGAAACTACCTTGTGCATGCTGCTGGTGGCAGGTGTGCTCTGCAACCAAAGATCCACCCCACACGCAGCAGGATGCCCAGGAACTTCGGCGATGCTGGGCTTGGTATGGCTGCTGGTGTAGCCATAAAAGGATTCACCCACAGTGAATCACGGTCTCAAGTGAAGTCTGGGGCTGAGCAAGGAGCTGAGCTGAAATACTGCTAGACCCGAGTGAATGGTTTTGCTAGTGCTAGACTTGTCCTACTGCAGCTATAGGAGCTGAGGAGCAGTTTTGTTGAGACAAGAGCTGATTCAGTGCACCCGTTGTGTAAATCTTGCCCATTTCCTTTGTGTTCCAGTAGGTTTGGTTGAAGAACCGGCAGATTACAGCTGATATCAAGGTATGTTTGGGCTTTTTATCCCATTTATTTGTATAAGTTTTCACTTACAGAGAAATAAATGAATCCAGTAAGCACACAAAGAAGAGTTTATCCTTCTCTGTTACGAGCTTTTTACTATTCACATTCTCACGTGTCCTGTGTTTTTCGATGCAAAGCCTTCTCCTTACTGTCTAAACAGGGAAGTGCTGGTATTTATTTATTTTTTAACATCAATATTTAATTGTGGGCAGTTCCTAATTATCTACTGCTAATTTAAAATGGGAAGATGAAGTCCTTGATTTGACAAACTGCCTGCTGAAGCCAAGGGGAAATGCTGCTGTGCAAGAACTGTGACCTGCACGTGATAAGCAATAGGTTTTCTTTGCATTTTTCCTAAGTGTAATATCTGCAATGGCTGACTTGAAAATCCCTCCTCAGATATATTGTCAAACAGCAGTAACACCAAAGTATTTGACTTGGCTTTCTTTGGTTGTTCTTATAAGAAAGGAGGGAGGAGCGGGATTTTGGCAGGTGTAAATGGGTGAAATCAATGCAGCTACACAGCTGGAGATCCGGTCCTTTGGTGTCTGATGAGGAAGAAACCAACTCTTTACTTTTTATCCCTGAGGCAGGTCAAGCGCTGCCTGTTGCCACAACCTACATTGCTTTGACGAGTTGTGCTGTTAGTTCAGGCTCTACTTTTCCGAACCGCCTGTGCACGTGCCGGCGGTGGGAACTGCGGGCACGCCGTGCCCAGCCCTGTGCCTGAGTTTCCCCGTTTGGCACTTTGATCAGCTCATCCTAAACTAGAGCCGAGGCATTAGCCAAAATGCAAGCAACCCAGGAATTTGAGCTTGAATACGAGTCAGAGCTCGCAGGACCGTGTTGGTCGTGAAAGCATCTTTATTCTTGATCTGCAAGAAAGATTTCCTCGTGCTGTTTTCTGTGCCGAACCGATGGGATCGGGATTACTGTCTATCAGGCGACAAGGGAACCCTCCAGCTCGCAGAAGGTATATGATTAGAGAGGACCCTAGGGTAAGGCGATTCCCAATGGGGCTTATAAGGGAGCACGTAGTGCTGAAGCAGCACATGTTACGGGCTTCCACTGCCGGGAAGCCGGGGCTGGCATCACTGCAGACACTCCCCACCAGTGGATGTTGCTGCAGGCACATCAGAATTTCTTAATGTAGTGAAGAAGAAAGGGGGAAGAGGACAGCAGGGAAGAGAAATCAGGGGAAAAATGTATAAAAAATTCACTACATAAATTAGCTGCGCTTCTTGCAGCAAAACTAACAGTTTCTTTTGAATGTGAATTCTGTTGCTTCTCTTAACTAAATGCCTAAAGGAATTGTATCACATAATATACAAGGGTAATTATTAAAAATGCATAAATAGTCTTGTAGGTACAAAAAGTTGCAACTTGTCTCCAGCAAAACATTAAAAGGTTTGCATATGTCAATGAATTACAGGCTGTTTGCTTTTAATCGCTGCTATTTTGGGAGTTCCTGTAAGGATGTTTTTAGAAGAAACACATTTGGTAATTGGAGGAGGCTGCCCCATTGTAATGGGCAGTTGAAACCCAAAGGAGGCCTAGTGAGGATTATTCAGGGTGTCTAACGGTTTTGGCTCTGGCTTTGGGTGTTAAGTATCGGCTAACATGTTTATGCCTGGCCTTCAGATGTCCAAATACAAAGGCTCTTTTCTTCTGCTCCTGGCAAGAATCCAGGCCAATCTTAGAATATTTGCCCATCCTCCTCTTCTGTATCCGACCCATCATTGAGGACAGTGTTTCTCTTGGAGTTTCATCTGAAAAACACTACAGCAAAGGAATGCTCACTGACCCAGAAGCCCAGTGACAAGAAGAGGGAATTATATGTGTATGAATGTCTGCCTTTGGGAAAAAAAGCACACGGAAAGAGAACTACAACAAATCCAAAGTTTCTTTCCAAATTGAGCCACCTGGATTTTTTCTTTTTAAAAGTCAGATCTGGTGGGACATGCTTGGATAATTTTTTTTAAGGCAAAATATTGTTAAGACAGCCTGCTTACTATTACAGCTCTGAGATTCAAGAAATAGAAAATGTAGGTTTGTGTTGAAGAGCACAGGCATCAGTTCAGATTGATACTTGGAGATTATCCTGAGCTAGAATAATGTATTTATGACTAGGGTCAAAGGGCTTACCCACATGAATAAGGCCTAGCAGGATCAGGCTCTGCTGCTTACAGCCAGCCAGGGATGGATAATGTGATATGAAAACAGACCTTTTTGGATTGTTTTCTTCAAGCTTATACATCTAATTTCTGTCTCTGTGTTTGAAGCTCATAAAAGCATTTGATGCAGTCCTTAATATTGGTCAATATTTTCTTTTTGATTCTATATTTTTGACCCCAGTCCTGTAGTTCCAGATGATGGAAAAAGAGATGAGTGCTTCTTGCAAGCAGCTAGAAGCCAGTTTCTAAGGACTTGTGTTATTTGTAAGAGAAAGGATTGCCAATACGAACATTGTGGTATCAGTCCCAGGGTTTGTCATCCGAGTGCTCCAGTTTAGATTAGAAAAGATCAGACAGAGAAAACCTGCGTTCAGCTAAGTCCTTGTGTTTCTCAGTTTCCACAGATACGCACAGTGTCTGTAACGTATCTTCTCAGTTTAAAGTCTGATGCGCTACAATGAATGGCGATGATAGAATACAATAAATGCATTTTACTGGCTAACAAGATGGGAAAGAAAATGAAAGGTATTCTTAAGTCTTAATCATTGGCTTCTGTATTCAGGCTTTGTTTCAATAAGCGCAATTCATCAACTGTTTACAAGAAGTATTTAGTTATTGAGAGTATTTGCATGCTGCGTTGATGTCCTTCTAGTGTAGTTAATGTGTTTGTTTTTATGACTCACAGAAGAACTCCGAATCTTTTGGTGTTCATACAACTCTGTCTCTGCTGAAAGAGCCTCTCCTTTCCTTAATCCAGATCTCCAGCCAACGCACCCGCCTCCAGATTTTCGGCAAGGAAGAGCAACGGAAGTTAACTGACAGACAAGAGCTGGAAGGCAGGTCACACTGATTATGCAGGTAGCGTTTCCAGCACTGTTGTGTCTGCCTTCTCCCGTCAAAGAGTGATTTGGATGGAAAGACTGAAGGACCAGCCATCATTAATGCCCTTACAAAAGTTGCTCCCTCTCCCTCTGCTGCTGAAGCAAAGGCAAAATCTCCAAATGATTTCAAGAGGAGCAGGATTGGGCCCTTAGGCTGTACATAAGTGTCTGTGTTGGAAAAGAGAATGTACAATGTTGGATGCTTCTTATAATATAAGATTAGATCAAATCCTTTCAGTGCCCTGAAGCTTTATAACTTAATGCTGGGCTACCTGTGGCAGATAGCGAGTGAATGCCTGTCAGCATGGATCATCCTCTCAGCGTTCACTAAAAATGTACAATTCTCATTTTGCAGCATTTGAGATCTTTTAAAAAATAGAATCTGGTGGGAATAGAATGTAACATCAAGACAAGTAGCTTCAATTTTTACCTGATCATTGGCATATTCAAGGTATTTTATATATAGTGATGCCTGACAAGCAATCAATGGACAGCCAGAAAATCAGTTGGTTGTTAGTCTTCTCGTCGAGGTGCATGAAAATTATATGTAGCTAGTCTGAGGGAACGGTTTGCCAGGCAAATAAACTGGTATTTTCCACAAAAGCAAAAACATGCTGATGCTTATCAGGTGAAAGGAATCTCCCCAGTCCCATCTCTAATCTGCCTGTGAAGGAAATGTTCTTGCTGGAGTGTGACCTTGTCTCAGTGGCCACAGCTGCATGGAGCTCCACAGTGTGTCTCCTTGCCTCCTTGGTGGTCTTCAGGGTGGGTGACTGACTCTAGTGCCTCCTGCACACCTGGGGTCCTGGGAGGTGGGGAAAGGGTGGGGTGGTGAGCACCCATGGCCTGTCCCAACCCCTATGGGGGCACAGCCATGGTGGGAAACTGGGAAATATGGTGATTATGCCCGATTAGCACATAGGAGAGCACAGCAACATAGCTACATGTTAACGTGTGTTGTAGGAGCTCCCCTGGAGTGTTTGGATGCCCAAATCTTACCGACTTTGGACTGTTGGATGGAGCTTCCCCAGATGCACTTCTGTGCTTGAGGTCAGAGCTTTGCCTTTGTGTTTCACACACCATCTTACCTGAATGGCCACACTCTAGGGATCTGAGACTTCCCAAAAAGCAGGCATGCCTTTGTACCAAAACCCAAGCCAAACCCAGCACTGAGTGAGATGGGCCAGGGCAGGTGGCACAGCGTGGCTTAAGAGAGTTGTATGCTCTTCTCCCCCCAAAACAGTGTGCTCTGAGCCATGCTGCCTTCACATCCCAGGCTGCCCCCAGATGCTGGGTGGACAATGTGCTGCTACCTGCAGAACTAGCAGGTGGCCTGGGGCATGGTCATGCCAACAGCAAACACTGCAGAGAACTGCCCAGCTGCACTCGGGCTTCACCCCCGCTTAATTTGATGGTGTAGGTGCTTCACTGAATGATGGCCCCATGCCCTCACCAGCCCTTCACCTTCCAGCAGAGGACAAATCTGTGCAAGGCTGACGGCTCACAGGCTGAGGTTACGGAGGTGAACTCTGAAGACCTCTGGCTTTCTCTCTGCCCTGCATTTTACGTAGGAGTCAGACAGAGCTGAAATGGGACAAAGCGTTTCCACCCCGCACTTTCATGACTGGAATTTTGAGCCATTCATTTTTTTGGAATTAAAAGCTGCTTTTTACATAAGTAATATACAGTAAGTCGGTGAATACCAATTAAAAGCATATTTCACAAAATTAGACTTCCAGTTGCCTGTTCTATTGAATATCAGTTGGTAATAAGTTTTCCTCATTTCCCTGAGCATGTAATTTTTCCCTTGAATTCTTGAGTCACTGCTTTGATCACTTCTTGATTGCTTAAAGGCTGTGAGTCAGTAATATTTCCCAGTTTTGCTGTCACATCAAAGATCTTTGAGGGGCTTTCTCCAATAGAAGGCAGCCAAGGTTCCTGGTTGACATAGTTCATCACCATGCCGAAGCTATGCTGCACAAATGAAAATAGGGAATAATGCATCACCTTTAGCCATTTGTGTAATCATTTGAATAATATGTATCACCTCCTTAAATGGGCCAGCTGCTACACAGCATTTTTTTTTTCTCGAATTTTTACACTTGAAAATATGGAGGGCAAATATTAAACAGGAAAGGTGATTTTTATCCAGACATGCTCATGAATGGAAGCAAAGGCAGTTGCTTTGTTTACAGATTTTTGCTGTTGCTTTATTCAGGCATTTATGACATGAACAATTCTGGCATTGAAAAGCCTCACATTTTTACAGAAACATCATTTAATGTGATAATATGCAAAGTATGACAAAAGCCCCTGTTGTGGTTTAACCCGGCAGGCAGTCAAACACCACACAGCCGCTCGCTCACTCCCCCTTCCCCTCAGTGGGATGGGGGAGAGAATCGGAAAAAAAAAGTAAAATTCGTGGATTGAGATAAAAACAGTTTAATAAAACAGAAAAGGAAGGGAAAATAATAATAATAATAATAATAATGATAGAATATACAAAATGAGTGATGCACAATGCAATTGCTCACCACCTGCTGAGCGATACCCAAGCAGCGATCGCTACTTCCTGGACCACGCCTCCTATTAATATATTGAGCATGTCGTCACATGGTATGGAATACCCCGCTGGCCAGTTGGGCTAGCTGTCCCGGCTATGCTCCCTCCCAGCTTCTTGTGCACCTGGCAGAGCATGGGAAACTGAAAAGTCCTTGACTAGCAGACTACTTAGCAACAACTAAAAATATCAGTGTCTTATCAACATTCTTTTCATACTAAATCCAAAACACAGCACTAGGAAGAAAATTAACTCTATCCCAGCCGAAACCAGGACAGCCCCGAACAGTATAAACAATTTGCACAGGATTCAGACTTTCAGTTTGGTACAGCAATTCGTATCCCGCAGCGGCAGTTTTGATCAGCTTAAATCATTGACGTGCCTCACCACAGCACGCCAGGTCCTGACATCCTCACTCCACTTTGGTTTGGGCTCCTCTTTGGCAAACCTTGGGCTGATTTCCAAATAAGCTGGGTCTGAGCAAAATGAGGGCCAAATTGCCATCGAGTCCGACAGCCGGGCACGGTTTTCCTTCGCTTGTGGGAAGGGGGAAAGTCTAATTCCCCACCAGCTGCTGTGAGCCAGGTGGCCTGTGGGGGCTGTGTCACCAAAGCCTCTGGGCTTTCATCTTTGGATGCGAAACCCCGCAATGCCGAAAGAAGGGCATCACGCCCAGCCCCACCTGAGCTGCCTGAATCTTCATTTTCCTTCCTCGGTGGGAGAGTCAGGGTGTGCCCAGGCATCCCTTTGGGATGCACGGGGGGTACCTGGGCAATACTATCACCCGCAGAGGGAGAAATGGGTGGGGGAAGAGACTTGCTTTGGTATTACGTGAAAGCAAAAGGTCTCTCTGAACAACGGTAGGAATCTTGTGGAAAATTTAACTTCTTCAGGAACAGCGAGTATTTCCAGTGTGAACTTCGCTGCCGTTATTCCTGGAGCAAATAAATTACAATGGGAAGGTATTCAAAGGGACACTGTCACCTTACAGCTCCTACACTGCAAACGAACAAATGCATTTACCTGTGTTACAAATCCCACCTTAACCTTATTAAAAGTGAAAGAATTTTTAAAAATCCAATTTACTTGTCACTCTTTCTGCTTTGTTTACTGGTTGTGTTTTCTCACTGTGGACGATAGAAATCAATGAAGTCTGATTCGCCTGTGTTTGAGTCACTTTCACTTTCAGGTTTTCAGGTTTGGGGCGGAAAGTTCAGGGGAATGGTTATTTCATCAAATATGACTGTTTTCACTTGCAATTAAAAAAATCAGTGGCAACATTTCTATTCAGACATAAGTTTTGTAAAAGTCTGCTTCTGTGAGATTTAAACTTTGGACCAACCTTGGCAGTGTCCTTTGAAAGATGTAGCTAAGTAAAACCTACTGGTAATAAAAATAATACTTTTCATTATCATGGCAGATGGGAGACCAGTTCTGCAGCGGGACCCCATTTTTATAGGTATTGCATAAATAAGGGATAGCATATAGTCACAGCCTCTGAAACAAGGGGTAGATACACCCCTAACGAGAACAAGGATAATGAGATACTAATATTCAGCAGTATGAGCCACGATTTCAGCAGCCCAAGAAACCACAGTTCTTGTATGTGGCAAAGGCTGTTCTGCAGAGGAATATGAAAGCAGATAAAGGAGTAACTTTGCAGATATTTACATGAGATTCTCATAAGCACAAGGGGCAGCTTTTGATCAAAGGATATAAATCTGGGTGAATCTAAATGTGTTTTTTTCCTAGGCTGGAGTTCCCTATTCTGTGTTACTGCAGGAGGGCTCAATTTAGGTCCTCATAATGGTATGCAAAACTTGCAAAATGTATCCCAGCTGGGGCATGCTCTCTAGGTAAGGCTTCCTTCTTGCTCCAACAGGACTTCAATTCAGGGAGTTACTGAAAGAGTGAAACAGAATAGCAAATGCTGTCTGCATTCTGAAAGGTACCCCTAACCTTCTGTCAGAAAGGATTTCAGGACTGGGCCTCGAGCTTCTGTTTACTGAGAGTCTCCATTCAGTTCAGGCTAGTGTGTTCCAATGAGATATTGTCAGTAAAATCTAAATTATAGTAAAAGTACATAATTTGAATAATTAAGAATTGGTTTATTTATTTAAAAATGCAAAGTCAGCTCAAAGAATTTACAGTCTAAAGTATTTTTCATTCATAACATTTCAGTGGAAATGTCATTGATTCCAAGGAATAGGTTTTGTGGTTTACTATTGACTGAGATGACTAGCCAGAGTGCCCCTGGTGACCCAAAAGACTCGCCCTTCTTCCTTACTGAAGTGTGAGAACTGGTTGGACGCAGAAGTCGCTACTCTGCATGACTAGGCACTGTTAATAGGCTGGCCAGTCATTCACATATATGGATGACTCATTTATACTGTGTTTGGCATATACTGCATAATCCTGCAAAAGCCAAAMCAGCAGAAGCAGTCAATCAGGGACGGATCGTTCCTTTTCTACTTAGAGAAGTGATGAAACTCCCAAATCCAGCCTCAAAACAATAGAAAATGGTAGCTCCAGGTTTCAGCAATCCAAGCATTGGAAGATGCCTGGATCAGAGTCCTGCTTTGTGCTCCTTCTGGACCGAGCGCTAAAGKTCTCACCCGAAAGGAGCTGTTTTTTGTTTAAAAATGCTGAGAGTAGAGATTTCATCGAGCGGACACCACTTCATCAAGTAGCTGTCTGCATGYCTTTCAGTCACTGCTCCTCCTGACGAGCTCATGTTCTTACAGGCAGCATCTAATTGCTATAAATACCTGCAATGTATCATTCACTTCTCCTYCTTAACATAAAACTTTGGCTTTAGAGGAAAATGGCATCTGTTATTCCTGACATTTCTAAATCTCCCACTGTTGCTAGATGACACCAGGCAGGGTGGCAAGAGGAAGAGATCAGATTGCTTCCAGGTAAGCTGGCAAATTGCTCTGAGGACCCCTCAAAGGCTATAGGTATCATGGGCAGGAAATTCCCAGACAGTGAACCCTCTTGTACTGGTGGGCTGGGAGTTGTTTTTAAAGGGGGGAGAAATGGGGGATAAGAAAAGAAGACCTTGTAGAAAATTCCAGTCTCTATTCATAAGACTTGTGATAAAAATGACCTCATGTGTTTCATAGTGCAGCAAACAGAGTTGAAGAATGCAGTCTTGTGGCCAAGAGGAGGGTGTTTCAGTGASCACTTAAGAATATTTGAATCACACAGCGGCTTATTTCGCTGTTCTCTCTTATTCCTGACAGCACAGGGTTTAGAGAGGCTCTCTGAGTGGGATGGAGACACTGGGGTTTTAGTATGGGTAACTTAGTTGCACTCTTTCATTTGTACACCKTTTTTCTCCTTGCAGAAGGAGGGACCAGATTTTTGGCCTTCCAAGACATCTCATAATCTATCTGTGTCTGTCTGTCCGTCATAGATTTAGTTCTTTGAGCTATGATACTAAGAGCCCTCCAGGGCCAAACTWCTTGGGGAATGAATACAAACACAGTCTTCTGCAATTAATACAAACACAGTCGTCTGCAATCAATACTAGAAACGCTTTCAAAATACTTTTATATCCTTAAAAGAACCTGTAGAGATGAAACCTACTCACCCCCAACATTGCTGCTATTATACGCATTTGCTACAAAGCTTAGAGTGACCAATGACACTTCTCCTCTTTGGCCAACACGTTCAGAAAGCTCTCCATTCTCCCATTTTCACTATACAGCACCAGTTGCTTTGTCTTTCCAACACATCCTAAAAGCGAACGGGCATGTGAGTACTGTCTGGATTATCCAGTTTCTCAGCCCAGCTCCCATCCAAACCTCTCCTAGGAAAACAAGGCTATGGGTTCTTATGGCCAGTTCCAGGCTCTGAGGCGTGAGACGGCCATTTCCTTGACTTATGAATCTGGAGATCCAAAACCTGTATCAACAGTGGTACGCTTAGGATGTAGCAAACATAGCTTTTGGAYCTGACATGTCATCAGCTGCTCAGTCCTCAGGGATGTTTCCAACTCCTGTATTTTTGACTTTTTCCCCACTTGCAGCTTTGCAGAGATCTGCATTGAGATGGAAGCAAGCGGGAATTGCAAAGCTCCTCTCCCATAATGAAAGCTCTTGTAACTGCTTGCTTCTGKCTCTTTGTCTGTTTTTTGGAGAGGCCCTACCCTCCTGTGTAGACACAAGAGATCTCAGCTGAAACACAGGTCTCTCCTTTGCTGTCTCCCCCCTTTTCCTGAGACTTAAGAGGAAATCTAATGCTGCAATATAAGCATGCAGGTTACACTTGTATTTAGTTCAATGGACTCTCCTTTCTAACAGTTTACTTTGTCTCTTCTAATTCAAGCATGTCAGTAGCAAGTATCATATCTGTGACATCGATAATAAAAATCCCATTGTAAATGCCGGGGTGTCATTTTCCATTCCGCCTAAACAATCCCGAGCTTTGTACTTTCTGGAGTGGCCTCTGTCTTTCACAGGTGACATTTGCAAATGGGGATCCGCATGTGTAAACCACGCAGCTAACCATCTCATTTCCATACGTACAGGCTGGCATAGGCGCACTTTGTGTCAMTGAGGAGGCTAGTCTGCAGCAGACAGAAATTTGGCTATAACGGATTTACCACGAAAGAGAAGGTCCTTCTCCCTTCGCAGGGGTGTCAGCCTGGTGGAGGYAGTGATGGAGGCATGCTGCGTGGTACCCGGTGACTCCAAGTGCCACTTCATGCTCTTTGTTTAGAAGGGAAAATCGGGAGAATCATCCACAAGCTTGTGTGCTTTGATTCTGAAATGCTTTTCTTGACATGCTTTGACCTGGGATGCCAAGGGAAGTTGATACCTAACTTGTGTGGAAAGCAGCCGATGGTGGCACTTCCAGCACCCTGGAGTAGCTGGACCACTCTGCAGGCTCTCAGAGATGTGGAAGACGGAGCTCCCAGTTGTGCAGGGCTGGTTTCAAGCCAGCCAGGACCTTTTCTGCATCAGCACCATGGCTTCTTCTGTGGCTCTGCCAGCATTGCAGCGGCAATGTGGAGGGACCGTGCTCCCTTCTCAGAAGAAGTGATTCATTTTCAGAAAATGTGGCCCTTGGGAAGGCTTAGTTTACTGAGTAGGGGGTCGAAATTGTGTATTTTTGTGATCTTATTCCTTCTTAGAATTACACCATCGTTTATATACTCTTATAAAGCACACCAATTACTCTAAATATGTACCGACATATACCAAAGTAGCTAAAAAGGAACAATTACGAGACTATTTGGCATGGTTACAGCATCTGTGAAAAAGACATCTTTCATGTGTAACACAATTTGTCCAGAATTAATGAAAATATCCAGGGCTGTTTTTATGAAGTAATTTGTCACATTAAACTAAAAAAACCTAAGGTTATGTCGGACATGAAAAGAAACTCCCCGAAGGTCAAAGCAATTAAACATTGGAACAACCCGTCAACCCAGAGGTCACCGAGGCCTCATCTAATGAGAACGTTCAAACGGGAGGAAATCCTGCAATCRTCTCTATTCATTTCTTTGCCAGGTTAAATACCCATTTGAAGTCCTGGCACAGCGCAACCAATGGAAAAATTCCCATGGGCTTGATTGGGACTGCTTTTTTTTCTGGAATTTAATAAAACCTTTTGTATTTCAAACAGATCTGGAATAGTTGTGAATTTGCAGCTTCTATGAACTCCTGTAAACCAGAAGACCTGCAAGGAACCCAGCAGTAGCATCTTCAATAGCTTTTCCTTTCTTCCTTGGTATTAATATTAATAGCTAACATTTGGCTGTTGTGAACAGATTCACATTTAATTGTTTCGAGGGAATGTGTGTGTTCACAGTCGCAAAAGAACTACTGCAGAAAGCAACTTTAGAAGAGGACAGTCCAACAGGAGGAGAGTGATTATACAAATCTGGCAAGACTATAGCGTGCTTTTAGCATTCAGTCATATCTTTTCATAGTTTGGAAATCTCAGTAATAAAAAGGACTCATCACTAACAACCTGAGAATTTGTGTGCTGCCCTAACCTTCTGGAAGTAGATATAATAAGATTTATAAATACCTCTCCTTTAAAACTGATATAGAAAAATGCCAGGTAAGCTCACACAGATTTGTAGAAAGAACTATGTGGGTCAAGTGCTACAAATTTTTTGTGAGCCTCGGATGGGCAAACTGTTTTAGAGCTGGTAATGGTAGCACAGCACGGAGYAGTTTCTTTCCGTTTCTTCCTTTCTGTGCTTTACTGCCTTGGTGTTTTCATTAACACTGCTCCCTCTTGTTTTCCACTCCTTCCTTCTCTTTTTTTTGGGGTGTATGAATATCTGAGAAGTGTTGTACAATGCTAGGTTGTTAGGAAATTATGTTCTATAGGTTATAATTTCCATAGGCATTTCCCTGCTTTAAAGCAGGTGCTTTTACTATAAACAAAGAAAGCCAAAAAAAATTGGAACCAATGTCTTTGTGAAAGATTGACATATTAAGTATATTTTTATATTAGACAGAAGAATAAAAGACAAAATAAGTGCTTGGGACTATGTATCATCATATGTCCATGTACTGAGGTCCACGTGATTCTGTGCAGGGACTGAGGGTAAAACCAATGAAACCGGTTGGAGTTCATTATGTAGTGATGAAACATGTGATAGCTTTTCATTTGGAGCAGTTTAAGTCTTGATCCAGTTGGATTAGGAACATGCATCATTTATAAGACAAAATTTGGTATTTTGTGCTTTTTGGCTAAGTGGGATATAATGCATTCCTGTTTTCTACACTTGACTGCTCATCAACTTTTAGTTCAGATATTGAACAATAATGGTGTTCTGTAGTGTGGAGATGGGGTTGCAAGTAAAGATTGCAGTAATCACTGATGCTGATGTTTTATCAGCAATCACCATATACAAATGGGAAATGGCTCAAAACACACACTTCATAATGATTCATCCATAACTTCACTAATTCTCCACTGGTAAATAATGATATCATTGCTCCAACCATGTCAGACATCATTCGTGTCTTACTTTCCTTCCACAGTCATTGAGTTTGAGGGTTCATTTTAACGTGATTTCACCAGCAGAACAGCAGACACATGGAGCTGGCAGTGATGATAGGGCTGAGCTGAAAGTTTTCCCTTTCTTCCCCTGCGAAAACATACCTTCAAATAGTATTCATACTTACCACAAAGAGGAGAAAAAGCATTTGGTGTTCTGAAATGTAATGGTAATAGGACATGGAATAACATTTAGGAGAAGAAAAATTCAAAGTCTACATTCAGTGTTTTCCCCACTGTCAGAAGCTCCACAGAAAATCGGCTTGAGACACCAATTTTCTTAAAGGAATCTGGATTTAGACATGACACAATCACTAATATTGTCAATGCATTAAATAACTCAGCAGCATTTTATGTCTGAGAGGTTTTTTTATGTCCTGCCAGCGCTTTTAAATGATACGAGTACATGGTTCAGCCAGGTTTCAGGCAGTGTCTGCAGGGGAAGGGAGAAGTTGGGGCAGCTCTGGAAAATTGTTCAGGTGTTTAGCTTTAAAATGAGTACTTTTTAGGGCTAAAGGGGTGCCCTTCAAAAAAGAATAAATCAGAAGGTTCCACCAGATTAAACCCAGTATTTTGAATATTACTTTTAAAATGTTTTTAAAAGATACTAATCAACAGTTTGTGCACCACGGGCAACGGCTGAATTCATATTCACTCTACCAGGCAAGTTTAGAGCCCAGTGGAGCAGGACAGCGCAGAGCGGGTATATCCATCGCACGGCGTTAACCTCACTGTACCAGGGTGAATTTGACCATATCAATGGCAAAAGGGCTCCTGCCCAAGAACAGGAAAAGACAATCAGGGAATGTTTCTTTCCCCCAAGAACTGTTTTCTACCCCAGATACTGCTTCTTGGAAACATGCGTCAAGAGCAGGCATTGCAATGTCATCTCCCCCTTCGATGTCTGCAAGGTACGCATTTTCCTCTGAGCTAGTTTTCATTGTCTGCTTCTCCTGGCAGAAAAATATGCACTTTTAGGGCACAGTTCCTCTTATCTACTGCTACTTGAGGAGCAGCATTGCTTTTTGGTTAGATAAGTCCACCCCAAAGGCTTTGTGGAGATCTGTGTTTTCTGGAGCTCCCTATATTGATCCATAAGGCCTTCTCCTTTTCCTCTTTCAAATCTTTCCTTCAGACCTTCTTTTCTAAGATTGCAAGGCCATGCAAACTGAAAGGACAAGTTTTAAATGAACACACAGCAACAGCTGATTGAAACCTGATGCAGGTTCTGCAACCTGGTGGTGGTTCTGCGTCAACCAGAGAGGAGGAGATGCCTCATGAGCTCAGTCTCAGCCACACAGTCCCTGTGGGAGAGCGTGAGGCCTGGAGGGAAGCACCATCTTGTGGCTTTCATTTTCAGTGGTTGGCTATGGAAATGGGTGTGATTTTTAACAGCTTGTTCTACCCCACCAGCACAGCCCAGTTTCTTCCAGCTCTTGTCTTTTTTCCACTTGGTTGATAAAGTCCTGTGTAAAGGGTATTGAATTTTACAGGTATTTGTAGGCAGGGCTACTAACAATCTTGGAACGAAGCAAAACAAGAGTGCAACCCACACATCAGATAATGACAGACACCAGGGAGCGGTGGGCATCGAGCTCTCAGGGGTTTCCAGGAGTAACTGGGGAACCTGCCTCCTTTTGAAACTCTCCTTCTCCAATCAGTAAATGGAGGAAAGATAATGAGCTTTTGTAACAGGCATGGGACTGCTAATAAAAGCTTGTCTTGCTGACATCCCTTTATTGAAATTATTATGTGTTCCTTTTCATGTTGAAGCAAGATTAAAAAAACCCTAGGACATTACTGTTTTATTGGATACAGGAATCTATGCAGTGCCAGGAGAAAGACAAAAATCTAACCCAAATTTTCATCTACAAGTTGGACATGAGGACTATATCATCTTTTCTAACAGATACCATCAGACAAAAGTGATCTTTTAAGAAGAAGCTGACTTTCTGTTGACAGAGATGGACACAGACATTGAATGATCTCAGGGCCAAAACTAGAAGAATGTAGCTGGATCAGCAAAATGTCATGGTTAATAGTATCAAAAGCAACCAAAATAATTAAAAAGCAATAGGTCAGTCACATTGCCACACTCTGATGACTGTAATAAATAATTAAAAATTCAAAACAGTGCAGCCTCAGTATTATGGAAATCAAACTGGACTTTAGGGAAATTTTTTGTGACTAGATGGTCAGACACATGATCATCTTTCCATTCATCCCCCCGCCCCCCCCAATCCTTTTCCAAGGTCTTAGGGATGGGAGGTGAAAAAGAAGGTGATAATTCAAGATGATTAGGAGACAACGGTAACTTATTTGTGATAACTGAATAATAGCAGCACAATTCAAAACAGATAAAACATAATCACAAACAAGCTGTAGGATTCCCCATGTTGAAATAAAAGGATCAAACACGCACAGAGGCATTGATTGCACTTGGGGGTATTTTGGATCTGGATCATGTAAAGCTTTTGCATGAACTTAATTTACTCCCATTAGCTCTGAGAATGTCAATGGAGCACATCAAATTATATGTCTGCCTAGATTGTTGCAGTATCAGACTGTAGGGTGAATCTGACCAAGACAAGTCGAAATAATCAGCTAAGAGATGGTCAGAGAAGAGAGATGGGATATACAAATAATTAAAAGGCGACAGAAGAAGGCAGCAAAAATTTCTGCAGAAGTTTCAAAAAGGAGTTTTGCTGTGTAACGAAAAGAGCTCTTGATCAACTTGAAACAACTTAATAGGACTTGAAGGCTAGCTAGGCTTTTGCTTTTTTAAAGTGACACTGTCAAACAGTTTGAGTGCATTGATATCTTATTATATTTTATATAACAAAATTGAAATTTGGTTTTGATTTATTTTCCCTTATTCAGTTCTGGAAACACAGAAATACAACTATCCCATGAAGATGAAATACTGAGTCGCTAACATCAAAGACAATGTTCCCATTGACTTGAGTTCTCAGCCCCCAGGCCTCTGCGGGCAGCAGGAGCAGCCGTGTCCATCCTACGGGTCAGAGCCATTGTTGGGGCAATGCGTGCTGCTCCAACAGTGTGCCCTGGCTGCCGTGGCCCCCTAAGCCAGACGGGCATCCCTGGCCATTTTGCTGTCCACGGTAGCATATAACCCTGTTAATTTTACATGATCAGGTGAAACAGCAAACCAAAATACAGAGAGAAAAACATATTATAAGTCCTTACCCTAGTAAGGATGTTGTGCCTTACAACAGGCCTTATCAACTATTAGCAGGTATGAAAGAAAGCAAAAGATTGCATTTTGATATGTACCTGAGCTTCTCCCACTAAGATTGTCAAAGGAAAATATATCAAAATCCTTTCTGATCTAGAAGGCACATTAATCAGTACTTTTCTTGACAAATCAACCATTAAACGGAATGATCCATTTCAAAATTGGTGCATAAATCCAATTTAACAATTTGTCAGTAGAATGGAGGAGTTAAAAAACCTCTTAACCAAAATCATGAGTTATACCGTTATTAGTTTTGAATTAAAGTTTAAACACGGTAGAATACAGAAAGACATAGGACCAGTTTTCATGCTTGTTGCAATGGCATCCATTCCAGTTATTCCACCGAATTCAGTTGAGTTCCTGACAATTCATACTTCCTGATGAAGGCGAATTTGCTTAATAATCTGGCTGCTGGCAGACAGCACAACTTATGATTCTTACTGAGATCTTGCACATCACTTTTCAGCTATAGATCCCAAAATGCATACTTGACACTGAAGATCCTGTTGTGACTTTGATGTCAGCAAATCTGTAAAAATACCAAGAGTCCTACAAAGATTTTGAGATGTTAGTAGAAATAAGTGTGTCTCAAAGCCATAAGGGACAGGAGTCATAATAAACACAGTGGGTCAAGTTCACTGCTGATATTGATGACAGTATAAATGGCAGCTCAGATAAGATCACATACTGGTATAAGTGATTAAAAAGATAACATACTGATTCAGAACTAAAGAATCCTGTGAAGCTGAAACTAACAACTACCAGTGGAAGAGGACAATGCACCGATATCAACTAACCAAAACATTCCCTTCACCAACATCTTTTTGTGTTGCAACCTTTAAATGCCACCACTGGTGCAGGAAGACAGCATCTATTAATATCAAATACAAAAAGTTGCTGCTGGATTTTCTGCTGCAAAACAGAAAAAGCCCAGTGGAGAAGCAGGATGTTGTTAGTATTAAAACATCTGGAGAGGTCATGATTCTGCTCTTCTGCACAGATCCCTCAGTCCTCCAGTCCTCTATAAGTTACTCATATAACTTACTCACTTTGGCAGCTATATTATGCCTTATCACTTACATCTATCTAACCAGTTTACAGCTGCTGTAGAAATTATGCTGGACCTTAGATTTTGTTCTGAGATTTAGCTGCTTATTTTTTTTTTATTTTGCCCAAGAAATTGATTCATAGGAAAATATCTCCACACCTTTTCCCTCAGTCTAGCAATCTTATCCACAAATCAATTCTACTAACCTGTGATTGCATTTTATTTAAAGCAAAATGATTGGTTGGAGTTTTGATTCAAGGAGAAGTAGCAAGATAGGGAGAAATCTGATGTTTTGCCAATAAACATCAATTAATGTCACAATGATATAAATAGAATCAGAAAAGAGTGGTACCACTTCTCCAGTTTGTCCCGAAACAGATATAGCAGATACAGTCACACTCAAAACAATGGGTTTTACAACTTTTTTTTTCAGAAAAGGTTTTCAGAAAACATACTTGCTGCAAGCAAAGCTAATAAGTTGCTCTGTTAGCATTGGGATTTACAAAAATTGATTTTCTATTGCACTGTGTCTTCTGGCTGAATCCTCTGGTGTCTAGTAGGGCTCAAGCAATGAACAGAGTGTTTGTGGGGTTTGGGGTGTTTTACTCTCTCAGGTAACTCCTCTGGCATCTGGTGGGAACGTGCACCCTGAAGCCGCCTTCTCAGCCAGGGCACCAGAAAGACCTGTCTCTTCTATCATTTGGCTCTCTTCATGAAACATGCAGGAATCAGGATGGCTTTGAACATTGTGCATTTCTGTTGGGTTGAGCTGAAAGTGCCAATGAGTTCAGAAGGAGGGTGGGGTAAAGGGGAAATAGTATCTCTCTCTTTCACACACGCCCCCCCCCCCCCCCCCCAATATGTGCAAAACCAGCATGACCATGCAAGCCTTATTTTCTTAAGAAAGCAAAATTCAGAAATTCCCGTTGACTTTGCAGAGCTCTAAGCCAGGAGTGTTGCTAGATATCACTGATGGGTCAGCCAAGTTGATAGTAGAATTACATTGAGAATTATGCTAAATGCGTTGAGGCCCATCTTATACAGGGTATTATCCGTGTGAATTATAATGAGTATTTCCTGGCTATGCAGGGCAACCTGCAGGGCACTGCAGGGACACAGGGGATAGTGGGGCCAGGGGAGGTGGGATGCATGAGCCTGCTGTAGAGGAGAGCATCCCAGTTGTAGTTCTGATGTCACATTACTTCCAGTTGACACCAGGACCAGGGAGCAAAGAATCTGGCTGGGTCAGCAGGCAGAGAAAGAGTGCATGGCTCAACGGGTTAAGTACTAATCGAGCGCTAACCCTGCCCAGAGGGTGGTGAATGAATGAGCGTCGTCCCCCTCTCCGTTCCAGCAGTGACCAGGATTCCTTTCCCAGCCCACCCCCGGGATTCCTCCCGCAGGAGGAAAAGGGAGAAAAGCAAATCCTTTCTCTCTGCTGGGCCCAGCGGGGCACGGAGCAGCGATCCCCCGCCCGCGCTTCCCCTCCTCACCCCCGTGCTGGCATGTGGCTGCTGCAGAAGTTGGGAGCTGTGGTTATGAAATGCAAATACGTTTGCAAGACTTTTAATTTCATTGAGGAGAAACACAGAATCCACGTGAGGAAAGGCACATGAATGAGATTTGCTGTTTAACAGTGTCTGTCCAAACAGAAAGACGAATTGAGATCCCTTTGAAAATGTGGTCCTCCTTGTTCTTTGAGCAGAATACAAAAGAAGGTGACTGCAGCCAATAATACTTTTCTAACCCTGTCACTTGGGGATTTCAGCACATTTTGTGAACTTTCCTCACTTACGTCTCTTAAAACCCATCTCAGCAGATAGCAAGTAATACTTTCCTCATTTTGGAGGGGGGGAACACTAAGTGCTGGAGAAGGGTTTTGCCCAAATCCTCCAGAAAACCTGTAGCAGAGGGAGGAAGCAGAATAATTTGATCAATTAATCTGCCCTTTCACATTTGTATCGTTGTTTCTTTTACTCCAAATAACTTCAGAGATTTGCATGGTAACAGACATTTTCTAGGGCAGTTTCTAATATCCTGAGCGAGCCCACTGAAGTGTACCATATCTACTGAAGTCAAAAGACCATCCTCAGACTAAGGTGCTGTGTGAAGCTGTCCTCATTTGGCTTATGATCAATAGCCCACAATAACACTTGGGCCAAGAGATTATAGACATTAATCTTGCCTCAGAACAATTTAGGATCATTAACCAACCCAACAGAAAGTCAGTGTATGCCTCTGCAAATGTAAATCAATTAAAAAAAAAAAAAAAATCTTTCTCTTGACATCTTTTAAAATCTCCTTTTCCCTTTCCTGGGGAAGGAGAGGGCTTAGCACAGAGGACATGGTTGGAAATGTATTTCTCTCTGGTGTAGTCCATCTTCTTTTTCAGTAAATCCTACTGTTGCACACAATTCCTGCAAAAAGAGACCTTGCTTTGCTTTTTTTCTTCCCATATGGAGGACCTTAGTAGACTCTGGTGATTAACAGAGTAGCATGCCAGCTAACAGCCAGTCATATGGAACATACTTTATTGGTTGCAGCGCTGTTTCATGGGTACTCACTGATATACAGTTTTGACATAAACTAGGGGGGTAGGTATGAGCAGAATCCCAGGTTTGGTCTTTGTGGATCCAACGGTGGAAGCGCAGCTGTATGTGAATGTTTGTGATTTTCTTAAGAATTTTCAGTGCTGTTGTATACACTTTCAATTTAAACCTAGGTCATAGACCTGTATCTTCTCAGAGGCGTACCCAGGTCTTATCTGGAGATGCATTTGTGTCCCTCAGCTGGGATCAGGCATACAGGTTTACAAGAGATCATTTTGGGTCAAAATGTTCCAAAAGACCAGCTTGGCAGCTCTTCTGCCTGTCAGCCAGGGAACAATCTTCTTCCTTCCCTTTCCCTTTCTCTTTCCCCTTCCCCTCCCCTTTCCCCTTCCCCTTCCTGTAGTATATTCTGGATAAAATTGGTGCTGAGGCTTATGGGGGGAAAAAGAAAGAAAAAGGGTAAAAATAGTAATCTAGGTAATAACTGGGTAGTACCTCCTCCTGCTGCAGGCATCCCACTATATTGGCCAGGCTTGATATCGCTTTCTCTTCAGCTGGTTCTGCTTGACAAGCAGCTGTTACCAGACTTGCAGAAAACTTATCTGGGACCTCTGAGATGCCTTCTTCCCCCCATATGGGACACCATCATGTCAGGCACATAACAGAACCGGTCAACATGATCTGTGCCGGAGGTGAGGGACCCAAGTGCTGGGGCACAGTGTCGCAGCTCACCTTCTGGTCTGCTCTTTGCACCAGCAAACAGGATGACTGCGGTGAGTGGGGGAGAAGAGACCCTGGCACTGAGCTGCAGGTATGGAAGGAAGGAGGTAACTGCAGGGGATGCATTCCCAAAATGTCTGGCTTGGTGCATCTGGCTGTATAGGAGCAGTGGAAGATGAGAGCGCTGCACCTGCTTACACCAGAGATGGATTTGGACTAAAAGACACAAAGAAGCAAATCTCAGAGAGGCAGAAATCTAGAGACAGAATTATAGATATTACTGAATCCCCAATGTATTTTTAAACTTCATTTTAAAGGGAAAACAATGGAAAAAAAGCCTCAAAGGCACATATTTAAGTGTTAGTTTCACGGTAATACCTCCTCAGAGATCTGACTTTATCACTACTGAAAGGAGAAAGCAGAAAATGGAATTGTTTTTGTTGTTCTATCATGTTTGTGACATGACGAAAACGTGGAGTTCTTCTGCCTTTTGCTTTTCACCTTGTTGAACTGCTGTCAGACTTCTGTAAATCGTTTGCACCATAAACAAGCTTTGTAAGTGAAAGGGCAAGTGCTGAGAAAAGCCAAAGGCAGAGATTTTATATTGAATCTTTTCTTACAGAGATAACTGACTTCAGTGTGGACCAGCTTCACCTAGATCTGGGAAGCTAAGCCAAGCATCACTGAAGACAATAGTATAATGAAGCTGAAACCACAGCAAGTGGGCTAAGACTCTGAATGTGTTGGTTTTGTTCTTAGGCAAAGAGTAAGATAATTGCGGCTGAGGGGATTTGGTTTTGAGCAAGAGCTACTGCCTTGTTTCTCCATAGCATTTCAGCCACAGATGTGTGGCAGAAAAGCTCCTGGAGAGACAGACAGCCCTTACACAGAAGTACTACCTGGAAACTGCCTGCTGTTGTGAAACTACGAGTTACTAATCGCAATGTAAAGTTTGCAAGACTGCCCCCGCGCACCAGTGATAGGATATCAAAACAGGAACAAAAGAGGATGCTTTTTGCTTGCATACGTGACTATTACAGTGTCAGTACCCAGCACAGCAGGCAGTTCTGCTCCTTTGGCAGGGAGCCAGCATTCAAGAAAAAGGCATCAGCATGGTGTAGAGCATGGCAATGACAGGCTGGGATAACCCGGTACTCGTGGGGAACGCTACCTGTATCAGTGCAAGGTGAGAGGCTTAACGAGGGAACCCGCTTCTGTTTTATCTTGGTAGGTGTTGCTGTAGAAGCACAGGAAGAAGACCAGAGAGGTAGAGCCACACAAATAAATGCATCTTTAGCTCACTGAAAATTGGATAAACTCAGGTACACCCAGTTTGTGCCCACAGTGTCCTCTTTGCAAACGTGATACACCTGATAGATGGGGAATAGTATTGAAGGAGCTTGAGAGCCATTACTGATTTTATGTTTTTGCATAAACTCAAATCCACTTGTGCTGGAGCCAAGTAAGTCCAGGGAGCCTGACATATCTCATGGCAACACCTGCAGACTAATGCCAACTTGGGAGACTAAGGCCAAGGGAGAAATTTGTGTGACTGGTCTCTTCAGTAGTTCACGGTGCACAAGCCTTTCTGTCTTACACACTTAGCTCTGCTTTGGTGGTTACATCTGGGACCTTTTAGAAAGTCATGTGACACAGTCCAGTACTAATTACTTTTCTTTAAACCTCATTTTTTTTCTCATTTTACTATTACCCTTTCACCATTGCTTCTGTATCTCTACATGACTTAAGCAACTGGAGTTTTAATACAACAATGAACTCTTAAAAATGTTACAGACTTCAAAAATAGACAATAAAACCACAAACGCATATCTTAGAAAAGAATAAAAAAGGCACAGAGGTAGTATATAGACACTATAGGTAGTATAAATCCTTCCACAAACTTGCCCTGGTACTCCAACACGCTTTTGACCACACCTGATTTACAACCTGCAGTGATTCGTGAGAAACACTGAGCCCAGTTGAGCCCTGTCCATGGTGGACAGACACAGAGTCATCCAGAGCAGGTGTCCCTGTAATTGCGATGCACTGAAAAAAGGGGAAATGATCAGGAGCTATTAAACTTCATGCTTCATGTGTGGTTGTGGCACAGGGTGAGGAAGGAAAAGAACAATTTAAAGGAGAGCTGCATGATTCCTTACCTACTAAGGAGTTTCCAAACAATACTTCCTGGGGAATATTCTAGTGTACATATATTAATTAATAAATGCTAACATGTACAAAAAGATAATTTACATTATGTTTTGAATTAGCCCAACTAAATGTCTTATTTTGCCATATAGCTTGGCAGGCATTTGAAATTAGTAGGACTGAACCTTTAGGTCCTGTTGAGAAGGTGGGAAGCAAAGCTGTCTGTAATACCCTGCAGCTTGAGTTAAATATTTCTGAGTCCTTTAATAAGTTTGTTTGGAAATGGCTAAATCTACTGCTTGTAACATCCAAGAAAGTGGTTAAACAAGTATCTTGGCTGTTCACTTTGGTGCCCAAGGGTGAAGAAGAGGTGATATAAGGAGCTATTTGGAGAAGCCTGAGTTTAACTGGTGCTATGAAGCCCCACAGTGCCATGCACTGCTGGGCACTCTTGACTGGGAATTCTGCTTATGGAGGGCGTAATGTTTTTAACACTGGGGATTCTTCATATTAATCCATTTTGAATGAGGAACACGGATGAATTATCCTTGTGCTTTTTCCTTCCTTACTGGGGAAGAAGCTGAGGAAGGGCCAGGAGAGGCTCTTGCACCTGAGACAGGCAATGATAAGAACTTGTCATCTTCTGCTGACAGGGCATTCAGATGCAGCCCACTGGGGCAAAAAGATAGATTCTGCCTAGACCAAACCCATTTTTCTTATCTAGTCCAGAAAGGGAAGATAAACAAATAATAGAGATCAGCTGTGTCTGATGAAGCTGATCAGAAGGTCACACAATTAAAGAACATGCAGGTTATAGAAGAAAGGGTTTCTCAGGAGCTGTTGGGGAAACACAGGGTGAAAGACTGACTGAGCATGTGTCATCTCCCCACCAACCAGCAAGGCACCATGGTCTAGAAGGTGTCATGGGCAGGAGGAGAGAGAAGGGCCAAAAGGATCTGTTTTGTAGCAGAATGTCTCTTCAAACCGATGGACAAGCTGAGGAGGAAAGAAACCAGAAGCAGAGGAGAGAGGGATCATAAAGATTTGTTTTCTTTAGATCTGTACGTTTCTGTGTCACTAAAGACAAGACAGTGTGATTTTGAACTCCTGATTATTTCAACCCAGATGGGTATCTAAGGTAAGTGACATGAATTCCTCTTCGGAGATGTCTGCTTCTTGCCATGGACTATACATGGAGTCTATGTATGCTTAGACAATTAAAGCTTGGCAGAAGGAACCTCTCCTTCAATATTTCTAATTTTTCCCTCTGACTAACAAGCCTGTAGTTTTCCTGAGTGAAACTGGCAGTCTGAATCTTGTCCCCAATGTGTTTCTTAATTACATCATAGCTGTTAAGCTGTAGTGATGTTCCTTGAAGAATGGTCTGAAATTAAAGCTAAGAATAAACTCAGATGCCTTGCTGAACTAGAACCTAAGTACTACTTTTTAAAGGCAAAAACCCAAACACCTTTATCTGAGTCTCTAACTGGTTATGAAGAGTGTAATGATGATGAGATAGAAATAGTATGCATTTATAGGGTAAGAAGTTAAATTATGATTGGCAGTAGTTATGTTTGGATCCCATGTGGCTTGAGGATGCTCTGATGCAGTGCATTGATGTCCACTTCGTTCAAACAGGCGTCAGAAGTGCTGTTACAGCTTGTTTCCAGAAGTTGCGACTCACCCCAAAGGGAGAGCTCAGCTCAAGCCCGGGGTCAATGCTGCAGCCACCGGTAATGCTAAGGAGGAGCTGGCAGGAGATTAGACAGAAATGTACATTCAATAAAATCAAAAGGATTTTGTCTCCCGAAAGGTTTGGAAGAAACGAGTTTATAGATAACTCGACAACTGTTTGCCCTATGGACATAATTCTTTAACTTTCACTGAGGCAGCGTGTCCTGTTATCCTATAGTCATCCAGCGAAGCAGACATGAAGGAACAGACGATTTTCCTGGCCAGCTCTGTAGCACATTTAATACTTTTTTTTAGGATAGATCTTCTATGAAAATCGTATCAACTTCAAGGTTATTTTTGATGGTGGCTTTACAGTTTGCCAGCTACTAATGGTATTTCTTTGGAAGCCTCCAAAACCATCCCAAACCATCACTTTCAGCCATTCATTTAATTGTCTGTCTAAAAGATTGTAGCTTTGAAGACAAACTCCCACAGCTTCGAATCTTCTTTGACTCAGCTTGACATTTGGATTTTTCTGTCTCAACCTTACTCAACTGAATTACATGCATTTTCTTTCAGAATCAATATCTTTGATAATTTTCTACATGGCTTAAAACTCAGAAATAAATTGATTACATAGTCTTTTTAAAGCCAAATTAAAGTTAAAGATTAAAAGTTAGAAAGATTCTTAGTGAGGAATAGAGTAATTCCTAAAATATTTTTCCTTGCCTTGCCTAGTCTTGCCTTGTCTTCTTCCCTTGCCTCTCCCTCTCCTACACAAGGTGTACTGTACCAGTTTCCGTAACAGAAAGATATCACACCAGTGACTGGGTGTTTTCTATTAATTTTTTTCTCAGAGATTTTTTGGGACTTCAATTTGAAAGTTGATCTGCCAATTGTATTTTGGGTTAGAAATGCTGAACAGACTTTCTGAAAATCCCCATTTATCATTGCTGAGACGTTATTAGTTAACCATCTTTTGAAAAGACATTTCTTGCCCCAAAACTCTGATACTCTGCATTACTTTCAGGAATAGATTTCATGCTCATTTCGCTGTCTGAATATCATCTTCTTTGCAGGAAGGACAGAATAAAAGACCTGCAATGAACTGTGTATTTGGGGAGTTTAGACCTTTTTTCTTCTGTTGGGACTACCTGCAAACAAAGCTATCAGAAATGAAAAAAAAAAGCTTATTACTTGTTACCAGAGCCACGTGGCACCACATCTCATGGGGCCACCAGCACAAACCAGCTGCTTCTTTACAGTGTGTTTCTAACGGGAACATTAGGTGGTTACCCCAGGTGGATCTATTTTTCATGTGGCTGAGGGGTATATTGAGGCTGCCGAGAGTGCTCATCTCTGAGGGCGTTTGGCGTGGAGGGACCAGGCCCCGAGTCTGCTCCGAGCGTCCCCATCGCAGGTCTGTGCGTATGCTGAACTTTGTGAACTTGTCTTCTTACTGCTGCTCACAGTCATGCTGGGACAGACCATGGAAACCTTGTGTGAGCTATTTCTGTGTTAAGGGAAAGATGTTGACAAAGTGAAGCAGCATTTATACAGTGGAACATCCTATGGTTGGCTCTTGGGGAGCATTTCCTGAGACACAGATGGCATCAGGACATAGGTGATTGATTTATGGCAGACTTGGACTGACATGATGAAATACTGCGGCTGCTGCTCCTTGGTGGAGGCAGAGAAAATAATAGGGTGAGGTTAATTCATATCATCACACAGAGCTGGACTAGGAGCCCCAGGATTTGCAAGCGAGGAAAGGGGCCTTTGTGGCACTGCCTGGCGTGCATAGCTTGCCCTGAATCTGTCCCCACAACAGCTGGCTGAAGAAATGGGTGCAGCAAGATATTGACACTTGCTTTCATATTTGGGATCCTTAAATTGCTCATTGGCTGTATTTCAAGTGCCTCTGTGCTGCCAGGAAGAAGGTTGGGCTACATGCACTAGCAGTTTTTGAGGAGGAGAAGGCACCAAAAGCAAGATGGTGGTGTTGGCAGCCATCTAACATGGCCAGTGACATATCTGCACTTTTGATGATGTGCCCTGCACGTTTGCTAGGTTCAAGCAGAGTACTTTTATTTGGCATGGTCTCTGAACACTGTAAGTTATTGATTTGCAGGTCTGGTACAGGTAAGCAGAACTTGTCTCCCCCCATCACTGTGGGTGTTTTAGGAGAGGCAAGGAAAAGGAAGGGCTCCTTGCAAGTCAGGGTAGTGTAAACACCATGTGATGCATTAAGGTGAGACCTACATAGTTTGAACTGTTTTAATCAATTTTTAATCAGCTTTTACTACACAACAGCAATTTATTATAGGTTTTATGTGATTATAGGCTTACTGTGATTTTACTTGTTCACCTACCATAGTTTTTATGGGCTTATGGTGATTTTAGATTTTATGTGCTAATGACATTTCGCAACTTTGCTAAAAGCTTATCTGTATAACTTCCCCATTCCTCCTGCCCTGGCAGAAGAGAATGTTGCTACAGGTTGTCCCATTTATTAACCAAACTGTTCAAATCAGAGAGAAAATAATGTAACTGATCCATTACAGACTTTTTATAAATGCAGAATAAGCGATGTGTGTTACAAACACTGTGCAAATGCATGCACCTGTAGCCATGTGTGCTTGCATAAAATATTCAATACTGTGAAAGGACAGGGCACAGATGGAAGCTCTAAGCCCTGAGTGGCAAAGTGCTCCATCTCCAAAGTGCTCTTGTTCCTGGAAAAGTTGCCAGGCCAGGGAGGCTTGTACAGTGGTGGAGCGATCCCTAGGTGCCAGGGTTGTCTCCAGCCATTCCTATGTTTTCCACCTCTGCCACTGAACAGAACGAGCCGGGGAGAAGAGGATCCCACCTGCTCAGGGACAATTTCTGAGGTTTTGGCAACTGGACAGCCTCTCGGGGACTTGACAACTCTTGGGACATCACCAATGTGGAACTGCCTAGGAGCTTCATTAACAGCCTGCTGATACCATTGGGCACAGAGATTTGAAAGCCTTACCCCAGCAGCAGAGCAAAACTGAAGGAAAAGTGGAACTGTCTCAAAGATGGGGACATTTCTGGAGATCTTGCCATAATTGCAGGACCAGTAGTATTCACATCACAGTACCTTGAATCCCTGCGTGCTCCTATAGCGAGCTAATGGCAGCTAAATGGCAAGCACCTTCCATTCTGGCTGGAGCTCATCAGGGACTGGCACCGGCAGGGGCAGGGTGAAGGGGATACAAGGAAGTAATTAGCATGGGGGACATAGTATGGTACAAAGAACTGCAGGTATGGTCGTTAAGGACTTTATAGACTGGAGTCTAATCACCCCTAATGACACTCTCCGAGGTTTGTTCACAGTTTAGTATGTGGACACTTCCTTGCCCACAAAGCAAACCCACTGGTTTGGGTACAACTGTCTCCTCCCTGCACCCTCCAGAGCATGTTTAAAAGTTTTGAGGGGAGGTTGGGGATCCCTCTGCATGCCACAACACTTGGAGAACCAACACTTCCATTTCAAAATTAACTTTATAAAGGGACCAATCTAATCTACCTAAACCATAAAGCCCTCCACTGTCTAAGGAGAGTGTCAGTAGGAAGATGGCACAGTACGTCTGAGGACAGTTTGGAGCGATCTCGCAATTCAGGACCTTATCTATTCCAGGCTTTCCTTGTGCTAGTCTAGATACAGGCAAAAGATGCCACGGGCTGTTGTGAGCAGCAAGGTTATCCTGGCTTTGCTGCTTACTTTGCGTGCATCACAGCCTGAGAGAAGCCAGCAGGCTGCTGCTGAGCATGAGATCAAACAGCAATGGCCACGGTGGGGGACAGCAGCAGCCAGCCCAGCTCTGCAGATCTTCCTCCAGGCTCCTTGTCCCAGCTCCATCCCTTCTTCCTTCCCTCCCTGTCCTGGGGCAAGAGCTGCCCCAGATGTCCTCTGCCTGGTAGGGAAACCACTGTGCCAGCGGCGCTGCGACCCTTTGGGCTGGCTTTGACTGTGGGTTTCTCTACGCTTTGCTGGGTGGAAGGCTCCCAAAAAGCAGTTCAAAGACCCTGTAAATAACCCTCAAACAAACAAACAAATCTGCTTTACTGGTTAGCACCGCGTTTTTGTCTTCTGTTTCTCCGTTCAGTGTTATAAGGAAATAAAATGTGAATTAATCTTGTAAGCCAGCATTAATATGAACTCCATTATCTATTTCAGTCACTCAGACTACTAAGGTTGGCTTTTCGGCTGATTCTTGTGTCGGAGACGAGAAAGTTACACAATAGACATTAGAGAATCACTTTAAAAAACCTCCACAATCCTGCATTGAAATCCCATCCAGCAAGGGAGAGAACCAGCCCTTGCCTGGCTGAGAGGCAGTCACATGAGTGTCCAAAACAATGAACACACAGTGTCGAAAGCTGAGGCCATTGAACTTTATGTCACTTCCCAACTGCAGCATTACTCATAATTTATGGCTATACTCGCCTTTCAACCTTTAAAACCTTTTCCCAAGTATTTGCAGCATTCTCACATAAATATTGCTACAATAAGTAACATCAACATTTAGTAGCTGTTTTTCAAGAATAACCGTGTGACACTATTATGGCATTCCATTAAACCAGCTGCAATGTGGGGAAGGTCTAAATCAAATCATGCCGGCTAAAGGTAACGTTTACACATATACAAGAGAACAATGGATGGGAAAAGTTTATTCTGTGTTTCAAGACTTAAATGACAGTTTTGTCTCCTTTCATGGTTATGCAAGATGTCTCTCTCTGGTGAAATGACCCAGAGTGGACACAGACTGCAGCTTACGTTCCAGTGCTATTTGTTACCTTCTCAAATAAATTGCAATTACAAAATCCACTGTTTGAATATTTATTTTTTTTTTAGGGAGAAAACCTTATTTCAAAGGAACAGGGAATGTTGTCTTTTCATTAAAGCTATCAAATGTTGTGAAATGATTAGTAAAAAATTCCTTGCCAGAATTGTTCACTGTCCAAAATGCATTACAATGACTAAACGTAAATGACAGATAGTTAGCTTGCATATAGATACGTGCTTAATTGCCCTCATCCCTCCTGTCTGAAGAATGCACTTAAGCATATGCTCATTTAAACACATATGCTTCATTTCTGTTTAGGTCAACAGGATTTGAGCATGTGCTTAAACATAAGCAAATGCTTAAGTGCTCCTCTTGAATAGGGATGCTTTACTGAGGCAAAGCCAAAGAAGTACTCTCTTGGAATATTTCTTCTTACCCTGGCCCACCTCTTGCTCCAGCTGCACTGATGGAGCACTTCTCCTCCTCCTTCCTAAAAACCAGCTTATCCCCTTCTCCTCATCTCCTCCAGGGCTGATGTCAGACACCCATATACCCCATCGCCCTGCCAGCTAACCTTGTACAATGAGATTTGCAAAAGTGCCTGTAGTGGAGAGACATGGAGGGGAGGGAGGCAGAGGTCTGGGGAGGAAGAGGAGAAGGGGAGCTACGCCGAGGAATTCGCAGCCTTCCCTGAACAGGGCAAATATTGGCAGCGCGTGAGTCTGCTGGGGGGGCGAGAGAAGCCAGCAGCACCTCGCTTGCACCCAGCCTGCCGTCCTGCGGGCACAGGGAACGGGTGCAGTGCCCGCCTGACTCCCCACGCGGCCCCAGGCAGAGTGCCGTGCTGCAGCCTGTCCCTCCGCATCCAGCAGAGCTGGCTGGTTTCAAATCGCTTTGCTATAACTTTTGCCTATGGCCTGCCCCAGTTCCTCCTCCCTGCTCGGCCCCGTCCCCGTGCCAGCCTTCCCAGCTCTCCCCGGGCTGCGGTGGTGCCTGGTTTTGCTGGAGTGCCCCTGCTTGGAGGTGTACGTGGGTGCTTCGCTGCCGACACCCGAGGCTCGGCTGCGTGGCTGTGTGGATTCCCTGTGGGAGAAACAGCAAAGCGCACGGCAGTGTCGAAACCTTCCCAGCAAACTGCAGAGCAATGCAGGGCTTGATTTCTCCTCTCTGGTCGGGCTGCAGAGCCTGCCCGTCTGCCCGGCTGCTGCTGTAGGTGACCTCCGGCTGGGTGGTAAAAACCCCGTACAAACGCATACTTGTGAGAGAGCTGGCGGTGTTCAGTGCTGTTTTCAGATGCACTTGGGAGCTGTATCTGTTATGCATTATCAGTTTAATTAAGATAAGGATATGGAGTTTATGCTGTATTCCCATAAATGACAGGGCAGGGATATGAATGATTTATATGGTATTAATTGTACTTGCGAAGCATAGGTCTGTCAATATGCATAAATAAAACCATAATTTGAATCCAAGTAAGGGAATGAAAACACAAGATTTTTTTTCCTTAACAACTTTCCAAAATTCCCACTGTTTGCAAAAAACAACATGTGTCGGGCAAAAAGTTGGAAGGGGCAGAGGCTGGACCGCCTGGGCACTAATCAATAAATACATGTCCAAAGGCAACTTTGGGGAATGAACTTGATTCAGCAAAAGAAGACTGGCTCCTCTCCCTGCCCTGCAGGTAATGTGTTTGCCTGTGACGGCAGCAGATTATTTGTTCTTTTTTTTTTTTTTCCCTGACACCGAACTAAAGAATGCATTGTGGGAAAACCGTCCTGACACATGACACTGTGCAAAGGAGGATCACAGCGTGAGGCAGCATCAAGGGGCTTACTTGGCCTTGATGCACTCTTGCACAGCATGGGGCTCCAGAGATGAGTGTCTCTTCCAACTGAAGCACTGGTGCAATTTGCACAACTCTCATGAGAGCGCACGGTGAAGCTGCTCTCAAAGTCCTCATGTAAACAGGGCTGGGGAAAGAAAAGGGAGAGTAAAAGAGCCTGCACCGTGCACGGGAAAAGCACAAAAGGAGATGGTTCAAAAGAGGCTGAGCTAAGGAGGAGGGGGAGTCGGGAGGGAAGCGGGGTGGAAAGGGGCAGAAAATTAAATCCAAATATTAGAAGCAGAAGGGAAAGTCTTAGCAATGTAATCGGATGGTTAGCACCACTGCGACAGGAGCGGTCAGAAGAAATGGAGTATGGGAAGACACTGGATGGCAATGCGCAACTAGAGATTTAGCTTTCAAGGCAAAACTGTAGCTGAGATACGCTCTGAAGACTGTGCCTCAGATATGCAGCCCTTAAACTTCTTCAAAACCTCCTAAGTTCAGATAATAAGTTTGCATAAAGAGAGAGAGGGAGGGGAAGAGAAAAAATAAAGCCAGCTGTAAGTGTTCCTCGCTAGCCTGTCTCTGAGCAACAGGCCCTCCTGTACTCACTCTCCCTTGTTGCTCCTGCTTATCATAATATGCCACTTTTGCGCATCAAATTTACATTTCAAAAAATGCTGTATCGCTGCTCTAAAATTAATTATTAATCTTTCATCAGTCCCTTCCATAGATACATTTTTAACTTTGATTTCGCTACCCGTTTGGGGGAGGGATGGGAGAGGGGGGCGGGGGAGAGAAGATCCTTTAATCTTGTCACTTTTCTGTGGGGTTCTCTTCTCGTGTGCTGCTACTTCCAGCCCTGCGTGTCCCCTAAGTGCTCTGGAGGTACAACTTCAACTTTTATGCTTGCTCGGAAAAGAAGTTTCCCACACTGTTGAGAGCAGGAAATTTTCACCCTGCAGGATGCAACGCAGAGAAGCGACTGCTCCTCTTGTTTGACCTGGCATTTCAGCCTCAGTAAAGTGAAGTGAAGCTGTACTGATAAATCGAGCCCCAGGCTAAATACCTAGATGGATTATATGCCTATGCGGGGGAAAGAGATCTGGGTGGAATTTGTACAGCCTACCCAGAGTGCAGTATGGGCTTATTCATCAGTCAGCTCATCCCAGTGACTTGTAGGGAGTGGTCCGAATATTGGCTATTTACCTTTAAATGTAAGCAAGTGCTGGAAGCGCAGCCATTTGCTATTAGTCTATGTGAAGAATAAGTCCTTCTCTTGCCTGTAGTGGAAAAGAAAGAGGAGCAAGGAGAGAACTGTGTGTCAGAAGGATACTGGAGAGATGGGAGCTGCTGGCAAACTCTGTACCTGTCCCACCCCTGGTCTGGGGTTGTGCCAAATGATATAGTCTACCTGAAGGAGGGGAAAAGGGCTCAGACAAGATGCAGTTATGATAAGAGATGCTTTTATGGATTACAGAATAAACACATTCCTTTTTTACCTCTATGCTGCAAACTTACCGATCACTGGCTCTGATGTACAATCTGGATGTTCATGAAACTGAAGTGCTGTATGTAGGCTGCTTCCTTGAATTAAGATGAAAAAACTTGCTGGACTCCATTACGTGCACTGTATTAAAATAATGTTCTGCTCAAAAGGGACAAAAAATTATCTTATTGGAAGACGGACGTCAAGACAATGTGGCATCTAGTTAAAGGCCAAAGTCTCCCAATTATAAGGAACCATACCTTAACATTGTACTTTTAATCTTTCTATTCACATGTACACTCTAAGAAATATGTACTCTTTTCAGCAACTCCTTTGCTGTTATTTGCTGGATGTATGTGTGGGTGAATGTCTCTCAGGATGTTGGACTTAATCAGAGGTGAATTTGGATCAATAGACTATCACTTACTAGAAAATCAGATAAAGTACAAGGGAAAAAGAAAGCTGAAAATGCAGAGCAAAACACATCATGCCTGTTTTCCAAGCCACCCCCTCTGCACATTTCTTCCCAAAATTGTACTTGCCCATGACCCTGTGGTCACTCCCTCTGGACTGTGCCCAGGTTATGCAGCCCTCTCTTTTGTCTGTAGCACCAATCAGCAGATGCACTGCAAACGGCAGATACTGTAGAACCTTTATCTAGGCTGTACTTCACCACCAATAAATTAGCATTTGCGTGGACACAGCCAATAGCTCTCACAACACACCTCTACTTAAACATTATCACATCTGCCTTTCACAGCTGGAGAAACTGAGCCAGCAAAGTTGCTGGAGGTGAGAGGGAGTCAGCAGTAGCCCTGGATCAAAACTGAAGCCTTGCTCAATCACAGCTTTCTTCTCCATCTTCCAGATGGCAATCTGAATACAGCCGCACATCTACTTTCTGTGATTTATTCTGTGTAACAGCACTGACTTTTTTTCAAAGCAGACTTTGACTGCAGTTTATTGACACTAGTTGTGCATGTATGTGTAATTAGGTAGAATCATCAATGTGCTGTAGAAAGCCCACTTTGTATATTATGCCTCCACAAACACTGGAAATGAAGTGCCATGATTCTCCTTGCACATTCTCATTTGGAGGATGCAAAGCAAGAGCGAGTAACTGTAAGTGTAGGTCTTGTTTCATAAAAATAAACAATGCTTATGTGGATGTGTGACAGATGTTACACTCTGTCGAGTGCATTGAATTCCTTATAGCCAAATAAAAATAGCTAGATCATGTAGACTTCAGAGTAAGTGTGGTTTCAGCAGGAATGCGGCTCATGCAAAAATCCAATACTGGCCTTGGGAAATGTCCCTTTTTGTCCACATAAGAGCTGAATAATGTTCACGGCTGAAAATGCTATGGATTCTTAATCACGCACAGACCCTTCTCAATCAAAATACAGGCTCCACTTTTCAATGAGTTACCCTCTCTGTCTGCCCAGCTCACCAGCCTAGCTGAGGCACTGCATGTGTCAGAAGAAGGAGGTAGAAAGACTTTTCTTGCCTCTCAGAGCATTTTCTTTCCTTTTGCAATGCTACAATAGTTTGTTTTTTTTTTTTTCATCCCAGAACCTTTCTAAGGGTTGTTCTTAGGCGATTTTTTTCAATAGGCCTAGGGTAGTCCCCTGATTTCTTTTTGCTTTGTTGCTTGGGGCAGGTCTTTTCAGTAGAGTGGGGCCATAAAAGCATTTCCTGATGAAAAGAGGTATGGCTGGGGTGGACAGGAGAAATGAGTGAAGGCATTAGGTCTTCAGCATTTGAGACATGATTCTCCTGAGAAAACATAAACAGCCCAGCAGCACTTATCCCGTATGTCCTAGCTCTACAACACCCCTCTCAGCAGCTAGAGATGTGCTTGCTGGTCCAAGACCAGGACGCCCTTACCCTTACCCACCCACGTTCCCCTTCATGCACCATGGGCCTGTGTAAAGACTTTTGACCAGTGCTACATTTCCCCATCCACTGCTTTTCCCTCCTGTGTGTGCTGCAAAGAGATCTTTTAACTCCTCGTTCCTGCTCCTGTCTTTGCTGTAGGGCAAGGACCAAGGCTCCAAGTGGCTTTTCTCACCTATGGGAGGGTCTATGGCCAATCCTGAGAGCCACTCCTTGGGTGAAGGAGACACTGACCTCATGCTCACAGAGCCCAGACTCCACTGATGGCTGTTAACCAGTCCCACAACTGCTGAGCAATTTTCATCGAGAGCTTGGCATTGGGGGAGCTACCCAATTTTCACATGCGGGGAAAGGACAGTCACCCCAAAGCTGGCTGCCTGAAGCACCAAAACGTGCTGCCCTGCTCTGTGTCCTGCTGCATGGGGAGCTCAGCAGCTTCAGGAAGCCTCATGGTGTTGGCAGCTGCCTCTCTGCAGGAGAGCAGGTAGTGAAAGGTAGCATCCTTCTGCAGCTTCTTGCAGTTTCATCCTCCCCATCCTTCATCACACCCTGAGCTATGCTCCGTAGCACTTCTAATTACAAGTTGAAGTGATCGCAAAAAACCTGGACCGAAATAGAGCTGTGGAAGTCACAGCAGCTGGATGTACGAGGGCAACCGGCTTAGGAAAGGCAGAGGCACAGGGACAAGCTCTTGGAAGTTGGAGTGCAAACTTGCAGTGTGTCTCTCTTCTCAGTGACTACAAACGTGCGCTCCCAGCCAAGTGTTTCCTCTCCGAGGGACACTGGATAGGTTAAATGAAAGCCCAGTAAAGTACCTATAAGGTTTCAGTGTGGAAATATTTTCAATATAGCTGACACATTGCAGGCTCACATCCTAGCTGATAAGGTCAGCATCTTCTTTGGCTCACACACTTGCCAAGCTATTTGTAAAGGTGTGCCCATAAACTGAGGCTAAAAGGATGTGTTAATGAGAGGGCCAAACCTCGAAGCCTGGGGATGAAAGAGCACTGTCAATCTCACATGCCCCTTTGGTGCAGTCAGCCTTGGCAAATGACGTCCAACTGGATTTAAAGGGATCCAGAAGTGCAGATAAACTCCTTGCATCTGACTCTCCTTCCAGGCTTGGGACTAAGGTCATTATTGCAGGCCAGTGTCACTGGAAAAGTGCTATGGCCTTTGCCCTCATCCTATAAGCATCTTTTGGATTAGGGTTTTTTTTGCCTCCATGGAGAAGTAGGAAGAGGAAATGCTTCTTAATTTTGAAATTCATATCTGTAAGTGAGTTTCTGGATGATTGGAGAAAAGCAGAAAAGGCATCAAAGATATTTCACATCTGTACATCCCAACCGAGTGAAAGTTCAGCCTCTCTGCATCCCAATCCTCTCTCAGTTTGGGCCCCATTTGCCCCATACTGCAGGAAATGCTGCTGTGAGTCCAAACAGTTGTGAAATCTTTCCCAAGCGTTGTTGTGCTGTTATGGGCTGTCTCTCCTGGGTAAGGGATTGTCTGCCACGTTGGTGAGCTTGGTCCTGTGAGTGTGCCCTGGGGCTGGGCCATGGGGCTGCAGCCTGAAAAGCATCTTGGGGTGGCATGGGCTGCCTCTGGGTCTGAGCGGTACCCGCAGACACGGAGCTAAGAAAAGCATTACAGGAATGGTCCGTCCTCTGGCCAGAGCACAAGCTGCTCATGTGCAGCTCATCTCGCCGCAGGGGTCAGGATGGGACCATGAAGGACCTGCAAAACTGCAGACCTGCTCCAACACAGATTTTTCACATTATAAAACACCTGGCATTCATTAGGCATTCATTCATGCCTAATCTAATATTAGACAAGATGGATCTTTATTTTGTTATGACTGGCAATTTGTTTGTTGACCGCTCCCTCTTTTTTAAAAATACAATTTATATTAAATTAAAATATTCTCCAAAGAAGAAAATAATTTGAAAGTTGAAGAAAACTATCAGAGCACGCAAAAGAAAAACATTTAATACACAACAGTGAAATAAACCAAAATGAGGAAGGGGGCAGGACAGAAAGAGAGGGAGAAGGAAAGATTAAAAATAGGCTGATTGCAAAGTGTATCTAAACATTTTGTTAAAAGTGCTGCATTTCCCTCTTGCCCACACAGGCCTGAAGAAGATGGTTTTGTAATTCAGGCACAGCCGTATCTTGTGGGTTGGGAAGCAATGTGCTTTGGTGAATGGGAACTAGGTGGGAAGATCGGCACTCCTCCATGCTAAGTGCTTCTCTGCTTAGACTCTGCTGATCGAGTCTAAGATCTGAGGCAACTTCCTTCCACCAGTCACCCTTTCTCAAAGCGAAGGAAAGGCAGTAGCAAACTACTCAACTTTTTATCCCTCTGCTTCCACCAGTCGGGTATGGTGGGATTCATCTCTGAGGCTGGGCTGAATCTCCACTGGGAGATGCCTGTCTACCTCCACTCTTTGTAGAAGGAGGCCAGAAAGCCAAATCTTAACAAAGCTAAAATCAAGTGAGATAAAGCCTCTCCCCCTTAATGTCGGTAAGAGGCAACACCTGAAGCACAGTAAATGAGTATAAGCCTGCTGTAGTCAGACAGGGACAGCCATACCCCTGTCCTGGCGGCRGTGCGCGGTGGTAGAAGGAGGAGCAGACAGGGCTCAGGAAAGACCCCTGGGCAGACGTGACTGTGTACAAGCCTCCAATGGGCATTAGTAATACAGGGATGGTAATAAAGACATTCACAACAGGGTACCAGCTCCAGAGCTCCTCTAAGAGTAGTCTGAACATCCTTGCCAGACTGTCTAAAAGAGAAGTGTGAACTCCTAAGGGAAAAATTAGCATAGTATCCACCACTAGAGTTAGACCTGTGTGCTGGTAACTGTGGAAAGCACTTTGTGAATTGGTATCTGCACGTTTACAGATATCTATGAGACACCTACCTAGGTGCCATCAAGCACGGCTATGTTAGCATGCTGGCCATTAGGAAGTAGAGAAGGAACTAGCAGCAAAGGCAGGGCAGTTGGTCTTAGCACCGTATTGCAGCTGGATACATCAACAAGGAATGAAGAGAGAGGTGCCTGCTCTGTGTGCCAGCACTGGCAAGGGAAGAGCAAAATGTCATCTAACAAGGACATCTCACTTCTACTGAACAGTCCAGCAGGAGTATGCTGGCAATTAGGAAATAAAATATAATTTTAAATGTCCAAAATCAAAAGCAAACCAACTAATGCTTGAGACCAGCTGGAACCTGTCTAGACACAGGACAATGTCTCTCTATGTAGGACACCACCACCTCCAGACTGTTTTGCTTTGTCCTGAAACATGAAGACAATCTGTCTGTTTGCTTTCTTTTTTTAATGTGTGTTGAATGGCTTGGCCAATAGCTGTGAAACAATATTTAATTATTGGCAAAAGCAGTTTTTATTTACTCTGGTAAATGTATTTTCATATACTGCATTTTTCTGCCTTTGTATTTTGAGTAAGTAATCTCACTGGGGGGTCACAATTCTCAACCGCTCGAACTCTCAAGTCCACTGCACCTGCACCTGGCATGGAGATGGTCACCCCGTGAGCTGTTGGATTAAACTACGCTAGCATTTTCTTCTCCAGAATAAACTTGTTTTATTCTTTTTTGTCCATTGCTCTACCATGCCACATTTGTGCTAATTACATTATTTCAGTGGTCTCCGGAGTCCTCTGGAAAACAAGAGGTGCCAATGTTAGTAAGACAAAGGCATTTATGCTTTATTGGACGCTATTTTCCATGGGCATAACGCTAAAGCTGAACAAATAGTCCAGCCCTAAGTGCACACAAATCCTACCATCAGCAGCTTAGAGCTGCCAGAATCGGTTCTGCCTCGAGCAGGCGGCAGGGGGAGGTTTGCAGGGTCCGCCTGGGCACAGCGAGAGGGCCGTTCCCCTGCATCCCGGTGCAAGCCCAGATGTCTCAGAAGGGCCCTCATTTATGAACAAGCACAACCTTTGCACACCACATGGATCAAGGGCTTTACATTAGAAATGGAGTCATCCTCGGCAGACTGTTCCCCTCCCTGTGCCTCGTGAACCCTTCCTGTGAGATGGACCCTCCTGGGGGCTTTGAAACCAGCAGACGAACACTACGGTGTAAGCGCTTGCATCTGAAAGAGTGTATGAGGAACACAGCTGCCTGGCACAAAGCTTCCTTTCAGCTGTGTTAGGAAAGCAATGCCGAGAATCCACATTTTCCTTCACCTAACAAGAAATAATACTTCATTCCTATATAACACTTCTCAGACTCCTAGGTGCTTTGCAGAAGAGATCAGTGTCAGACGGGGAAAATGAAGCAAAAGGCGCTGAATACCAACCCCTGGGTCACCGAGCTCCCCTGTTTCATCTCTAGCCACTAGGTCCCAGTGCTTAAGCAGGGTAGGAGGGCTTCTGCAAGACTATGGGGTGCTCTTTCAGGTGTGCTTTTGGCTGCCCTGAATAGTCCTACCCTGTACCCAGTACATGGAACTGGGAAATGACAGGGACACCGCTGCTGCTGAGTCTGAGGGCATAGAAACTTTACAGGAACACCGGAATGTTTAATTATCTTTAGCATCTTATAATTATCTGTGTATTTATTCCCTGACTACCCTTATCCAGAGAACGTTATTGTTACTGTTCTGTGGACGAGAAATGGCAGCTTTCTCGCCTCCAGAAGGGCTAGTGATTCAGGCATAGTCTGTAGTGGAAAGAGGCTTGTGCTCACTCCCCCACACCCCAGGCAAGCAGCCGTCCTCTCTCCAGCCCTTCCTGCCTAACACTGTAAGCAAACCCATACACGGTGGCCTGCAGAAGAGCTCTCAGCAGCTATAGAACAGGCATCACTATTTGCCCCTTAAAGAAGTAATAGAAAGCTAATTAGAATGGCAAGTAAAGTGTACAAAAGGGGAGGAAAAAAGGAGAAAGGAATGAAAATGGAGTTTTGTTGGACTGTACAAATAGACAAAGAGGTAAAACTTGGATAGCAGCAGAGGGGTTTGAAACAGCTTTTGATGTATTCAGTCTACTGCCTCTTCACTCCTGGTGGAAAAGATCGCATATATCATCTTACAGTGTTTATTGTTCTAAATAAAGACCTACACCGATGGAGCTCTCACACTGACTTCATACTCTATTGTATTGGCTTCTTGCTAACACTTATCAGCTGAAACAACATTATAACAGCACAGAGTCCAGAAGAGTGTATTTTACGATGCCACTAGAAGACTAGGGGGGGAAATACACTTTTTTTCCCTCAAAAAAAAGCTAGAAAGAAGAAGATGATAGTACAAAAGCCAGCAGTCTCTAATAATTGGAGCCAGACCAGAGGTAGAGGTTGACCAGAGGTAGATACTGACATGCAAATGTTTTGCAAAGGCTGCAAGTTAGTAAGTTTGGACCTTTTCTAGTTGCAGCAAGTGGAGTCCTTTCAGGACATGCAAAGGACAAAAGACACAGGAAGGATGAAAGACCTACTTCTGCGCATTTTCCTTACAGTTTCTCAGGTGTACACCCTGTGAGCAAGGGTGTGTGATTGCCTGAGCCCAAGAGAGGATGGCGGCCTGGAAATCATTGATGAAACAGAGTCTTTGCCATTGTTTTATCACATCCCAGTAATAAAGGTAAAGCTGCGTGGAAAAGCAAGGAGAAATTCTGCTAGTGTTCAGTCCACAAACCAATCATGACCCGTCCGCTGTCAATATGAGAAGTGGTCTTCCAGTTTACTCTGACGCTGTAACCTAAGTTACTACTTACAAGTTATGAGAGTTCAAATATCCATTGTTGGCAGTGCCCGAGCAGTCAGGCTGTTTGCTGCAGGCTTGTGAATTAAGGGTGCAAAGACTTTCAGGTAAATACTAACCAGAGAGAAAGGTCTGGATCCATTGCAGTTCGAGTAGTGATGCAGGAACCCATGTGTGTCATGCAGTGCCTTTAGTGGTCTGCATCATGGTGTATGTGATACCATGAGGGCTTAGGAAAATATGGTCAGCAAACTGAGCTCTCGGATCTTGTGAGGGCGATGAACCGAATGGGGAAGTGTGTGATGAAGCACAGAAAAAACACATAATGATTTATTTGCACATTTCTTCCATGTGGCATAGGATCCATGACAATTGTATAGCCTACAAACAACCTCAAAACATAAACACCTCTTAAGATGGAGTAGCTGCAGCCTAGCTGAGTTTATTGATGCTAACGAGTAAACAAAAGCAGTTGGTCAAAAGCCACAAATACATATATCCAGTAAACCAGTTAGCTTGTGCATAATTTAAAACATATGGTTAGTCTCTCATAAGATACAGCACTTTCTTGGATCAGGGTCAACACGTCCTTCTGAGGCAACGAGACACCCTATAGATGTATAGAAGGGAAGTGATCTACAGAATAAAGTGGATTTACCCAAAAAGTGCCCTAAGGATCAGGATGCCTATAAGTAAGAGAGCATTCCCTGTCATTCCTCCTCTCAGACTTACAAACACTCAGCTTGCCCACATTAGAATAAATAGTGTGGTCAGCTGAGAAAAGCAGCTGAGAGCCTCTGCATACATCACACATTACCAGCAGCAGGGAGAACAAAGGGTGAGTTTAGAAAACTGCGAATTTGGTTCAGTTCAGAGTAAAAAGAGATGTGCTACTGATCCTTCCTAGATTCCTTTCTCTTCCAAATGTTTCCCAATTATACACAATATTTCCCAATTATATATCATTTTCTCATTAAGTACCACAAGTGTTTTATTATGGGCTCTGGAAACTGACCCTAAAGGAATTACTTGACATTTTTTCCTTAAATGAAACGAAACAAATTTTCTTTCCTGAAATGAAACATAGGTTTTTGATGGATCCTACTCTTCCATAAACAAATCTAAGCTGATTTAATTGCTCTTGAATAAGATAATACAAACTCCATTTCTGGTTTAGCCGTAATCAGAGTTAATAAACAAAATAAGAAGGCAGAACTGGAACGGGTCTCTGGGTCACTGAGCCGAGTCCTTTGCCACCGACTTCGATGTTGTGTTTTCCCTTTCATTAACTCATCAGGCTTTGACAACCGCAATGTCTTAGATAAACTTGATGGCTTTCACCCCCAAATGAAAGTCACTTCCTCAAGGAGATTCCAAGACAATGGCAGGATAAAATTCAAGCATCCTAAGTCTCAGTCACTTGCTCTGTTATAATGCCAAAAAACCAACATGTCCAAAATAATGTTGCAGGTGGATCATGCTCATAGGCTATATAGGGGAAGAAAATTGTATTTTCTTTTTCCAATTCACTGGAATTCTCATGAGAGAACAGTGACCAAGACAAAAACTCAGCAAAGACAAATAAAGCGAGAACCCCACCTCTTCCTCAAAAGATGTGAAAATAATGTTAACTGGAGAGGGCTTTGTTTTGCTTTTGCTTTCTCCACAACACAGAGAATGTTAATGAATTACACTGTTAACTGGGACATAATCTTGTCTGTAAGGGATCAGGGGAAATTTAGATGTGGGACTATCTCAGATAATGAGAGGCAATTGGGATTTTTTGGAAGAGCTGAGAAACTGGCATGTGGAAATAATAATTATAGATTTTACAGTATTTACCGAGAAATGCTATGGAAGAAACCTCTTTGGTTTTACCGGTGAACCTTGGTAGAAAGGGAATTAGGATACCTGGTGTTAAAATCTCCTCAAATCCCTCAAAGCTTTAGTGAAGATCTAATGCTTTGGCTGGTGCACTGGACTTTGCTTAGCTGATACAAATCATATTTCCAGGAAAATTTGTACATTACACTCCCAGATGTCAGCCAGATGATACAAGGATATTTTGGCTTGGGAGCTTCTTTTCTCCTTTTCTGTTTTGCTTAAGAAGAAAAGAATTGCTTGTGTGCTGTTTACAAAGATTTCAGCATGATGTCTACTATTTTAGCCACTAACAAAAACAACCTTGACAATCAGAATGTATTTTTTTCATCCTTCTTCATCCAGACAAGTAAGCAGTCATCAATTACAATCCCACACATGAAATACAAATTTAGCACTACGGAAATGAAAACTAAAGCAATTTGTACCTTTACTATTCCAAGGGGATTCATTCTTGCTCTGTTTACTATGAAATATTTCCTCTCTTGAAGTCAAAGTTATATCAATGTCACCGACCTTAAGCTGAATCATAGTAAGAACATGATATCCTGGCATTCCTGGCATCATCTCCTCATTACTGAGCTTGCGAGTTAGCATGTGTTTTAAAACAATGCTCAAGCATTTGTTTTCCTTAGGTTGCAGTCAAGCTTGATTTATTTGAGTTGATAACACCAAATTTAACAGTAAAAAATACATTTTAGAAAACCTGATTTTTAACTGATGTCCAGTAAACAAATTAACTTTATCAGCAAAATAGTTTAAAATGTTTCTTTACCCACTACATAATCTTTCTTAATAATAGCTGAGTCATGACACTAACAGAAAAAAAAGCTAAAATGCAAAAGCATTAGTGTCTATAGGAGCATAGGTTTCTGTGTACCTTGTCGTGAATGGCTTGAAAAACAAAAGGCAGTTCTGATCGGAAAATGCTATTTCACTTCCAGTTCTTATCATTCTCTTGCCACGGAAACAACCAGAATATTAATACGGGTGTTCGTTCTTCTACTGCGCTGGTCTGCCATTTTCCCTGTTTATATAGTTATTGGTCCCCAGTAACCTAGCATTTCACACACATGTATGCAGATGCACACATATGTACACTGATGCACACTGATCATGGTGCGTTATAAACTGGCAGGGTAAGTAGAGGAGGGGAGCTCTGTGTCATGCTGGCTCTTGCAGGAAACCACGCCACATAAAATGGAATAGAAACATTATAAATGGTGCACCTCAATCCCCAACAGATCCAAGGGACTCCGTATTTTCACTGCTGGAGTGTACATTTGAGCATACAGGCACAGTTATGCCGAGCCTCTCCACACTTCCCTGTGTCCAAGATCAGAAATGTCATCGTCCTGCTGCCCAACCCCCATGTCTGAATACACCTCTGCACCTCCAAACCAACTCCAGTGTGGTGGATGACGCCACTCCAGATTTATGCTTATTTAAATGGAGGAGGCTTTGGTTGAAGAGGTGCCTTTGCCACGTGGGGCTCCTGCACCCTCTCTCCCACAAACCTCTGCAACATTATTCCACTGCCCTCCTCCGCCACTTTTAAAACCCTCCTTCTAGTGATGACAACGTAGGCAGCTAGCACCAATTCTACTCATCAGTGTTGCTCCTTATTTCCCTCCTTCTCTCTGATCTGCCCCATCTATTGCCTGTTGTCTTCCATTCATACTGCTTGCAACAGGGATCACCTTTGGGCTGGTCCTGCACAAGCCAAATGCAGTGGGGCTCTGAAACACCATTAGGCTGCCTGGGCACGAAGGGCCATGCTCATCCTTCTTTATTTTAGGGAGTCAACGGAGAGGCCTAATTTGGGAGTGTGTCCACACTGCAATGGTTCTATCCCTGTTGAGGTGAAAAAGGCATTTTGTCAAGACGATTAAGCCTCGCTAAGGTCTGGAGAGGTTTCAAAGTGCTTATCTTGCTCCATGGTCTAGAGAAGAAGCCTAGAGGAAATATGCCTCAGAGAGCATCACAAATTAGGTGGGATACTCTGGGCCTTATGTAACAAATATAAAACCCTCCATGTACCATATCACCAGTCCACAAAAACTACACTCCCTGTGTAGGGCTCTGTTACAGTAGCACAGCGACACTAATTTTGTGTGGTGGGCTGGCACAGAATTATCATCCTCATTTTCCTTGAACACCAAGGCCAAAATTTGAATCCAAACCCTGATGGGCTTTTCCATACAGTATTTCACATTGGTGTGTTTAGATGGGAAAGTCAGAACCACTGCATTAGTGCCCAGAATATTTGGCTGAACCTGATGTCTCTATTTTTGAGCATATGGCTTATTGAATTGTAATACTTTTCAAGATAATTCTGACTGCCCTATTCTGAAGGATTTGTATTCTCAAGTAGAACATGCACAAGAATAAAGATTTTGATTGCAGCTTTAATATCAAAGTAATATGTTTCAATTGACTAAGCAGGCCACTAACAATTTAGATAAAGGGATGCAATATAACAATTAATGAGCTATACACAAATTCCTCATTGTTCATTAACCCTTCAGAGGCTGCATATCTGCATATATCCCATGTTTTCCCTTGTTTTGCCAGCACTTTAAAAGATGGCAGAGTTCTCAAAATATGCTGCTAAGAGGTTGTTTTAACGTATGGTAAATGATACGCATACACATTACAAAATAATATGTACAAAGCACTGGTAATGGTCCCAACAGAGGTAATGGAATTTACTGCAATTTCTACAGGGTGAAAATTTAGTTAATATCCATTATAAAATCAGCTATCTCAAGCAAAGCTGGGTTTGCAAGATCAGTCAGCCTGGGGCAAAACTCTACCTGAAAAAGCAGCAGGATAGGAAAGCTTTCAGGGAATGGGTTACCCACTCCCTTATTCTCGACTTCAACCCCAGCAAAAATGAAAAAACCCAAGGCCCACTCTGTTTGTGCATGCAATATTTTTCTTTAGCAGTGTGGCAAACACCTCATGCTATTGTTGCCCACATTGCAGCATCTGGTAAGCTCTGGAGAGGTCCAGATCTGGTAGTCACGCAATTTCATGAGAACCATCACTTTTCTCATGTAGTTCTTAGTCCTTGTGGGTTGTGGTAAAAAGGCTGGAATTACGAACCCTAAAAAGTATGAAGATGTTTTTGTCATAAAAATCCAAATTCTTTCTTCCCTTTTGTATTCCTGACTCTGCCAAGCCTTCTTCATGAGGTCCATATGGGTGGAAACATTACAGTGGGTTGCCACAGCCGTTTCTCTCTTGGGATGTTCTCTTTCCTCCATATTCTTTTGGCTCTATTTGCATATTTGCTTGATTATGGTAGATATACCATTTGCTTGGAAATGGTAGATATACATAGATGTATATTAGCTGGGGTAAATAAGAGTATTTCTACTGATGACAGGGGAAATATAGCACAGTAGGCTGTATTTCCCTTTTTAACAACTCAGAACTTTTCATCACTGAATTTGACATTCAGGTGACCTACATACAAATGACACAAAATTATCATCCCTGTTTTACAAACAGGGAGCACAGATATAAGGCATATTGAAGTGGTTTTCCCAAGGAAAAGGAAAGGACACACCGTGAGTCTTTAACCAAGCCAGAACTCAAGCGAAGGGCTCCTGGAGGCCATCCCAGCATCCCAACCTCCTGGCAACTGAAGACACTAAAAGGCCATAAAAGTGTATGAGACAACTGAGTGAATCATGTCCGTAATTCATTCACTTCAGCTTTGTTTTCATTCATAAACTCATCAAAGATCAGAGCCCCTGAAGTGAGTTATAGTCCCGTGTTCACTGAAAAGCTGTTTGTTAATCTCAAATGGACCTTTGCCTTTATGGCTATGCAGTGAGTGCAGTTAATATACTTTTCATTTACCTTTTTATTGTTAGCTCAGATATTAATGATGTCAGCTGTATTCCCAGCTCTACGAATAGGGAATACCTGTACAGACCAGTATCCCACCTGCACAGTAAATGGATTACCTTTTCCACAGTGCTTGTGCAAATGTAATTCCAAAACCACAGCAGTCAGTAGTTAGATGCCCATCAAATTAAATGGATTTTGGATCAAGCCCACTCTTCCTAGTCCTAAAACACCCACCTATGTATTGACTAGACCAATATTACTCAATATTCACATACAGGTATGAAATTGCCTCCTTTAGCTCTTCATCTAAGCCAAAGTAAGTTGGGTGTGGAGGAGTCCGCAGGGCAAGAGCTAGTTTTCTCTTCCCTGCGGAGCGGAGCAGCCCAAGAAGAGGTTTTGTAATTTTTCCCTAGACAAAGAAGAAAAGTTCTGCGTTCACAAAGGACCAGATTCCCTTGCCCCAAGTAGCACTTCACTCAGTGACCAGTCCCCGCTATAGTAAAGGTACAAAATATATCCTTAAAAATAAGTACTGTCTCATAAAATATAAAATGCTTGGCATCTTGGCTTGAAAGCATTTCTAGTTGCTTTTGAAGGAAATTAATACAGTAAGACTGCATTATCACAAGAGATTGTAACTATGCAGATTCCTGTGGCTTTCTGATATGTGTGCGTAGTAGCTATTTCAGTTATTTCATATAACATTTGTATGTATGGCACATACTTCATTGTTCCTGAGGCTCACCAGTACCTTGAAATTATAAATTTTTATTTCAAAATGTTTGTATACAACTAAACAAATTCAAGGTGGACAGTAACAATATTCAAGGTGAACACAGGCACAAGCAAATAGAAAAGGAGACAGACGAAAGATAACCCATAATTTTAGAGCTGGGGTTCTTGACTACTTTGGAAAAAGGATTTCAGAAAAAATCCTACTCTGCATTTTTTCCCCTGGTGCAACAAAGTTAAAAATCAAATCAATACCATCTTAGTATTAGACGGTGGTGACAGCATGCGGACATCAGTGCTGTAATTAAAAAGCCATTCAGCTCAGTTGGTAAAATGTAATTTTAGCTGTAGTCACTGGCTGTTTCCAAGCAATCTATTTACCCCAAAATGTCCTCAGGCATGGACTGAAGAGTGTGAAATGATCGAGTTTTAGTTATCCTCATACATAACAAATTTCAATTATAATTCCTACTGTAAAAAATGTTATAATAATATTACACTGAAGTCCCTGCGCTAACTGGCACCAGGGATAGAAGAGCAGAAAGAAAAATTCTCTGCTTTACTGCTCCCATTAGTCTCATTTTACATGGGACTTCTTCCCTGAGCCTGCACAGGGTCTAACCCCAGCTGCTGACCGAGGCACCATCCTTTGTTACCCCGGTCCGTGGCCCACGCCAGAGACTGTCCTGGAAAATGATGCTGTGAGATTTACCCCCCCTCTGATAGGGACCGTCAGAAGAATGTCCCTCATCACTTAAAGACTGACAGAGCTCTGGCTTTAGATACTGCTCACAGAAAAAGCTTAGGGCCACTCATTAAAGTAGTAGCTAAATTAATGGTAAGCAAAGTTAAGTAAAATGCACATAGCATTTAACTTTCTAAGCTAAAACTATCAACAAATTAAGTTGAACAGCATGGCTGAATTAAATATTAAACTTATTTAGAGGTAAGAAAACTCAGGCAGAAAATCAAAAGGCCAGTTTTGAGGATGGTACCTCAGGACTGCTCTACAATTGGCATTTCTTTTGGGTTAACTTGTTTCTTTCTAAAATGCTGTGTGCCCACAAGCAACCTTGTCGCAGTTGTAAATCATCTGATATTCTACTGCCTATCAGGAAACCCATGGAGATGGACCTGCCCTCAGCGCTGCAGGGGTGCCTGCATCCCCATGCCCATCCGTATCCCCATGCCCCTGCACTGACTGCACATCTGCTCACTCCTCCCACCGTTTGCCCAGCTCCCGGGGCCATTCCTTCCCTTCCGCTGTATCGCCCTGCCATGGACTTATTCTGGCGGGAGCCACCTTGCTGGTTAAAAGCGAGTGCTGCTTCGGGACCCCTGGGCTGTCCTGCTTCTGTTTACTCAACAGTCAAATTCACTGCATCCCTGATCCCCTCACTCTGCAGGGGGGATAGGATACCCTCCCCCCTCAATCACAGCAAAACCAGTTACCCCAACACATGAAAGTGAGGGTGTACAGGCTTTTGGACTGGTTTATAAGCATCTTCCAGAGGCTGACAAGATTTCTGCCAGTCCTCAGAAGGTCTGTTGCTGTGTTAGGCAGGTAGCTGCTCTAGCTGCCAAGGGTTTCACCACTCGCCTCTGTGTATCCTGGTGGGGCTGAACATGATGCAGACCAGGAGACTGGTTTTGAAAGCCGGAGCTTATCAGTCTGATGAATCCAGAAGCTGGCAGAGGCTTGGACATCCAGCAGGTCCCCAAACCACAGCTTGGACTGGTTGGCAGAGGGAATGTAATTGCAGTAGTAGAAGCAATCATTTCTGCTAAATATGGAATACAAGTTTCTTTCTTTGAGGAAGGGAAGAAATAAAAGTAGAAGCAGTGAGATAATATATTTGCTTAATTTTGTACTAGACCTTACAGGCAAAAGAGGAGATGTTCAGATAAAAAGACAAATCACACTGCAATATGCAGTGCAAATGCATATGCAGCTTGGCATTTCCTACTCTCTACTCTGGTCATGGTAGCTATTATTCTCTCACCTCTGCCCAGTGAGCGCCACGATCAGAAGTAGTGGTGGGCAGCTAGGAATACCATATGTGTTACAAGGCAGATGGTTTGAAGGACAGCCACTTTGACTGTAGTGTCAGATAAAAAGTTTAGAACCATTTTCCTGACTCTCAGTTTCATCAGCGCCCTCAGCCTCGATCTGATACGTGGTACAATGAGCTAAATGGGCCAAGTCTTACAGCGCAGAGGTTTCCAGGGAGGTTTTAAGGCCCTTCCCTTTGGGCTGCTATAGGATGCAGGTTATTGTACGCTGCATCTTATGCTGACCTGTGCTTGTTAAGTGAGAACGTATGTTAGAGCATGTGCCCTAATCTGGCATGCAGCTGACTCCTGTTCCTGCAGCAGAGAGGGGGCACCAGGCAAGCAGCAGCAAGAAGGCAAATTTTCTTAGTTTCTCACTGCCTCTCTCTGCAGGACTCTTCCCTCCTTTGGGGGAGATGCTGCACTGTAGCATCCTTCAAAGGAAGGTCAGCTTGCAGAAACACACAGACAATTACTGGCCTGTCTCTGCTGCTTCTTTTTAGCTAGCCAAGTCCCTAACAACCCTATTACACCTGGCATTTTTTTTCCATCCTCAAACGTTGCCACAGCCGCTCTGTTCCCTTTCCATGTACGTTTCTTTCTTATGACAGCTCAGAGGGTCTACCAAAATGGGAGATCTTTTGACATTTCTGTCACAGTTTACCATGGCCAACCTCACTGAAACCTGAGAAGAACAAGCATTCCCACATGTATGAAAAAATCACAATTTTATCTTTGTTTGCATGGCCAGGTTAAAATTTAGAGGCAAAGCTGCTTGGATTTTAGTGCAGCTGCTGACACAGAGCAGTGACCATGGACTGGGGCGCTCACAGTCTCTGGTTTGCATCAGAGGGAAAATGAACCCCGAGAGGAGAGGACGTGTTCAGACAACTCACACACATCCCAAGGGAAGGGTGAAATGATGGAGGAATACAACGGTGTCTTCTGAAGCATGGTAAATGGGAGAGAAAAGGACAGAGAAGGGTTAGAGAGGGCTCATAAGGATGACTGAGAGGTAAACAGACCATCCTGGTGGCTTTCAGGGAGGGCTCAAAGCCTCCCTCAGCCTTTGGGTGTAGTGCAGCCTGTCACACTGCCATATTTTGGGGCACACATCTCACTCTATTCCTGCAACCAAGGAGCAAGGAGGAGGGGAGTCCTGGGATGCTCCAAATGGACACAAGCCCTTTTGCTGTCCTCTGAGCAGAGAACATCCGTTAGCTTCCCACTTGCATTGCTTCATGTGGTCTTGAAGGCACAAACTTATCTGCACATCATTTATTTTTAGGTTTTTAAAAGATTCTAGCTTACTGTATTGACATACAGTGCTCGCTATTTCTCCCTGCTGTCAATAGTTAAAACAGCATTAATTGACATTGGATTTATATGCATGGTATGTTTCTTGAGCAATTCATTAAAATGTCCAGGCTCACTGCCATAAAATCCAAATATGGACTAAAGTAGATCTCATATGCAGTCTTGCAGGAGCCCCATGTGATGCACAGGAAGAGCTCCTCATCACAAAATGACCAGTACCTTACTCATTAACCACATGTGCCTATTTATTCAAAATTAAGAGCAAAATGTGTTCCTCACTCTTTCCTAGAAGCCCTCTTCATTGCTGTGTACAACATTCAGCTGAACAAGCTGTCAAGTGGGAAAAGGAGTAGGAGGTGACCAGCTTTCCCTTCATCCTTTCAACTAGTGTGCAAACCAGCACACAGTAACTATCAGGGGGAGCACATATTTTTTAGTAGCCTGCAGGCTAAACATCCCTCCTCCATCCACCTGTCTATCTTCCTAACGCATGTTGCACTGTCACTCTGAAAGTGCTCAGAATATGCAGAAAGAGCTCCCAGGATAGCCCGGGGAGCAGAACTCAACCTGGCTCTTCCAGAATAGTTAGAGGAATACCAGTACTTCCTTTGCCCATAAATCCAGGCAAAAAGGTCCTTTTATCAGTGCAGTAGACAATGCAGTATTTCTCAAGACTGAAGGATCCCAAGGTATCAAATACCTAAACTGCAGATTGTTGATATTCAGGAGAGTATAATAGGGCCTTTATACTGTTTTTATACTGCTCGCCAGACATCCCCTTCTGGCCACTGTTGGGCACAGGCTACTCAATCATGTGGCTCTCTGGTCTGACTTGATGCTAGGTGTTTTCCTAATATCTTAAATGATTTCCAGGCTACTGAAAGACCTTAGCATTGGTGAGTCTTCTATGATGAGCCTTGCAGCGTGATGGATATATACCTGCTCACAGAGTCCAAGGTCTGGTGCCTATGACACAGAATGTATGTATTAATAACCTCAGTACACTTTGGCTACATCTATATGGGTGAGTTAAACACGCCCAGGATTGTTTTCTGGCCAACTGGCCTGGAACAGCTTGAGTCCATATATACACAGACTGCCTAATGGGAATGGTCTCTGGACTGACCTAACTTCTGTAGCATGTCCAGGAATTGTTTGGGAGAGCGCTAGTTGGCCTGGGTCAAAACTGTGCCAAGGACCCTTCTAGCAATTTAATGGTTCAGACAATCAAGTTTCAGTGCCAGAGGATTTTCATCTGAGTTGTTTAATTTACTTGGGTAGCATTAGCCTTTGGGAATCCAAAAGTCTAAGCTCATTGATAGCCTTCTATATATCACCTACACTTATTAGCAAGAGTAATAGCACTTTCTTGATAGCAGCACCTACCTCCATTACAACAGCTTTGAAATGGTCTGCTCTGAAGCAGCAATCAGGAGTGGCAAGCTTCCAGGTAGTCTGGCTAAGCACCTGCCTGTGCTGCAGGGCACCGTGCTGTTTCTGTTCCAGGATGACGTTATCCACATCTCTAGCAAAGTGGGCACGAGTCTCCCCAAGTCCTGAGTCTACTGCCAGTCACTCTAGGTCTGAAGCACTATTGTCCCACAGTCCCTGCCAGTTGAACAGGCCTAAAAGCACAAAATGAAATTGTTCATAGAAAGAAATAGGTCAGCAGCCTTCACAGCTCTAGCCTCTTCCTCCTCAATACTTTGGTTAGGAGCATTGGCATCCATACGTTTGCAGTGACCTGTTTGTGGCTGGCACCCCGGCGATCTATCCTCCAGGGTGTGTCTGATCCTGCCCTGGAAGCGGAGCTGGCTGCAGAGAGCAGAGGGATGCTGGATGAACTAGGACAGCTATGGAAGCTGAATTTTTTGACACTAGAATTCCTTTGGCTTCAGATGAAAATTTCACTAAAAGCAGCATGAAACACCCTATGAAATGTGAACTTTTACCGTGGAGCTAGCAAGAACATGGCTCTGCACTGTGTTTGTAACTCTGCTCTTTAACAGCTGCCCATGTGCTGTTGTACCATTCTTTTACCAGATGGCAAAGGCACTTAATCTGAAATAGCAGGACTTCTCTCTAAAAGCACAAATACAAAAATTTCCCGCAGAATGCAACACGATGTAAAACCTGGCGACATGTTTCCAGGCCCTCTGACTAAGCAGTGTTTGCAGGCATGCAGCCCCCAGATCTCAGACCGTGGCAAAGAGTGGGGAGCCCCCATGGCAGGGTTGCTGTGTGGGGAGCACACTGCTCCAGCAGCCCCACTGTGGGTCCCACCTGAAGCACACGATCAGGCGTAGCAATGCCTCAATTCTGCATTTCAGACTGGTACAGTTCTCACAGAGGTAAGGTGGGAATTTTTTCAGTTGACTTTGGGGGAATAGGGTCAGGCAGGCTCTCATCCCCAGGAATGCATGAGCAGAGGGTCTCCAAGTCACGGTGAGAGCTCAGGAAATCAGTGGATCCCCCTTTTTTCTTTATGACTGAGACAGATTAGAGACAGTGCGCCCCATTCTTGGCAAGTGCATGTTTCCATCTCTCTCCCGGCTTCGGCTGAGCAGAGACGGCATCCAGCTCAGCAGCAGCAGCTGGACTCTCACTCTGATGTAGGATAGTGCCATAATGTCATGCGATCTCTTCTGTTCTACTCCCTCACCCCACTGGGGATCTCTCATGATAAAAACAGTAAAAGGCTCTTGATTTATTTTGCTGACTAGAACATTTCATTATATTGATTCAGCTCATGAAAGCCCCACAAGGAAATGGAAAATAGCCCATTATTTTTAATTTCCAATTGGAAAAACTACAACATATTTCTATTTATAATGTGCATGTTTTTTTTTAATCTAAATCATCAAATTCAGCACTTATTTTTAGAACAGTCTATTTCCATCATTAAGGAAAGACTAAGGCTTGAACTTGTGGTTCTCTATATCGCAAGCTGCTGAGGTTCAAAGAGATTATTCATATATATTTTGCACAGAGTTGGTGAGGAGGTGAAACTGCCAAATATCCTGAACTTCTCTATTTTGGGAAAAATGGTGGGCTAGGATGATCTTATAAAATGTATTCACGGCTTAAATTGAACAATTTAACACTCTGAAGCTTAAGTAAAAAATTAATAGAAGGCAAATCTTTGAAGTGGTGGCATGTGTGTAAGCCTCTTGTCCCCTGCAGCCAAAAAAAAAGTCATCAAGGCTTCAGACAAGCAGCATTAAGCATTTGAATTCTCCATAAAAATGTTCGTGATGTAGAGCAATTACTCGCTTTTGATATTAGAGAAAAGTTGCTAAAATGTGTTTATTTTGCCTCTCTCTGTATAATATCATTTGGAATATGTGCTTTGCATGACTTCCGCCTCATGGTAGATTCATCCTTTGTGGTGCAATCATATAGCCCCATGCACATACACACACGTACATATATATTTATACACACACACACACACAAAGAACAAATAGACTAGATGGCCAGAAATTCTCGGCACGTACTCTGTTACTTCTGTGTTGCTCTTGCTTGAAGCACATGTTTAACATTTTACTTGACTTGAAAACTTAGTAAGGTAGATGGATTAAGGAAAAAAAGCCAAAGGTTGAAAGGATGAATAGCTTAGAGAATAAAGCACTGGGCACTTACAGTACTGCTGGCGTTGAATGCAAGGAATCAGTCCTACAGGCCTCAAAAGGGTGAGGAATGAAACTCAAACACACCCGGTTTGGTCAGCCCCAAAAACCTAACCGAACAAAGACATCCCAAACCTGCAGCTTGGGTTAAAAAGCTAAGACACTAATCCAGTACAAAAGGCTTTATTCAGACTGTTTACCCTTTTGTATGTATGTATATACAATCAAAACTAATTTTTTTTCAGACCCTGATGTGAACCAGTGCTCTATACAAATCCGGGGGGAAAAAGTCCAGCAAGTTATTTCACTGACAAAAGTGGCCTTTATGTTGCTTCAAAAGTGGCCTTTACTCTTTGCAAAGTTCCTTTAGAATAAGGTCGGTGAGGAATTTTGTGGAAAACAGAGCTACTTTACAGTATTTTCTCCGCATTGACTCTTTAAACATACTAAATCTGTGCTTTGTTAACTAAGCATTCAAATGTAGAGAAATCCAAAGAGCAGGTCAACTTTCTGTCCCTAACGACAGCTTTCCCTCTCCACCGGCCAATGGCCTGGTCACACAACCTAACCTTCTGCCCTGGAAGATTTATCATCAGCTTTTGCATACGTCCTTGTCGCTTTGAACTAAATGGGGCTGCTCAACATGCCTTAAAATTTAGCGCCTGAGTATGCCTTTGCTCAACTGAAGCCCAAGCGTTATTAGTGCCAAAAGYTAACTGTAGATGTTTTGCTCATGTTGGTCAGTTCAAAATTTAGCGTAGCATGTGTCTTGCTGCCTTGCTTAAACTGTAACCTCTTCAGGGGACGGGCCACCTTTTATTCTCCGTAGCTTTCAGCGTACCAGGACTCTAACTTCAGCTGGGGTCTTTAGGTGCTACCACAATACGGATAAATAAAAGATAATATAAAATGGTGCTGCCAAAGAAAGTGGAAGCATCAGGACCTGCCTACAGAAACCTTCTGTGAAAGATGTGAAAGGTAATAAATAARGGTAATTTAACCCATCTGAAAACAACTGATTAAGCCAGCAATTAGATCAGAAATAAGATAAAAAGTGGAAATCTTTCCACAAACATTTTCTATTCTTTTCAGAGGTGCAGCGCAAAGTCAATGTAACATTCATCCCTACCCACGCCTTGCTTTGATTTATTCCTTCTTAAATAAAAAAAAGACAACCTATGTGATTTTTGCTGCAAAGTGTTTTTGCAATACTTCTCAAAAGAAATACATGCCTGTACCAACAAAATTTACATATATCTCCTTAACCGGTAAAAAGACAAGCTTCCAAGAGTTTCTAGAAGCTAGGAATGGATCAAAAAAAAGTACACATGGGTCCAAACCTTCTGTTTCTTGTCTGCAGATATTAAGTATATTGCTGTGAATATAGAGCTGAAAGACTATTCAGATGCAAGAAGGCAATACTCAATTTCTCCTCCCAAAGACAGTTTCTTTGTCAGAATTAGAGGAATTCTAAAGGGCTTTTCACTCACACAAAAAGCCGCCTGCCAGCAATGATCATGGTTAAACAAAAAGCACGTCCAATAGAGCAAGCCACTCATGTGACTATCATTTGCAACCCAGGTACTGGGAGCAAACGCTGGCTGCATACTTTGATCTAAATACACCCCAATTAAGGTTTGACTGATTATCTGTACTCACAGAGTGGAGGTAGGCAAATTTAACAAATGGCAATGAGGAAACTTGGGTTTATGGAGTAATTTAACAAAGGCAACATAATGGCAATAACATAGGAGCAGCAGACCACCTGCTCCTCTGCTGGGTTCACTTTCTCATGGACCTGTCACACTGGAGAGCTCCTCACACAAATAAAACAAGAAATAAGTAATTCTCCTGGAGAGCAATTGTTAAACCACCAGTCCTGAAATACACCCTGATGGAAACTGATATTAAGTGACATTTTTAAACCTGTTTGAGGAAGTCAAAGGTCTCATTGATTACAGCAGAGGTTTTAACCAAAAGATGTGTGAAAACAATTAACGCTTCTCACTTTGTGAATTACATGTGGATTTTGCCATGACATTATCCAAAAAGCTGTAGGTGCAGGAGAAAATCTTCATGAAAACAGCCTACAGAAAATAATGGCAAATATTAGCCTTTCTTTAAGTTCTTTTATATCACAATTTAACATTTGTCAGAGATTCAGAACTTTGTTATTTGGGTAAGTTATAATTCTAATTTAGTCTTTTTGCCTTGTGTTGAGTGTTTTGGCTTTATTAGCATATTTGTTTAATCACTACTGAGCAACATGGGGTGAAATTTTGAAGTAATAAATACAATAATACATCTTAAAAAAAATGCAGATTTTGCCATGAGATCGATACCAAGGGATCTAGTAGATAAAACTGCAATATGAAATACTTTTCTTGTTTTGGTGGATGAGAGGAAAGAGGCTAAAACCATCACAGAACAGTGGTAGGATGCATAACTAGACAGAAGGCTCTGAAAACAGTATTAGTATGAGGTTATTTCATATTTGTGAACAAAAAATGGGGAAATGGGTTCAAAAACCAGAGTCGTTAAGAGTTGCTCCAAAGACTGTTGAGATGGGATATTTTCCCAGAACATTTGGCCTGGATCCTAAGGGACTAATTTTACTTTCAGGTGACCTATGGACGTGAGTCAGCACCTTGGGTAAGCATTTGAAAACAGATGCCCATGCACCATTTGTTCCTTTCCTCTTGCCACTGATATAAATGACAATTAATGTGCACATCTGAACATGCATATTCACTGTGGGACTGCAGACACTAGAGACCTTTGCTTCATTGTCATAATGTGTTTTTTCCCATGAGTAAATTTACTGCTAATTCTTTCAGCTGAGCATTGTTAAAAATAGAAAAGAAAAAAAAAAAGAAAAAAATTATTCAGACACAGTTGGTGAGAAATCTTAAAGTTTTGATTAAAAAGATGTTGACACAGGTGTTGTGAGAGTTCATGTCTGATAGTCTTCTCTGCAGACTGGGTTTCCTGGACAGAGTAAGCACGGGATTCAACTCACCTCACTTCAGAAGTCTTAAACATAGATGTCCTAACCACTCCGGTCTTTCTTCACTGTGGATAGAGAAAAAAAATAAAAGACCTTTTCAGACAACCATTCATCTTAGGTTTTTTAGACAGCTACGCAGCTTGAGTTGACTCTAGAGGGGCCTATTTTCCTCCATTACAGTGAAAGTCTAAATTGAGGAGCTTAAGTTGAGATGACTAACTCCTAGGCATCTGCTTTAGGGCAGATCTTCTCTTACAGATATCCATGGAGTTTCTCTCGTGTGTCAGGCAGGCTCWGGTCAGTGCGTGCTGGGGTACTGAATGCATTGGAGAAGCTTGGACCACGAAGGGAAAGGAGATGGCTTCCAAACTCACAAACAAATAATGAGAAAAAAGGGATCTGCTTGGAATGGAGCYGGCTGTGAGAGGTTCAGATCTGGATCTAGACCTGGGCTTTGGGATACGATAGCCAGTGGAAAAGAGCGGGGGCCAAAATTTGGATCAGGGCTGGTACTCCTTGCTGAGCTTGTGCTGTGCTGCCCATGCTCACTGAATGTCTCAGGTCAGTGCTTGGCACTAAGTGCCATATGCAGCAAAATGCTTATGCACCCTGGAATCAGCGCGGGGTCACGTGTCAGCTTAAACTCGCAATTTCTTCCATTTATCAGCTCCTGTCACAACTGGAACATTAAGGCAGCAGAGATTTGGGGTGTGTGTGTGTTAATCTTACTTTACTGTGAAAATGTTCATGATAGTCCTTTTACTATCAAGATGTAATGCTGCTGATTAAATTACAAATGACACACTACATCAATTCTTATTAGAGATGCTCAGGTCTCTGAGTATGTACACTCATGTGGCTGATACCCCTCTTGCCCATTTCTCATAACATTCAACCCAGTAATTATCAGCAAAGATTTCAGACCAGACTTGAGGTAGTCACGCATTTCACTGTCAATCAAGGGTTTTATTTTTTTTGGCAATGTTTATGTGATATCAGGGGTCAGAGGTTTTTAACCCTACTTCCCCTGGTGAACTATTACAATCCTCTGTTGGATTTTGCTGGGGAAGGAACATATCCTATTAAGCTGCCATCAATTCTTCATCTTGTAGCATCATTTCACAATTCACAGATATGATATCATTAAGGCTGAAATTCTACCATATGTTGAACACTTTGTTTATTTCAATAAGACCTGAAAGATCTTGGGACTGGTCTTCAGATATGATGAGACCTGTCAAGCACGACTTCACCAGTTTTGGTATACTAACAATATTTTATTATTTAACGATAGTTTAAGACTGTACTAGATACAACTTGTTCATAACTAGTCTGAAAAAGGAGATTATCTTTTGCAAATGGTTGTCTTTCATCCTTTTTTACCCAAAACACAAATACATTTGGCTGAAAACTGAAAATGTTTCATTTGTAATGCAATAGTTTAAATTTTCTATTACGACAGGGGAGAACTTTTTGTGAAAAAGGAAGTAATGAAATAATCAGGCTGTTCACTGAAAAAAAATCTGTTTTGGTGGAAAAGGCTTGGCAGGGCTATTTCTTTACAACCCTCCGAGCCCTACACATGTACTCTATGAAAACTTTATAAGTCCTGGATAACCTCTATAAGTGGATAAAGTGTGAAATGTAACATGATAGTTCCTGAAAGCGGCCTCTCAGCTATTCTGGTTTTATAGTGGCACTTATGCTCCTTTAATAATAATAATGATAATAAATCCATTTATTTTTTTTCTACCAAGTCACAATATGATGAGAACACAAAGTACCCCTCAGTACAATTCTGCAGCACAGACTTGGCAAAAATTTGGAAGCAATGCCGTGACAGCAGAGCTGAGAAAATGAAACAGATAAAACTGTTGACAAAAGTAATGTAACTCCTAATAGGGATGCAATAAATAGAAGCCACCAAAGTATTTTGACCTATAAAAAGATGGTCCTTTTGGATAAAATCCACTTACATACGTATAAGGCAGACTGGATTTTTAGTACGACAGTGTGGAGGCACAAGGGCACTGACACAGTCCTAGAGTCGCCTTTTAATAAGCAAAGTGTTAGGGGGCCAGGCAACCCATGGGGGTGATATGGAGCCGCTTGCTTCCAGGTCACTGCTTTGAATCTGGCCCTGGCTGATGCCAGCTGAGAGCCGTAACTCTTTGATGACTGCTTGGCGGCCTTAAAAACTTCCCCCTCGGTTGGGTTCGGCATGGGCGGGTGTTTGCTGCACTGGCAAGTGCTTTCATGGTGGCAGGTTTGGCATGGGGATGGTGGGGCAGGTCTGGTGGTCCGTGCAGAACGGGGTGATGTGAGTAGGGCATGTTGCTCCTACGCCCGTAACTCAGGGTATCGACTGCCGTGCTGGCGCAGCCACGTTGGCAAAGAAACTCCCCGCAGTACATCAGTCTCGAGGACACAGAGTGCTTTATTCTGCATGGCTGTTGCCCAATATCCTTCCTGAAAAGGTTTTAGTAAGTGTGCTAATCCTAAAAATGTTTCGTTTTATGAGTAGGTCAGTCTTATGCCATTTTACATCTATCCCCCCACCTGCCATACTGTGCACCACCTGGGAGCCCAAAAGCAAGCTCACAAAACAGCATAACATTTTCTAGCTATTTATTTATTTGCTACACTTACTTTCTAATGGAGTGTGTGCAACATCATATTTAAAACATGACYTTAGAAACTTAAAAACACATCCATTTCTCCCAAAGAATATACAGCTGCCAGAGAAAAGGGGACATTCAGTAAACTGCATGTCACTATCAGCTATTGATAGCCAGTGATTTGTCCTGAATCCAAAGGCTAAACCAAACCTCATGCTGCTGTATGTCAGATGCAATTGGTCCAAAGTCAAAGTTTTACAGCTCAGACAGGGCGCACTTTATCCTTCAGGCTGCTACTTAAGATAGCCATGACCCTGAGGAGAACCAGTCAACAAAACAGACAGACAAGAGGATGTGATTTGTATGCATCCCTGAGCCTGCTCAAATCACCTCTGACCTGCAGGTCAGGCTGCAAATGACAGCAGAGTGCATGCACCTGATCAGACAGCACATTCTCATTAGAAAGCCTGGGAAAAGGGGGCAGCTACACTGTGTTTACTCATAGACCAAATGCAATCTACCCAGGAAATGAGAAGAAAAAAGATCAATTTAGCTCAACAGAAGGATGTGAGCGACATGTAAGTATTTTATGAAATTCCAAATAAAACTGCTTATTCTTACAAACCTAGACGGGAGCTTTCTGCCTGGGTGAGGTACCAAGAAGACAGGTTAACAACGAAAAAGGGGTATTTATTTGCTGCAGAATACCATGCCAGGAGTCTTCGCTGGGGTGCATAACCTCTAATAGACTGAGATCCACAATCAAAGGCATTTATAGGCTCGATTTGCTGCTGGTACTAGTTGAACATCAGTGCAGTTTGCTGATTTGATAGTCATATGGTCATCGTTGCTAATTTACAACAGCAGTATGTAAATTTATCCAGTAGAAAAGGCTGGATTTAAGCAGCAGAAGGGCAGTGTTCACATGGAAATCCGGGCTTTCCTAAATTTGGTTGTTTGGATATAGGAGCTTGTCAAGTTATCAGAGAGACCAAACCCATGGTTTTGCTGCCAGGCTTCTGCAAAGTTTGGAGACAGCTGGTGCTGAGGTATTGGTTTAGGACAATTTCCAGCACATTTGGAGTAAGTCTGGGATTTGAAGGATGCCTGTGTTTGGTGACTGTATTACTTTGTGCAGAGACTAAGGACCACTCTTCACTGGTTCTCAAAGTTTGCGTTACATTTCTTATAAATTTCATCTGGCATTAGACTGAAGATTGCAGTGCTGCCATGATCCATCTATGATAAACAGGCCTGCCGACGGCAGCGAGGGACCTGTGGCCCGGGTACACGGCGCCACTCGTGCAGACRCTAAGGAAATGTGATTTGTGCCTTCACTTGTCAGGGGCTGCAAGGGCTGCTCTGACCTCGTCAGGTCAGACCTGGCGCTACACGGGAATGTGCTGCCCACCTATTGCCTTAGTCCTAATGGAGATCAGCATAGCACACAACTCATCTGCCTCAGCCRTTTCTGCTTCCAGCCTTCGCTGTGCCACCTCCCTGCTTACTCCCACTTCTCTGCCCAGGCACAAAACGTGGCACTGACTGCACCGGGCAGGAATTCCTGTGTAGTCCTACGGCAAACCGACCATAGCACGGAGGTTAAATCCCCCCGTGCAGTCCTGGAGAATAGCAAATTTAGATAGATTAGCTCCAGAAGGACTCTATCTCCAGCACACACCAGAAGCGTACTACTGATACGCTTCTTGAGTGCCCCGTGAAGTTGCTAGTGATGAGGTCAGCATCACGTCCTATAACCATTCTCTTCTGAGAATAAAACTGAATGGTTTTATCTGGTAATGAATGATGCTCCCTGCTAGACATGGGCTTTTGCCATAAACCTGAGATGGGAAACAAGGCTGAAGCAGAATTTAAGCCTGGTCATTTGCTTGGATTGAGTGGGGACTCAGTGTGTGAAGGTTAGTTATTTCGCATTTTCCACAACAGATCCACATATTTATGATGGATTTTAACCATGACTTTCAGACTCGTATTTTCCTCCAGTGATATCCATGTCAGCAGAAGGGAAAGGAGTCCTACACACTGGGGTTATTTCAAGAGGCATCATTCCTGTGAATTAAATAAGTGCATTTTTTAAAGCTCTCAATATAAGGCATCTGGTGACAGACGCATTCTCGTGAGGAGCCATCCTTACTTTTTACATAGGTGTCAAACTACTACATGTTATGACATTAATGTTGTTTTGATGCCTACCGGACAATCACCGAGGCCCACGAGTATATTGCCTCTTGGTCGTAATGAGTTTCAGCATCTTGAGCTGGGGAAGACAGAGAATGTCTCTGACAGAGCTTCTCTGTGCAGAAGAAGAAAGAAAAGAAGTGTCCCTGTGAGTACCACCAATGGGGTCACAGCAGACTGGATTCCTAGTAAAATCCTTTCCAGTGTGCTGGCCACAGTTCTAGGGAGAAGAATAAAAATAGACTTTGTTGCTGGAATAAAGTAAGAACAGAGGAACAAGAGAACAGCTGTACTAAGTCAGACCAAAGGTCCTTCTGCTCCTGTCCCTGACAGTGCCTTGTAATAACTGCTTAGGGAAAGATTATGAGGAGGACAGCACAGAGTGACCCTTCCCATGGTAGAGTCTCTCCATGTTCAGCTACCTATAATTTAGGAATTTCCTGACACAGACGTGGTATCCACTGGACTTTTCTCTCTTGGCTTTGCATAGTTGCTTTTTGAGCCCATTTGGCTCCCACATCCTCTTCTAGGGAGGAGTTATGTGGTACGAGGAGCCCGAGTATGCTGTGTGTGTGAAGGAGTACTTTTGTTTGTCTTATAATTCTGCCTAGTAATTTCATTTGAGGCTTCTCAATTACCACGCCAAGAGAAATTGCGAGATTCTGATTGGACTAGGGAGAAGACTCATGAAGCCAGAAAATCTCCCCGTCATTTATCTTTGTCGTGGTTTCTCCTACATTACAAACCACGCAGTTGTTGGTAAGCTGCATCGTGCTAATAGGAGCATATGGAAAGTACAAGAAATGACAGCAGAGTATGGAAGGAAATGCATTTTGGTATCGTACACACACCTGTAGGTACAGAAGAGAGATTTTGAAAGCTTACTACAATGTGTCTGCAGGCTCTGACAAACTGCACAGCCACTTTCAAAGGCAATGAAAAGCCGGGCATTTTATAGGGATCTTTTTCCAAAAAGAAGAAGAAGAACGTGGCCAATACTGTGATTTCATCTGTGGTTATGATTTCATTGTAGTTTATTTCTCTGCTTTGTCACCCACAAAATCTAACTAATTACATCCCATCTATGAGCCCCGCACAATACTAACATGTATAATGGATAGGGCATAGATTATGGAGAGTTAAGCAAAGCAGCGCGATAGCTGTTTTCTTCAAGTTTCAGCAATGACTCCAACTAGAGTGGTTTATGTTTTTGCGAACCACTGAGCTTTCCAAGTTTGCTGGACAAACCAATCAATTCATATGTAAATAAAATATATCGTATCCTATAAGAAAAGAGCAGTTGATAAAGAGGATCTAGTGCTGTGGGTCTTTATGATCAAGAGAGGGAAGAATTTCTTTGTGTCACTACAAAATGTTACTCTGTCCCTGAAAGGAAGGAGACAGAAGGCTAGCTCTATGCAAAAGCCTGACTGCGTGTGACTGACCCAGCAGGAGAAGGGCTGGCTCTCTTTCTCGGGCTCCTTCTGTTGCAAGACACAGATCCTAAGTACGTGCCGGATGCCTCTGCCTGATTTCTTGGGGGCATTCAGGCCGAGTGATACATTTTAAAACAAAAAGGGGAATGAGCAGATCAAAAGTGTAAACCGCAAGCTGCTTCTCTTGAACTTCATTGCTCTGCTGAAAACGGAGCACAGCAAATACGTGTGCATTTTACTCCTTTTTACATTATGCACTGATAATGACTCTTGTTCATGTTACAAGAAAAGATTTCATCCTTTTCCTTTTTCCTTTAGAACAGCAGTCCTTATTTAAAATTATCTTGCCCCTTCTGAAATGTGCTTTTTCAGGGTGAGTGAGCCCAGAACAGCTTGAGAAAAAATACAGTCCTTCCAAGTTGGACTGCATCTCATCAAAGTGTTTTTCCCCTTAGGATTTTATGGAATGTTACCTCACTTTATGACAGTTCACATCACAGCGTAAATGCTGAACATTTCTGTAAGTGAGGCAATGCACTGTGAAATGTCAGGCAAACGATAAAATCAATAATCTGCAAGTTACCAAAGAGAAATGAAACTCATGGATGTCAGGAGTTTTTGGGTCAAAGGCAGATGCTCCAGCATGATGATGGCCAAATGCTTTCGGACTGTTTTTGTTTAAGTTTCACACCCAGACAGCACCAAAAAATGGCCCTTCTCTGAGCAACTAGGAGCATCTTTACATACGCTTCTTCCCTCTTTTACTCTTTTAGCTGAGACGGTGAGATTGGCAAATTACTTGTTTTCTTTTGTATAATCTTTCTATGCCCTGAATGCATATTCTGTAACAAAGTTAACTTGTATTCTTAACAAGCGCAGAAAGAAACCTTTGAACAATACCTACCTGACTTCAAATCGTGTATTTCCTTTGCACTCAGATCTGAGCGCAAAATCAAAAAATGAGGGTTGGGATTCTGGTTGAAATGTGCCAGAAAAATGTGAAAAAAAGATTTTAGCCAAAAAAGAAAAACTTTCATAGAAATGTTCTCTGCAAGTCTGAAAATGAAAAATGTTGGGGTAAGCATGTTTTTGTACTTTTTTGCAGAAATTAAATCATAGAATCATAGAATCATAGAATAGTTTGGGTTGGAAAGGACCTTTAAAGGTCATCTAGTCCAACCCCCCCTGCAAGGAGCACGGACATCTTCAACTAGATCAGGTTGCTCATATTGAAATATGAATATTTGAAATGAAATTTGATTTTTAAAGTATCAGATCAGAAAGAGTTTTAGCAGAACTGTTCAGTTTTGACTTTCAGTTTTTAATTGAAAAAACATAACATTTTTATGAGAGCCTCCCTGCCCCTCCCGATTTCCCCTGAACAATTATAGCTACTCTTCAGCCAGTTCTATTTAGTTCCTCAGATGGCCATGTCCAGGAAAGAAATGCTATTGGAGCTTCCCATATTCACGTTAAACTTTAAAATACACGAGGGGCAATGTACTTAACACTGGGAATAAAACAGTCACAGAGCAAGTAAAATAAAAATTGGCTGTTAATATTTATACTGAGCCTATTTATGTGCAGGCTTTTGAAAAATACCATTGGAGAACTTGTAGGATAGGTGTAGCGGGTCTTGAAATACCTGCAGATACACTGACAGACTAAACAAATGTACCGCTGGAAACAAAGTGCTTCAGCTGCAGAGGACGGAGACGGGCGCTTTCATAAACCCACAACAAAAAATTCCCTGGCAAAGCCAGGCAAGTGAAAACATCCCGATACAGTGATGTACGGTGGAGGCTAAAAGGTCAACGACTGCGGCTAAATGTTATCAAGATAATGATTGCTGATGCCTTGATTGGGGAAAGCAAGCACCACCACGCAAGCTTTTCAGCTTTGCATCCCTTGCAGCCTTGAAAGAGCTCCTCCGGCCAGGCATTATTTTATTAATATAAAAGGCTTCGGGCTTTATAAGCATCACACCTGCGGTACCGCTGTTCCTCGGGGCATCATTCAGCGCGCTAGCGAATACCGCCCTCGTGACATCAAAAGTTTCCACTTCCCCTCAGCCCCTTTCAGCAGCGGGTCCCCCCCGCCTCCCCGGGCGGCTGGCCGCGGTCTGGGGAACCTCTCACTTTTTGTCCTCTCCCGACCCTTCTGGACCACATTCTACGTTTTTATTCAGGCCATCTGCTCGCCGGGGAAGGGAAAACGGCCACCGCCGGCCCCTCCTGGCAGTTAGCTGCTTGGCGACGTTACCTTTTCAGCCGGCCACGGCCGCGGCCCGCGCGGGCTGGCGCTGGCGAGGCGGGTTTTTATTTCCGCTTAAATATAGCTGGCGAGGGGAAGGTTTGTGGCGGCGGCCTCCCCCTGCTCCCCCAGAGTGGTACGACCGCCTTGTTCCTGACAGAAGTCTTTCTAAAGACCTGCTCAAGCCTCACTAAGCAGCTGTGAGTTAGGTCATTTTCCCAGGAGTTTTACATGTGGAAAACCGGGCATTAGGAAGGCCTCAAAAAAGGACACCATCTGGCCCCAGTGAAAAAAAGGATCATGACACTTTCTGTGGTACCAACAGGCCCTGATGAACCATAAAGGAATTCAGGCCTCGACTGTGATCCGATGGTGACTGGCCCAACAATCCCCCCCGTGACAGCCTCCCCCATTCAGCCCYGCAGTTATCTCATAGCACAATGGACTTTTGTGCCACGCTGTTTACTGGGGGCGTCGTCAAATCCAGTCGGATTTCTGGGCTCGGCTTCAGCGCCCCTGCTCTTTGCTGCAACATGTAACACGCATCGGGAGAGATAAGGACACAAAGAAGGCGGCTTTTTTTTTTTTTTTTTTTTTTTTTTTTTTTTTTTTTTTTTTTTTTTTTTTTTTTGCTTTGCTTTGCTTTTTTTTTCCCAGCGTTCAAACCCCTCGCATTTCTTTCACTGTACGGAGGAATAAAGAGTAAGGCTCTGTAGTGGATGCAAGAAAGATCTTTGCTGGGAATCAAGAAATCCTTCCCCCGCCCCCCAAGTTAAGTCAGACATTGTGGATTAAGGGGAATTTACACTACTGTTTTCTAAAAGCAAAATTTAATTAATGTGGATCAGGATTTACAGCTTACACACACTTTTTGTGAGAAAAAAAATGGATTTGTTTATTTTTTTTAAGCCAACACATCACTACTTCCTCATTTTGATTTTGGAGTAATTTCTGTCTAGGTAAAAAAAGTATTTTACTATTAGCAATATTGGATTTATCCCATTTTTTATTTTGTGGCCTGATTTCAATGTATGAATCTTTATTATTTAACACAGGAAGTATCTTAATTAGTTTGTACACTGGGGTGCAAGCTGTGTACGGCCACAGAAGTAGCCCCCCCTGCCTCTCCCCACCAAGGATGCTACCTTCTCCCTGCCATTCTCACCCCCCTGCTCCACTCCCACTGYAAGAGAGAGCCTGGGAAAATAAACAGACCTTGTAGCCTGCCCTCAAGGTCACTGCATTGACCTTGAAAGGGTAGGGGGTACCAAAATCCAGAGTCAAGGAGCCGGCAGGGAAAGCGACCTTCTGCCTGCCCCCCAACTCCCGAGTTTAACCCGGGGCTTGGTGGTGCTTCCACTCACCAGGCTCCTGTGGCACCACTGGTGGCGAGGACACCTCTGCTGCCGGGACCCCGAACCAGGCATGGCTCCTCAGGTCAAACCCAACAAATTTGACATCATCAGAAAACTAGCAGGAGGCTGACACAGCTCGGGCAGCATGGACATGAGGACCGATGTGGCACATGGCTCCCTGTTAGGGCTAAAGTGGGCTAAATTTGGCTGGAGGTTTTGGGCATGCTGCGATTCCCCGAGAAAGATCTAGTGCCGACTTCACGGGGACGTGATTGGGTTATGATTGACTTTCATTTGGAACAGTGACAGATGGATACCAGCTACGAATCTGGCTGTTTGTCCTTCCAGTTTCGTGTTCATGTACCCTCCAAGAGGGCATTTCTTGTTCCCAGCTTGTTGCCCTCACCCTTCCGTGCCGCAGCCCCCGCAGAGCCCGGGTCCGCTGGGTGCGGAGGTGAGCACGCACGCACAGCCAGAGCGCGCCCACCTCGCATCGGCTGCGTGTGACAAGTCACAGAGGTGTCCCAGGGAAATGAAACGCCATTTATCCTCCTTTTGGGAAAGAGAGAGGAGGAACTGATGTGTCCGGGGTCTCTCAGCAAGTTAGTAGCAGAGATGGATAATAAACCACATCTTCTGGAGTATCAGTCCAATGCTTTAAAGTATTTATGCAAGTTTCTGTTAAAACAGATCTCCAAACTCTTACCGTCTCGCTCGAGTGCCTAATTGAGCTTTGTACACCCGAACAGAGGTAGGGTGGGTTGGGGAAACATTTCATTGCAATGTTTCATACATTGCCTTAATTGGTGACCCCAGACATTAAATATTGGGCAGCTTATTACTTGTGGTTTCATTACACTCAGCTTATTACACAGGCCTCCCCAGCACAAAAGACAGACCTCTTCAAAAGGCCCCACATTATCCAACACATACCCAGTAGCACATCTGCTGGCAATCAACAGTTTTTAACGAGATCACTCATTCTCTCATTTTCAGCATTCTTTTACTACCCCAGGAAATGTTTTACTCTCCATTTCAAGAAGAAAAAGCGGAAAGAAGAAAACCTGCAGAGTAACCGCATCCAAGTAAAGCATTGTAAAACTTCCACCGCTGGACCAGCACGTTGTTTGACCAGATGATGTATTAAAGATCAAATACTGAAGTGATTTTAAGAAAAGGCTCGTTCTTAGAGGAATTGCTTTATTATTTTATTTTTGAGACAACGATGCCATTTCCTATGGGTCACAATCTGTACATATAGCTATCGATGGCTCCCAGTAAGTAGGAGATTTACAGTTTATGCGTGCCAGCTTCTGTGTGTACTACATTGAGAGATGTCAGAAAGGAAGAGCTTGACTGCGAGAGAAGGAATTGTGTGTGCGTGTGTGTTTTGAAAGGTCTAGAGATGAGGTCCGTGGCAGCTCGTATCCACTTACTGAAGTGTTTTCGCAATTATGCACACAGTTATTTATCCTATTATGAGTTACAGCCTTTCAGAGGTTGCCTCTAACCGCTTAAATGAGAGAACCGCCAATGACACTGTGAGCCAAGAAGGAGGGAGAGCAGCCCCTGACATGGGYGTGCAATGACTATCAGCTGAGCGGAGCGCGGGGCGAACCCCCCAGCTGAGCCCTGCCCTCCTCGCAAAGGGCAGCCAGCGCCTGCGCGTGGGAAAGGGCTTTGTGGGCTACAAAGAGCCCTGGCTAAAACAAGGAGGAGTGGGAGGAGGAGACTGGGACACCTTGGTTTGCGCTGCGCTCTGCCACCACAAAAGATATTTATCTAGTCTATTGGCAACTGTTTCAAACGGGAGGAAAACCCGGACGAGGACTTTATCATGCAAATAGTTAAATGTTCTGTAATCTGGGGTACACGCTCACTTTTTATTCAGAAAGCCCTGCTCGCTGTAATGAAAAATGTCAGGCTCTTTTAATAAAAGAACAATTTGAAAACTTGATATATCACAAAACCATTAATTTTAGCTATTATCTGTTTGACACTTTTCATGGCAATGATTTCACTCTGTAACATGCTTCCCGAGGATTAAAATGATTTTAAAGGATTAAAATGTTAATTAAAAATATAATAGAAATATCAATCGCTGAGAAGACCAACATAAGTATTTGTCTCTTTAACTGTATAATCATGCTGCCGTGGTTTCCTCCTGGCTCTTTACAGTTTGGAGCTCCAGTTCATGAGGAGGTAAATGACAGATCCAGATTCTGTTCTTTAACTATTTGACAATGCATCTGTTTACACTTCACAAAGGCAGCGTTATGTCCTTGAAATTTCTAAAGGTCATTGTTAATGGGATCAATTTTTTTTTTTTTTTTCCCAACTGTGTCTTTCTTAGCTTGTAAGAGCACTATTCCCGGAGAGGGGCTGGAGGGGGTGGGAGCAGGCAGGTCCAGCAAATTCCATGTGACCAGTTCAGCTGCAATAATCTCTTTTCTCCTTCTGGTCCAAGCTACACATGAGAGCACTCTAGTGTCTTTCATCATTATTTGTCACCCTTTTGTGTCGAGCAACTTATATCCACAGCCATTCCAGCAATTAAAATAAAAAAGGACCAAACATTATTCACAGTGAATAGCTCTGAGACCAGTGACATCAAGTACCAACCAACCCATTGAAGACTGGGTACCTGATATCCCTGGAGCATTTTATGGAGGGAAAAGAAAATGCAAACCAAAATCAAATCCAGCAAACACACAGTTATATGGAGAGTTCAGAGCCTGATTAAAAGATAGGCACTCTACAGTGATTTGTCTTACAACGTGTTCTTAGTAACGAGAGGAGAGGGGAGTGGGGAAGAGGGGTGAGAGGACAAGCTCTCAGTTACTGTACAGCTAACTTTAAAAGACCGACAGCTTCAGAGTTTATTTGCACGTTCACGCACCTAAATGGACCACAGGGCTGCATCACCCACATCCACCTTCCCAAGTGCTGTAATTTAGGAAACCTTTGTCATCAGTACTCTGACAAAGTTAAGCTTTTCTGCAGCACTTGTCAAGTGACTTGAGAGTGCTTAAGTTACACAGAGACCCCCCTCATTTTTTCCTCTCTGTGCAATTGCCTTCCCTGGGCACCTACTGTGAAAGGGGGATTTGTATGCCTAGGGAGATATAGCTCCTTCCCCACCTGATCAGGTAAACAACTATTCATCTTCTAGAAGTTGATTATTCTCTACCCAATATATTCATTTTCCTTTCAGAAAGGCACAACCCTCCTTGAACAAATCCTTGGCTTCAATTTCTGCTAAAATATTAAGAAAAAGCATATTCTTGTATTTTCAAAGGGCCTTCAGACTGAAATGACATTGAAATAAAAAAAAAAAAAAAACCAACAGCAATGCATTTATGTTGTATCTCTTAGTGCCTGGATTAATACACTAAGGTATGCACAATGGCACAAAGAGAAATGACTCTTTTGGCAACAAGAGGAGGCAAGAGATTCATCTATTTATGGAAGTGGTCTGGTTGCCTAACCTCAGAGTTGTGTGGGGCTATCTGGAGATATTCATTAGTAATTTCTGCAATGAACAGATAAATACTCCATGGTGTTCAAAAGCCTACCACATCATTTTATAATTGTTCAATTAGTTAATTAGTGGCACTGTTAAAAAAATGTCCTTTATTTCTAATCAGCATTTGTGAAGATTAAGTTTCCAGGTTCTGATTGTTATGCCTCTGCTGCATTAGAGAGCCATCTGCTACCAGCAAAGTTTCCTTCTTTTCAACAGGTAGAGCTTTGTAAGGCATCATAAATTTGCCCTTACCCTTCTTTGAAGAAACTGAAGACACTGAATTATCTTATTTCTTACCACCGAGTGGAATATTCCATAATTCTGAATGAATCGTAATAGTTTTCTGGATTCTTTTCACATTTTTACTATATCTTTTTTGAAGTGGCTGAAAGAATGCGGACAATATTCCAGTAATGTTCTTAGTGGTGCTGTTTAGACGCAATTCACTTCCCTGTTTGATATTCCTCTGCTTTTAAATTTACTATTCCTCACAGCCAAAGTACTGGACTGGGAGATTTGCTATAGTATATAATATGGGCATTAAGTGGGTTTTTAGGGTCAGTGCAGTCCGGGCCAAGGGATTTGCATCTTGTGAGTCTAAAATTCTTTCTTTTTTGTTCTGAGATGCATTACAACATGTTTGGAAATATCAATAACATCTGATGTTCAAAGGAGACTAGTTTATCAAGCAACCTAGATTGCTCTGTTCACCTGACCTGACTCTATCATTAATTTACGACTTCACCAACTTTGAATCACTAGTAAACTTTACTGCAAATTATTTATATTTTCTTCCAGAGCACTTTTAAGGTATCGAATGACAATGAACAGAAAACAGATCCTGGCAACACTGTGCTAGAAACTCTCTTACTGAGGTTGTCCCATCCGTTACTTTGTGTTATGCGYTAGGAAGCTCCTTTCCTGGGTCTGGGCACTACCTCTAGAAACTGGGGAGCAGGCAAATGGATGGTGACTCTGTTCAAAATATTCCCCTGACATTTTGCTACTTTAGTGACCCCCTCCCATACGTGTTGCATGGATTTGGCACAGTGCTGCTTTTTAGGCGCTGATGTTCGTGGGTGGGAGAGGCGCTGCCCCCGGCCCTGAGCTGGGGGAGCTCAGGGTGCTCAGCCTCTGGTGGGGGATTCCTCTCCCCCATGGACAGTCCCCACTGAGGCGGGAGAGGAAAATGCAAACATGAGATTGGGAGAGTTCCCAACTATTCTTCCACTGGACAGGTTCTGTGCCTCTGGAAAGACGGGATTCAGAGTATATCTCCTGGGGCTCAGTCTGTACAACCTGTCCCTGGTGAGGTTTGGGTGTGAAAACTGTGTGCCCCGTATTGCCTCAGAGGGTCTCTGCCCTTCAGTTTGAGCTCACAGATGCAGAGGGAAGCTTAATTTATAAGCATTTTTTAAAGGGCAAAAGAGGAGAAAAAATACTGACATTGCCAAGGATATTTTTCTGTTTACAAATGACATGAATAAAATAGTGATATATTAAATGCACTACTCTGTTTGGACCAGATGCTTTCTATTTGTGAAAAATGACCATGCTTCTCTCCCTAGGAAAACCAATCTTTTGCTTTAATGCGATTTATGAAAGAAATCACCATTTGTACATTACTTTTAAAACTTGAGGCACTGAAGAGTGATGCTATTAGAAGTTTCCTCAACTTTGGTGAAAGCTGAGCTGTTTGTAGAGATGTCAGCCACAAGATTGGTGGCTGGACCTAGCAGGTTGCATTCAGAATGGCTCTGTGTCTGTTTTCAATTTGAAAGGAACTGGCTAAAGTGTTGCAAACACTTGAAGCTATGCATTCTGCATTACAATGAAAGTGGTGTCATTATACACATTACACTCAACAATAGCTTCCTTTTTAATACAAGAAGGACATCATAATCAAAATCTGCTGAGTATAAAGCACAGGAAGAGAAAAAAAAACCCAACAGACAACCCTGGCTGTGCCAAACCTTGTAGCTAGTGCTGTGGACATGGCTTTTTCCCAGTGACACTGCCATAACTTATACATAACAAAAATATTTGGATTTAAAATAATGCATTAGTGATACCTGTCAAACATTCAGGAAAGGTCATACCATAAATCCTGTTTCTCTTCTCTTCTCTTCTCTTTGCTTTACTTTTCAATAAAACAGTATACAGAGCACATATAATGACAAAACACATGGAATGCATGCACCACTGTGTCACCACTGTACAGATGCAAATAGGAGGCACCGGTTATCTTGAAGCAACTCCATCTGAATCACCATGACTGTTAATGTGCAGAGAGAGCTAGAGGCCAAAGTTGTACAGACACAGAAGGGTATGGAACCTTCTTGTTCGTTCCCCAGAAGATGAGAAGTCCAGAGCTGGAACTAGCAAAYGCATTGGGCACACCGGCTGCTTAAACCCTCATGATAGGTGACTCATTTTTGTTCTCTGAGAAGCCTCCTTCCTTTGAAATCCCATGTCTCCCTATTCCCCTGATGAGATATTTAATCAGAGTAGCTACTTCAGTCCTTTCTCCTCTGTAGGCAAATGCCTAAATGAGCAGAGGTTTGTATTCCTGGGATTTACTTGGGATTCGGTTCCGTTTTTATTATTTTCAAGAGGAATAAAAAGGGACAAAGAAAAAGCTTTCCTTGAATGGCAGAGTTGCACTGTGTTGGCACAGGGTAAAGCACCTGAGACCTCATTTCTTGGTGTCAGACCCCCAGGGCCATCGTTGAYGGTCTCCTGGCCATCCTTGACAGAGCAATGTCTGAACCAAGACTGTGATGGAGACTCTTGCCTCTGGACAAGGTGAACAATAAATATTTTCCCAGCTGAGTTTTAATCAACCCTTTACTGAAGTGTCATCAGCTGATTTTCCCTGTAACAAACAGAACCTTAACCCCAGAAGTCCTCAGGGGTGCTCAGAATAAAACGCCTGTTTTCACTGTGCAGAAATGACAACATCAGGTGGGACAGAGGACACACTGACCAAACATGTTTATTTTGTTTAAGTCTTGGAAGTAGTTTGCTTTTTCTTACAAAGAGATCTGCCACGGCTTTGCTTTCTAGAACACTAATATTTAAAAGCATCTCCCTATAAATATCATAATAAATTGCAGAAGGGAAAAGAAAATACTGTGGAGCAGATAAGCCTTCTGCAGGTTTGTTTCATGCTTGTAAGGACCACCTTTCACTTAGCTTTCTACCATGTACTACGATGGGAGCAGAGATAGGAGAGGTTGTTCACTTGATAAGTTACAGCTTTTCTTAAATGCTAGATTTTGCCACTGGCTATTATGTTGTACTGGGTGTGCAATGAACACGTGGTAAAATTTGCTCTGACTTTAACTGTACAGCAAAGAGACAAAGACTGAACACTTCTAGAAATCCTGCTTTATGTTCATAAAACTATGTGGACCATCTGAAAAACCTTAGATACGAGTTATTTTATGGAATACAAATGTGTGATTTTTTAAAATGCCATTTCTGAAAAGACAGAATACCACATTTAAGTATGTTTTGGAGAACACAGCTCAAAATTAATTGAACTCATATGTTGAAATCATACCTGGTCATTCTGGATCAGAATGTGGTGACGTGTATTTATATTATGTTCTTTTAATATCCTCAGTCAATCAAACTCTAGAGTATTCATGTTGTTGATTAGTTCAGTGTTTGATTAAATTGTTTTTTTTGTGGACCCTTCCTCAAACTCTCATCATAACATATTTCTGTGGCTGATATATGGATTAAAAAAAAAAACTACCACAAAACTTTGACAATACTGGGAATTACATGGAAGACTAATGAGGAAGAAAAGATCTCCGAAGTGAGGTGGAAATAGAAGTGATGTGCACTATTTTAACATGGATTCAAGGGCTCCTTTTTCACACTATCCTTACCACGTGCTGGTTATTTTCCTAGAAACTGGATGAAACACATATATTTCAGATGTGAAAAACTTTAATGAGAAGATAAACTTTCTTAATGATGGGATTAATTGTTTCTCTGAATGCTACCATTGTGAACCATGTTTCCTTATAGCTCTTCAGTAAAGGGTCCATGAGCCAGCATGGAAAAGGCTTCGCTGCACTGAAATGAGGGAAGGCAGCAGGCAGGGGGGAAAAATGGGTCTCGCAAGGGAAACTCCAACAGGTTGAACAGAGCTCTAGGATCAAGAAGAATAGTACATATAAACATATCATTCACTGACTCTGTCTTACTGGAAACACCACCACACTCTCAGGGCAGGTTTAGTTCTGCCTGATTGGGATTGCAGTTAATACATTTGGCAAATAACATACAGAAGGGAAATAACAGTAGATCTCAGCTGCTTGCATGTACCTGGCTTTCATCCCAGCAAAGGGACATGGCAATATTTGGAAAACACATAGAATGGGATTTGAAGGGATGGTGGTGTATTTTTAAATCCCTGTGACTGCAACAGCCTGTGGGAACGTAGCGCTCTTTAGTGCCAGCTGTTTTGGGAGAGAGGAGTGGAAGATGAGGCATGCGGGATTTATCACTGACTTACAATGGGAAGCAAGGGAGCCTGTTGTGTTTGAAAGACTCAGACATGGTACTTGGGCATTTCCTGCCATCGAGAAGACACAACATTGGCAACCGACTAAAAGGTTTTGCCTTTATTTATAATAGGACCTTTGTCAACTGCCAGTGCCCACATTGATGGGTAGTCCTTGGAGCGAAGGCAGCCATGACAGAGAGGTATAAAACATTTTAGGTGTAGATCCTCATCTAACATATCTCAGTGTTGATGTACTGCGTGGTGGTATGGCTAAGCTATAACAGCAAAGGGCCTGATCCCCAGAGAGCGTCTAATGAGGTGACTTTGAGGTGTCTTGGTTCTCCTCTGACGACCTGGAAAATACCTGTGTGGGTAAAAGAGGCACAGAGACTTTCAGTCATAGAGACCTGGCCGTCATTCAGTTGGCCTTCTTGACTGTTCAGTACAGATTTCCAGAATACATTTTCTGCTCCTTTAATTGGTGCAGCAGGCAACAGCACTAGCAATAGGACTTCCCTGCTCCCTTGGGTGGGTGGAGAAAACTTCCACTGGCTCTACTTCAAGATGCTACTGAGGCCAAGAACTTGCGAGGATCCAAAGAAAGGATTTATTGTTCACGCAAACACCCTGGTATTAGTCAGTATAAATTAACTATACTGATAGTAACTTTTATTTTCTGTGGCAGGGCAGGAAAAAAATCACTCATTTTCTAGGTTTCAAAAGACACTTTGCATCTGAGAAGGATATTTAGTCATTACCCAGGATACAACAATTTTGTATTTGTTTGTTTCCTGAAGTCCAGCTTGGTGGTTGTTCCTGCAGAAAACAAAACCAGGCTAAATGAACCATTTGCTTAATTCAATTTCACATATCTCATGTTTGTGGCTGGTCTTGAGCAGGGCCTTGCAGTGGGTGTGGGCAGAGATCTGCCTCTTGAGTGGAGCCCAACAAGCCCCCATGAGCACTGGGTGCTGCTGCCCTTGTCCAGCTAATAACCAGAAATGGAAGTGTGAAGAGATGGACCAATTTTCCAGTATAGCTGACAAAAAGGGAAGAAATTTGGGCTGGTGTAATGCTTTCATGAATGCTAAGCTTTGGAGGGATGCAGAGAGCAAACCTTTCCAGCAGTGAAGCGATGTGGCCCCAAACTCTACCTYGGAGTGTTGTGTAAATTACACAACCTAGTCACACACACGCACAAATCCACTGTGCCTGCAATGTGTTATTTGATGTTTCATGGAAGAGCTGATCCCTCCTCTTGGGGATCAGGGATAATACCAAAGGGGTACAGTGCTTTTTCTTTTGGCCTGGTGGGTAACAGGAGCTCGTGTACTAAATAAGTTATCTGCTAGGAAATGTAGGTGTGCTGCTCCTTCGGAGTGTCTGTGGGATGTTAATTCAGAAGTGGTGGGAGCTGATGGCTAGCGGCACTGCACAGGGCTTCTGGGGACAGGCAGAATCCTTTGCAGTGTACTTCAAAGGGGGTTCTCAGTTAAGGGAAAAAAAGGATAGATTTTGAAGTTTCTTTCTGCCAGAAGGCTTTACTGCGAGCCCCTGAAGTTCTTCTTTTATAATCAGGGATGAGATAGGTACTTTTTCTTTCTTTTCTGCTTAATTTGGGCCAATGTATTTTGATCCCTGTGTAAATTCTCATGTGAGGAGAAGACTGAATGTGCTGTTTATTTCTTTGCTTTCTGTGTTGATCTGGCTTCTTTTTAATTTATTTATTTTTAATTAGAGACTGAGCCTCGAAGGATATTTACAAGGAGACCTTAACCACCAGTTTGGCATTCATTCCTGAAGCCAGCAAAATTATTCTTTGGCATTAAACATTGTGTGAACATAATGCTTTGCTGTATTGGACTGAATTAGTCACCACCTTCCAGGACTGAGCCCCAACCTTTCAATACTTTCATGTTCACTCTTCTCAAGGGCGCGTCAGACGTAAGGCCTGATCTGGGAATGAATTTGCACTGATTTTCAGCTCTCTTTCTCCCCTCCTCATCATTGGTTTCTGTCTAGGACCTCCTGAATGAAAAACAACTCTACCAAGTGAGATTACCTTCAGTTTTTGTGCTTTGAAAACAATGTTTGTACAGGATCAGGACTGGAATTGGATGCTTCTCTTACACCTGCATCCACTAATACAGTACTCTCCCAGGGCACAATTAAAATGCCTGTTGCACATACGGCTGTAGTGGGAATATTCTCCGAGACCACAGGGGCCGGACAGGACATGTGCAGTGACCCAGGCCCTTTGGTTCTGTGACCTTAGCAAGAACCTGTGAGGAGGTAATGAATTTTCCTGCTAACCACCTTGAATTGAGTGGTTTGTTAATGACATGCGGGAGGGCAGTGGGATCTCTTTTGATGCCTCCCAGCAACATCTTGCCAATGACATTGTGCTGTATACCTCAACTTTCTTGTGCTCACACTTGAAGTGGCTCGTGACAAGGAAGTCTGAAAAATTTCCTCCAGTTCCTGTCCAGAATGGGACACAATGGACTTGGAAGTAGACAACCTAATGCAAACCCCAGGTACAACGTTGGGTACAAATCAATCCAACAGATTATTTCAGAGCGAAAGTCCTTCTTGATTAGAACCTGCTGAGATATGTTTTGGATATTTTAAAAATCATTTTCTCAAGCCACATCTGTTTCGGAGCTGGGAATATCCCAGCTTGTGCTCACAAAGCTCAGACTAAATGTTGCTTTCTCTTCACCTTGAAGTGAAAATAGTATGCCTTTTTCACATTGACATACTATTTATTAACCACTTGTACTAATGGTGAGGTCTGCAGGTTCATGCAATGAATTACAGCTTGATATGGTAGGAAAAAGTTTTCTCCAGATGCATGCAGAGAGCTTCTGTGACCTAAAAATGCACCCTGGGTAAAATTCAGCCCTAAATTTTCATGGTTGGCATGGTTTTTGTATGAAGAATACCTGACTGTAAATGGTGACACTAGATGGTACTTTAAATGGCATCTTACCTATTTGCACTCTGTGATTCTATTTTGGACGTATTATAAAACCAGAAGACTTTGAACTTTGCTCCATTCAGGGATAGGGCTAAACATTTTCTCACAGTATATATAGAAAGCAAAGTAAAAGTGTCACATTTGCTGACTGTTATTTTGCAGTCTATAGCAGTAAAATATAATCAGATTCTAAAGAGGAGTGATGGTTCCACGTGAATTACTGGTGGTGCAGTTTGTGTTAAGCTATGATTTTATGTAGCTACAGTAACTACTATATCTGATCCATTTTTAATTTTTAATTTATTTCACAGTCAACAAGGTTTAATCTCACAAGAAGATTAAAAAAATACATTTTTTTTTAAGGCCACCAAAGGACCAACAGCCTTCCATTTAATCCACCCATAAGCTGAATGCCTTGAAAAGACGTGTGACTTGTTTGGCGCTGACCCTAGCAGAGTATGATATTAATAGGTTATTGACTTGGTAGGTCTTAAACAGCCAGAGGGAACATCACTTGCAGTAGCTGCAATGCACTGGAGGTTTGTTTCATTGATTGGGCTGTTTAACCCATCATCTCCAGGCATTTAAACAATGATATACGCTTGACAAACCTAATATTTCATTCTCTATCTAGGGACCATGAAATAGAAATTAAAGGAAAGAAAAAGACAACTGGACAGATACACAGCAGAAAATGATGATAAATGAGGGGGGAAAAACCCAGACAGATATTGGCCCAAATTTTGGACTGTGCCATAACTAAGAAATATACAAAAAATAACAGAATTTTCTATGAGAAAGGTGGGGAAATGATAGCAAGTACATCTAAGCCCTGAAACTCAGAGTTAGCATGAGTTCTGAAATCTTTGTAAATTAGGAGTTCTTTTGCTCTATGCTGTCAGGGAATTTGATGGGGTAAAAAGTGTGTTGGAAGACATGGCCCTTTCCATTTACAAGAAGTAATGGCACAGACCAACAATGTGCTGAGCACATACAGAATGGACTGAAGAAGAAGAATTTAATTTTTAGGACTGATGCTAACATAGCAGCAAAGATAAATATAGTAAAAACAATAACAATAATAATGGTGGGCTTCTGGGTATGATTAGATAGACTATTACACTGAAGGTCCATCTGAGATATTTAAAATACTGGTCATATCACGGGCTGTTGCATGTGTCTGCAGCTGAAGAAGGGGAAAAATTGGAAAACCAATTTTATTTTGCCATCTTTGTATCATAGTTCCATTAGAAGAACACAACTACAGTATAGGGAGTCCTTGATATTTTTTTACAAAAATTGTAGGTAATATACTTATAGGAAAAGCACAGGGTGGATTCTGTTCTGATAAAATAAAAAAACCTCTTTGAGTCAGAACCACACTTCTATCATGTGCTAATAAAACATCAAATATAGCAGATAAATAGGTCTTGATAGTAAAGCTGGGATTCATTTAATTAGGTGTTCAGTGTATAGTAGCAGTGGGATTCACTTGACTTCTCTCCAGACCCTGGAAAGTTGTGCTGAATCGGGCACTGGGGTGACAGCGTGGYGCATGCACCTCGTTTAGCTGCAGCCCTTTAAAAATCATGCATTCACTTTGAGCTAGGCATCAACAGAGGGTGTGTGACTTGCTGAGGTTCATTGACACCTCCAACAGCGACCTTAGTAAGGCACAAACCACTGCCTGGAGATTTTGCTCTCTTCCCATTGACCACTGAGACAGTCTAATCTTTAGACTAAATTTAGCTAAAATTAGTCTGGGCGAACACGGCTATTTTGGGATCTCTTACTCCCTTTGAGTTTCCTTAAATAACCAAGTCACTATATGAGCAGAAATGCTTCTGCAAATGAAAGTGCCATAGCCACATGGAGTCCTAAAAAAGCCGACGATATTCCCATACTGGAACAGATCTAGCAAGAGCCACCGACACTCGGTCAGTGCAGAGGAAAGGCTCCATGGTCTTCAGAAATAGCTCTGATTAAAGTTACTGAGATGGAAAATGAAACAACAGTGTGAGACTTACACAGCCGCTTGCACACTGTGGAAAGCAAAGAGAAAACAGTTGAAGATGTTTTTGAATAATCCAGAACAACCCATGGGAAGAAATAGTTGAAAAATTATGAAAGCATTGTTACAATTGTTATTATTTGTTATTAGCCATTTCCAAAAGGCCGGAACAGAAAATAAAATTACTTTGAATGGAATATGCATTACCTAAATTTAGCCATCTAAGAGTTGGTACCTGGTCTAGCATAGTTATCTAAGCTCTCTTTCTAATCAATGAAGATGGAAAGGCACTTTGAGAAGGCAGCTCCTCTCACTGATACTAGACACCCGCATMAGAATGGGATGAATGATTCCCTGAAGAGACCTGTCTTTCCTTTTTCACTATAAGAAACTAACTGGCCCGGAGTAGAAGACCAACGCTTAGGTGTTTAAAATTGGGCTAGAGAAAATCCACGCTTTGTGGACATTTTCCATATGACTTCATAGCATCCGATCATCTCTTTTTAGCTTTTAAGTAATTTAGAAAAAATGGAAAAAGAACTGAATTAAATTCAACAAATAAGAATAATAGTTTTGATATGTATGATTTTGCACAGTGGATCAACTGGATGAGTTGTTGTGTGGATCCTTTACACCTTTAATGTCAATGATTCTATGGCAAATTGCAGTTGTGAGGGATACCTCATCTCCAATACATATTTTATTAATATTTATTAGCACACTTGTCACATTCTGTATCACTGAATATATTGTATAGCTTTTCATTTGTTTTCCTAGAAGAGAGAAAATGAAACCCCTAGATTTTACTTGCTAAAGTACTTTAAATTCTTTAAAAATTCTTGTCTTGATTTTAGAATATACAACCGTAAGAAATACAGGACTATGGTTAACATGGAGCAAAAATCTGTATCCAAAAATGTGGTTTTCACTAGAAATACCAGAGGCGTTAGTGTTGTGTTTGCAAGCAAAAATGTCTGAAATGCCAAGTTGCACCAATGAAGTGTGGTACCACAGGGCTTAGTAGATAACAGTTTTTATTTCCCATGTATGAAATCCTGACAGTGGTTTTTACTTAATTCAATAGACTTTTTCCACTAGCTTCAGGTGGGTCAAGATTCTACCTCCAAAGGATGCAGAAGCTTACATGGAAGAAAGTATTTCTGTTTTCATAAGAACATGATAAGTATTAAATACACCTATGTGAATTTGTAAGGAAGAATTTTCTTAATTCATTCTGCATAGGTCCATGCAGTTGAGGCTTATTTTCTCCTCCACCCTTCTTCAGTGATGTAGGCCCCACTGTGAAAGCAGCCAGACTGATTACAGGTGATGTGCACCTGTATTTCCTCAAAAACACGTGTCCTGCTCCTGAAACACCACTGCTCAACATAACAGTGATCTCCACACAAGAAGATGTCCTGCTTAAGTTGCAGGTATATAGTCCTGATCTGCTCCACCGCTCTACATCAGATCAGGGCGGAGTTGTTACCAGAGAGGGTATATAGATATACAGTATTTATTTAAAAGCTGAAAGCAGAAGTTGAGTATATGTTGAGAAGGAATTGTGAAAATGAATGAATTATTTTAGTAATATCACATAAGAAGGGTCAAAGGGGAAGGAAGGCCCTCTTTTTAAAAATATTTACTGATGGAGTCCTGAGCAGATGCTGTGAAAGCAGCATAAACGCTTCTGAACATTTACTATGATGAACACTCTTTAATATTACTAATTAAGGTTCCTTTACTAGCACCAGCTGATATTTATGTATATACTTCCCTCCCCAGTAACTGGATAGTTGGTTAGGGCATATTGTGCAAATATCTCGCTGTTCTGAGTGACTGCATTAGCTTTGCTGTTGCTCAGTACAGCAAAGGTACAACCTCAAAAATATTGCAATGATCAGCTAATGTATAATCTTTACCTAGTGCACGCAGATGTGTGAGACCTGAGAATCTACACAGAGATTAATAATTTTAAAAAATCTCATGTCATGGCAGAAAGGAAGATGATCAGGATCACTAGTAAAACTGCAGTAAGTAATGAAATGGGTAGACCAACAAACTATGAGACAAAATATAACTCACAACTCTTTTTGTTATGGATTATGCAGATTGTCTCTTACATGTGCCTATTTCCACAGAGAAGGAGCTCTCGACAAGAGCTCCAGACTGGCATCCAGTCTCTTTCTAGTAAATGACACAGTCTGCTTATTTTTCCTCTAGCTCCCCTTACTATTTGAGCACCAGCTTCATCAGGATGCTTGATATGTAAATCTGCTATGTGAAGTACATCATACCAGCCTGATAAGTGACCGTTGTAACTGGTGTTCTGCATAAGGCTACTGGAAACTGTTTTCTGCTATGTTAAACCTAACATGGGACTAGATGGCACAAATGTAGGTGACCATGGGTCATGCATATTTCCCACAAAGCAGCCTCACTGAAATCAGCTGGAGCTACATATAGCCATATGTGTAACTGAACAAATTCATGCATGAGCTATCCAATAGCACACTCTGTGGAATAAATCCTCTATTTTACTCAGAAAATGTTTAAATTAAGAAAGATGTGTTGGAGATGTAGTGTATCGCTAAGACTGTAAGCAAATATATCCCACATGGCATCCATTTAAAATACAAAAAACATGTTTTGCAAGATAAAGCTTCCACAATTATGTATCTATATGTAACTCCGTGCATACACAGTCTTAGTTATGCATGCTCCTGAACTACTAATGCTCCTGAGCTTTCTGCATCTGGAGAAATACCTTCCTTTTTGCTTCACATTTCTGGTTTTATGTTATTTTACCCTCCATCATCAGTGTAAATGTTAAAAGTCCAGGTAACCAAACACTTAGGCTCTGTTGAGAGTCACAAACAGACTTTTCCAGAGAGTGACAGGAGAGCAGAGGGAAAGACATGGGACACTCCTGTCCCATCTGCCCAGGTTGATGGAGGAGACCCCTACCATAACGTCTGCTGGCAGGAGAGCTCTTTACCCCACTGCCTCTGGGGTGAGGAGGGGTGGAAGGGTGAAACCATTTTTCTGTTTTGCCCAGGGCTTGAATTGCCTCCTCACCTCCCTTTGACTTTCTTAAGGGAGAAAATGTAGAGCAGCAGTGAAAGGAGGAAAATGTAGAGCACCAGTCTCTGGCAGCTCCAGAGACTGAAGTGAGAACCAGATATGTGAACGGAAAATGTGCCTTGAGCCACCCAAATCCTTTAACCTTGATGGGGTAAGGGGCATAGTTCACCCCAGAGGGCAGAAAACTCTCTGCTTCCCCTTGGCTCCCTCGCTGAGTCTCCAGCGTGTTGGACATCTCTCAGGTGGAGGGAGTACTGTTCAGCAAAGAATGGAATGCTTTTGCTCCCACTACATTGACAAATGGCCGTTTAGAGGAAACATTATTTTGGTTGAAGTCAGATCTGAGTCAGACTGGGAGGAACAGGCTGAACTGCTTTTTAGCCATCCCTCTATTTGTTTCTAAATATGTAAAAACATATAAAAATGTGGGACTTACAGTTGTCTTCAAGAGTCACTTTGGCTTGGTGTCCCTGCTAGAGGTCACTAAAGTTAAAACAGAAACTTTCCCACTGAATCATTTAATGACTGGAAATTGGAGGTAATAGACTTGAAAACGTATTCTCATTTCTGCAATTCAAAACCCTTTATCTGTGCCATGTAGTCCTGCTAGAAAGAGCAAAATGGCCTTTAACAAAGTCTATTTGCAGAATAGTAAGAAGTGTTAAGATACCAGATGCATCTCATTATGAATTTTAATGAGTAGATTCACACCTTGTCTCCCATTAAATAAATTACATGGTCTTTTCCAAACTCCTATCTGGCAAATTTGAAATTTGGTTCTAAAAAGTAGACTCTAGGAGAGTTTAGGACGGTTCCTCCAGGGCCCAGGCCCTGTGGTCTGTAGTCTGCCAAAGAGGGGGAAAGGGTCATACTCAGTCATGTGGCAACACCCCACAGCTCCTCTGTGCCATCGACACAGAGAGCACTGCCTGAAACATGATTAAAAGTGAGAGTCAGAAATCAAGATACTCTGGATTGCAATTAAAAGAGAAATCAATCACATAATTTTCTTTTTATCTCAGGAAGTAAAGAGCTAAATTCATCTTCATCGTGCAGAAACCTCTAGAAAAAGAAAACAAATATTACAGTGGATAGTGAAGCATATTCTGGTCCCATTATCGCAGCAAATGCAATCTCTTTCATAACCAGACCCTTTTGGATAACCGTCGGAGATATTTTTTCTACAACAGGCAAGTATGTGAGTGTCTGAGCCTGAACTCCTCTGTGCCACTTCACCTCTGAACAGGTTTGAAGCTTACAGGCTCCTTGAAGTTATAAGAAGGCATTGATTTCAGCGAGGGATGTTTGCAACACTGTACTCTGCATGAGTGAAACTGAGGGGAGGAAAAAAGCTTACCTTTCTTTGCATCCTGAAAGGAAGAATGTTGAATGCACTTGTTCAAACTACTAGTAATTGCAAAGACAAGTCTTAAAGCTGAAAATACGAGACATTAAGCTGCTTTGGATCAATGTAGCTTCACTGAAATCAGTGACTGCACAGTGCTTCAGAGAAGCAGAGGTCTTAGTCCTTCTCTGTTGCATAATCGTGTTTCAATTTTTCTCTATTATGGATAGTCAGAATCTCTTTCTATAGAAATAGATAACAGACAACCTCCCTGAAATAAGTTCCTCGGGCCTATGGTCAAAATTTCTCTTATGAGTAAGAAAACCTGTGAAATTAATGGGATGCACCATTTTACTCTAACCCTTCCCCACTAGAAAGATGGGCAGTTCGAAAGTTCTAAATGCAACAATACAAATTGCAGCTTACAGCATATATCCAGGCAGAAAACACAACCATAGCCTTTTCATGGTGGAACAACCTGAATCCAGTCTTTTGCCTAACTTTCATTCCTTCAGTCTACCCAACTTCTGTATTTTGTACATCACATGCAGCAGGTATTTATATCATTTTATTCTTCCCAATGCAGTGATGGTGGTTAATGAAAGCAACCATCACACACTTGCATATATGGAAAGAGTGTGCTTTTAAACAGTACGCAGGCTAATGTCAATAGACTAATGAATGATGCTGAAGAAAAGTCATGTCTTTGGCATGAAACATCTGTATTAGGTCAAGGGGAAGAATTCAGGTATCACATCAAAATCCTATGCATTTGTATATAAGTGCAATGTGTGTGTATATATAAGGGACATTAATGAATAACTGGATTTGGTTTTAAATACACTCCATTGCATGCAGGGACTATCTGATGACCAGACTTTATCCACACATTATACATTTCCAGTTCTGTGTATTTTGCCAAAGTATCTGCCAAAATCTAGTACCTACTTTCTAGTTCAAAGGACAGAGCAAAAAATGTTGGGTTTGCTTGTTTATTTCAAAGGGGAACTATTAGAAATCAATTACTACATTTTTCTGGGTCAAGCAAATACAGGTGAATTAGATGAATGGGAAACCAAGTGCAAGCACCAACTATCACTAAAGCACCACTAGTTAAGATACGGCAGATTTATGAGCTTTATTTTCTACCTTAGGCCTGTCATATTTTTTCACCTTTATGTTAGTTAATTGCAGAGTAACATAAATTAACTTTGGAACACAGCAAAAATGGGAACTTTATTTATGAATTTCTTGGATTTCTTTACCCCAAGCCAAACAACTAAATTGCTACTTAGCATAAATTATTTATTGGCCCTGGCTCAATACCATCCAACACCAGCCCCTGGAGGTCTGGGAGATATAAAAGATTTAAAGCATCTGTGCGACAGCATTGGTGCAACCACAAAGCTATGTTTCTTTCCAGAAGGGTCCACTTTATTTTGTTGTAAATAAATAGAGCCTAAATTTCAGGGGAGGGCTGGGTAGCTCCTAGCAGGACTGTAGTGTTTTGCATATGTTAATTACCCACAGTTGCACGACAGAAAGACATACACTGTTTGCACAACTATTCTGGGGAGACCTGTTGACAAAAGGATGCATTTTAATTTACAGGGAATACATGAATGCTGTAATTTTCTACCACTTTGTTTTATGTATATATGTGTATAAATACATTACAAAGTCACCATATATACATATAGTCACTTCATGATCTATCTATATCTTTATTTCTCTTTCTCTTTCTCTTTCTCTTTCTCTGTATATCTATATCTATATCTATCTATATACATGTAAGGAAATGATAAATAAAGCCAGGGCTGACTTGCAAATGGGCATATGCCATTCAGTATATATTCACATGTGAAGTTAACCTCTAACTTTAGTCTGGCAAATATGTCCAAATAATACCCCCATCTAGACTGTTGTAGCTGATACCATCCTGCATGGCTCTCGTGTGCTTGCACTCCACCTACGCACCATCTCCATGGGTGTATTGGCTTGGCTCTTCCTCCTTCAGGTTCATTCTCCATCATGCTCTCCTCAAATTCTCCCCGCCTTTGGTAATGGCAGAGGCTTGCACAGGACAAGATGCAGGACCCTGGTATGCTGGTGCCTCTCTCCAAAGAGAGAGTTCCTAAATGTCAGAGCTGCAAATGAATATGTAGGTCATAACTCAAGCTCTGAGGGACCCCATACACTGAAGAACAATTATCCGCACACTGATTCTTGACCATACAGCTGAGCACTTCTGAAAGTATGTATACAGCATATATTTTATTGTTCTGTAGAAGAATTGGCTTTTACAATACTGAAGTGTACAATTTACTCTGTCTCCTGTTATTTTTGCAAAAATTGTCTTGTGTCTCTGTCAAAATGTCAAAATGAGGTAGATTAGATTAAAATTTTATTTAACGTTTTAGAAGGACTTGGAAACACTTCTAGAATTATAAAAGCCCTTTCACTTCATAAAAAATATCCTATTTTTTGTTGTTGCTTTTGTGGTTACTATGTCCTAGGTAGTTGTTCTGGCAGTGGGAAATCCTACTATCTAACAAGCAAAGAGCAGCTGCAGCAACACCAGTACAACAGTCTGTAACGACAGCCCTTATCTTATATATGTACATGTATGCTTAGCTCTACTTTCCTTGGTGCTGTTGGTTTGACAGTGAGTCCTGTTTTCAGGACTGGAGCTCGGGTAGCAGGTGCATAGTAGAGTCTTCATATCACTGGGAGTGAACTGACAAGGTTATTTTAATACTTAAGAACAACAAAGGGAAAGTTTAAATCGCCTTCTTAATTCTTTTGTATAAACTTTAAAAATATATTCATTTTCTGTTTCATTAGCACTTAGAGAAACTGAAAAAGATAAGTGCTCAGAGCAGCCTAAAAGCAAGCAGAAAAATGTTTACTACTCTCAACATCTTAAAGCCAACACATACAAAACTTATGAAGGATGGAAGAATGATGGAAACAGGACTGTGAGGTGATTCACGACTTGTTGCAGAGCAGAGCAGAAGAGCTGGGACAAGCAGATAGTTTCCTGTCTGCCAATCCATTGCCCTATCCAGTAGAATAAGTATCCCATCAAAAAGATAGCTAAAATCCTGAAAGACTGTAGTAATTTTTAAATACAAACCCACTGCCACCTTCTCTCCATGGACTTGTCCAGGAACTGGAAAGGATCACAGACTATTGTGCAGAGAGTTATTGTCAAATAGGTATAGACGTGAAGGTGAGAGGTTCCAGTGATCTGAAAGCATGGACGTATTTACCTGRAAATGGGCCTGGAACATGATTCTGTGGTTGTCATCGTGGAGACCAAAGGGACACTCATGACATGCAGTGAGCAGTCATCATCTGGGCACACAAATAATATTTGGGTAGGCTGACCCCCAAGTACCATTAGCAGAGGCATGTACCACTTAAACATATACATCCTCCTCTGAGGACTTGTTTGGCATTTACAATATAAGTAATGAGAAGGAAACAGAACTCTCAAAATCCAGAGAATTTAAATGCAAATTGAAATATCAGATGATTTTTACTTTATTTCTAATACTTTTTTATTGATGTGACTATTACATTTCTCAATAAATAGCTTATACTACAGGAGCTATAGAGATAATCAAATTATAAAAATGGTCGGGAGAAAAAAAGCAATTACGCAGGGGTGAAAATGCTGTTTTTGAGGCATATCCAGAAAATCCATAATCATCAATAAGGTTTGGCCGATGTGCATTCAATAAACCCTTTGTATGAACTCACAATGATTTCATGCAAATAATGATTTGTTACATACAAATTTTTCTTCTTCATCTTTCTCCTCTTGCTTTGACAGTATGTTTTTTAATCACATCCACTTTAGTGAGCTTAATTAATCAACCTGTGTCTCTGAAGAGTTGATTTTATAAAAGCTCTGCAGTACTGTAGAAGCACTGCTTATTTTCTCTTGGTGCTCATTCAGAAAGGAAGACCTCTAAACCCTATCTGGGGCTATTCATTACTGATTCCCCATTGGTAATTCAGCTCAGAGTTTGGCATCACTGTTCATGAGGTCTGCCAAGGAACCACATCTCCTGCTTCTGTGTTCAACACAATTTGCTCCTTGCTGGGTGTTCGGGATCTGAAAGTCCTGCTCGCAGTATGCCAAGTGTTTTGTTGCTAGTCATGTTCAACGCAATCCTTTATGACAGCAAAGTCAAGGAAAATCTTCCCTGTGTTTTAAGTACACTCTTTAAACAACCTTAAAGGTTTCCCTGTATATCCTTAAAGACCTTGCTTTTGATCCACATCAAAACTAATCTGTCTAGGCTCTGCTTCCTTGTTTATGAAGAAGGAATATAGAAGGCCATTCATGATCAGACATCATTCAGTACTGAACCATTAAAAAAACCAGGCTCAGATGAAACCATTCTAGCGGTGACCTAAATAAAGGAAGCTAGCTATGAATCAGGAAACTTCTTCCCTTGCTGACTATGCTCTTACTCTGTATTTGTTCAGAGGTATTAAATTCATCTTGTTGCTTACATTTTTAACAATAACCTTTGCTCACATATAATTAAAATGACGATTTGCAAGTGAAAAATCAAAACAGCACCAAGTCTGAAATAAACTAAGATATATAAAACCATCTCTGAGCTCTGTTTTGTGTTCCTGTTGACAGTTTTTCTCTCTCTGTACCGACATGAAAAATACCCCGATACTTCAATGCAAGCTGTCATGCAGAATCCTCAGCTGCCAGTATCCAGCGTATTTGAAGAGTACAAGAAAAAACTGTCAGTGCCAACAGATCCCCTAATAAAAATAATAATGAAGTCTTGAGAACTGTCAGTCCTTCAGCTATGACAGTGGCTGCACATTTGCAAGAATCCAACCTTGCTACTGGAGGGCATGAAAAGGGCAATCAAGCTTCGTCAGAGCCAGACACGGTCAGGCACAGTATTTTTGTTCTCTCCCGTGCCAGCCAGCCATGTCTTCAGAAAGTTTAGCTTTAACTCTAGGATCATCTTTGCTGACATAAAGAACCAAATAAGTTAAACATAAATGAATCCTAATCCTGACACAAAAAAAAGCATAGTGAAATGCTCAGTATTAGTCTTGCAGTGCTCCTTGGATGAGGGCTCTCAGTGACATTAAATTAAGCAGCTAGCTAGAAACCAGGTAGAGCCAGCAGAAGAACATGATCTATTCTTCTACGCTGTCTCTAAAAACTGCAGGTCAGGTACTACTTTTGTTAGGAAAATAACATTAGGAGGACATTTGTATAGAGCCTATCATTGCCTTGATAAGACTGACACTGAAACTAGTAATCAGTGAAATCAGAGGCATCATATTTCTTGTTTGAAAAAGAGGAAGGCATTGACACAAAGGAAGAATCCATCTCAATTTGTTCTGGTATTTCCTGATTGAGATCTATCAAAATGGTATCTCTTAGTCATAACTCAGGTGTAGCTTTCAGAGAAAGCCACTGTCATAGTGAGAGATAAGGCATAATTATCCACGACTGGTAGAGCTCAATCTTTCTCTTTATGCTTAACAAATAAAAATAGATTCACTTTCTCATTGGTTAAGCAAATGGCAACTGTGAAACCTGAAATACTCTCTTGTGATGTTACAGTTTCCACCTGAGCACTAACCCAGCATATTCCTCTGCAACTGGATCAGTCCAGAAAAAGAGGGATCAAATACAGTCTCCGTTTGCCCACTGTTCGTAGAAAACCAAGAGGTGATAATCCCCCCATGCCCAAGATTTTCCCCCAACATCCCCTAGTGAATGGGTTTGTGGATTTCCCAAAATGATCACCCTGAAGGGAAAAACTGAAGGGCTGAGGGAGCCAACAATAATGTGTTTCTCCCTGCACATGCATGTAGCTACTGGACCTGAGCAGGTCTTTCTATACAGCCTGCCGTATAATGTATGCCTATGCCAAGGGACGAATTAACTGATGGTGTCTTTGGGCTACCTAGAGTCAAAGAAAGGCCACAGCATATTCTGCTCCTTCACATCATGGTATGCAGGAAGGTGGCTTGACTCTTTTTCTTGTAGCATCCTGAACCATGTATAAGATACTAAAAAGGAGTGAGAAATTGCTCCAGCCAGCCATACCTTCCTTTAAAAAAACACAACTACTTTTCACGGTGATATAATGTGACAGAGTTTCTGATTGTTCCTTCTCCTTCTCCTCAATAAAATACACACTTGTGGTACTTGGTACACAATGAGGATTTCTCTGGAGGGAAAATGTAGCACTGATAGGAGTGCTTCAATTTAATCCTCCTTTCTTTCTTTCCCTTCTCCCTTCCCCAGCCTCCGCCCGCCTCTTCGCCCACCCTCCAGGCTCTGGGAGTTTCCAGGTAACTAAAGGCTTGCACAGCCAGTGCATCAGAGCGACAGACCAGACAACCGCAACATTTAGGAGTGAGTGACATATCATTTCTTTAACTGTCCCTCCTCCTGAGCCTCTCACAATAAGGCTCCAAGCCATTCTTTACATTATATATAGTTCTATTACTTTTTTGGTTAGGAATTGGTGATATTGTATATCGTAGCAGGCACGTGTCAATGAATCACTGTGTATTGGTATATACCCTGGCTGTAGAATTATGACTTACTCAAAAACATTGAACAGAGGAGTGGTAATCATGGGTTTATTTTATTGATTTGGGACAGGAAGAGTAGGCATGCCATCCTTATGTACAGCAGAAATTTCACTGCACCAGATGTTTCAATTTTTAACACGTATATTCAGTAAGATGTGACTTTTGTTATAGTAAAAATGTGTACCTTTTTCTCTTTCTTCTTTGGTGTAACAGCTGTGGGCACTGCAGTTGTAGAGATGACTACAATGGCTTATAAGATCTCAGACAAGCCCATGATATCTAAAGCTAAGGGCTCCCCGGGAGGAACTAAGTGCAGGATGGTGGAACCCCATCTTGTCAGGCATTGCTGGATGCTCCTCACACAGGATGAACATGTCAGCCTCAGTGGCAAAGCAAGTGCCCGACAGCTCAGATGGACCAGGGGCTGTGTCAGGATGAATTGTCTCTACTCTAGCTGATCTCTTGGATGTCGAGGTGGAAGATGAGGCTCAAGCACCAACCAACCCACCAACCCCACCCCTCCCGTCCAGGGCTGAGACACATGGAGCTTTGTGGGAGGGTTTGGCCCCATCAGCGAGGGGATTTGATGCAATTCATTTTGGGAATTCTGAATAATTTCATGGAAGGTCCAAATCTGAGAGGTTTGACTAAGGGCAATGACTGCCCAGCCAGCTCTGCTGTGGTGGGGACAGACCCACACTAGTGCCAGATGGATGAGTTCAGGCAAGAGAAGAGTGCTAGGCAGGCTGGTGAGGAGCTCTACGTGGCTGGGTTAGCTTACCATCCTGGCACAGACCTCCCCACTGGCTAATTCACACTGATGAGCAGGGTTGCACAGTGCTCTGGGCAACCTTAGGGAGCCTCCTTCTCCCCACACCTCCCCACCTTGCATTAACCCAACAAGTTCAGTTTTCTCACACTGTCCCCAGTGCACAGAGCTGCCCTGTGGTCACTGTGTTTCCCCCTGTGACAACATTGACGGTCTTCCCTCCTGCTGCCGGCAGACCCGAGAAACGTTTCAGCATAAGTTATAGAATAGTTGTAGGTGAAAAAAACTGTATCTCAGTAATGCAGAGGAAACTGAAAGTGCCTGTTATCACTCAGGAAGCACCAGGGAAGGGGACCATTTATTTAGCAGATGCCCTGACACAGCCCCTCTCTGGGAAGGATGTTCTCATCCACCCAAGGGGCGACTTTGCTGATAGATCTCTCCATCCTCAGGGGAGCAGAGGARGACTCGAGCACCTGCTCTCTATATTTTCTCTACTATCGCAATGATCAAGAAGGAAATCATTAGACAGACCAGACTTCCAGCTCCCATTATTTTTAACAGGCGTTGCACATCTAATTTGAAATGCACAATGCAAATATTTACCTTCAAGTGTCAAAGGAGACTATAAAGATCTTTATGGATCTTCACACTTCAAGGACTTAATTCATTAAAAATAATTATACATATGTGGGGATTACTTCCGCAGTGGAGCTGAGATATGCAATCAGTTGCCAAGTAGGAAAGTACAACGTGCACACTATACATCTGTGTGTCAGCTTTTATGTGAGAGAGGAGGGCTCTTGTACATCGGAACATATGTGTGTAAACAGGGCTGAGAGGAGATCTCGCTGGAATTCACTGCTGAATAAATTAGAGAAAGTCACCGTGTGGCACTGGAGACTCCCAATGCTGCAGACAAGCTTTTTTGTGCTTGCTCACCTCCTTCACCTCAGCCTGAATACTCCACATGCCTCTTCATTTTAGAATGAGTGCAGTTTTAGGAAGAAAAATATTAGAAATTGACTTTGATTTTCTTTGCCCCTCAGAGATTTCAAGGTGTCCAGCAATTTGTTTCCAACAGTGCCAGTTTTACAAGATTGAGGCTTTTAGCCTCAAATTTTGATTTATTCTGCAAGAACAGACACACAGAACTTTCCCATCCTTGATCCATGCTGGGTGTTTAAGGGGCAGATGCTGCTATTTTGAGCAGGTAACTGGAAAAAAATTTACTGCTGAAGTCAATGGCTGAGAGGAGGCAGTCAATTAAGTTCTCAGACACTAATAATCTGTTCTTACTTGTAAATCATGGGGACTCTGTTTTAAGTGCTTGGAAAACTTCAAGCATGAATCATGTAATAACAAGTGCCGCCTTCTTCAGAAAATAATGTTAATAATTTAGCTGTCTGGTTACTGCAAGGAGCATCTATTGATTTGACCTACTTGTATGCCACCCCCACCCCCAAACTGCGAGAGTATCTCAGTGCTCATCACACGCACAAAACAGCAGCGGGGAAAGAACGGCTCTCCTTTCTCTCTCCTCATGCTTGAGGTGCGGCGGTTTTGAAGAACAGCTGTCGTAAACAGGCATTTATTTCTCCTTGTGAAGAATCCCACGGCCATTTACCTTGTCTCGCCTCAGAGGATGTTCATGCCTAGGCTTGGCCCCCGCGAAAGTCCTGCTGCCTACGCTCGCCAGCCTTCTGGCATCGTCACGGTCCCTGCATGCCGGGGGCTCAGTCGCCTGTGGGGACCACACTCAGGCAGGGAGGAAAGAGTCTCGGGGGATCAGGACAGAGACAGGGAGGTCTTGCAGTATTATACCATATATTCTTAATGCTATGTATTAACGTTAACCTGTGCTCAATKGGGGGACAGCTCCGAGAGCAGAGTCTGAGGGTGAAAGGGTCACAGCAACACGTGCTACTTAGCGGATTTTCAGCTCAATTTGCACCAGTTGGTGAAGCCCTGAGACTATGGCAATTTAGTCCACTTTTTAGATAATGGATCTTATCTGTCTTCATAGAACAAGTTTGCACTTCATAAAACCTTACAGAATTTCACTGGCTACAGTGACACAACCCAGCTGCTGTTGCTGGTAATGAAAGTTTTATGGCATATGAAGCACATTAGGACATCATTGGGAATCTGTTGCAACATCAGACATTTGCCTTTGACGTCAGAAAGGCAGTAAACTAATGACGAAATGTGCTCCGAGGGTACATCTGGTTTAATAGTGCCTATTACATTTGACACAGACAGGCATGAACCATGTTACCTTGCATTTTTGCAAATAATATTTATTCCACAAAGAAGTTCAYGCATGCAGAATAAATAGCACCTTCCTGGTGAAAGCATATAATTAGCTGAAATCCAAGAAGTGACAAATATTTGCTTTGCCTGAAAGTTACTGCATAAGATTCTCAAGTTTGAAGTATTTCAGACACAGAAACGACAGACTTCACGGTTTCAAAAGAACTTGGTGCTGCTAAGTACTAAGTGACACAGGATGCAGGTAGCAAATTTCTAGCTAATGTGGAAATCATGCACCCCATTTCACCTCTCCCCTCTGTTCTCCGTTCCCATTTGCCCTCTTGGAGCTCTGCACGCCTCCATCCTTACAGGTAATTCAGGGAAGCTGTAGCACCTTCCAAGTATCATGGAGTAAAGCCCATCAGCTCTTCTTGAAGCTGCCCAAAAACGTTTCTGTTTTGAAAAAAAAGGGTTTCCAATTGAAAAATGCTGTTGCAACTAAATTAACTTGTATTTCATTAAGTTCTGGCTATATTATTGTTTTTGTTTATCCGGGGAAAAAAAGGAGAGCTTCCCATTTCAACACTCACAATAGTTTGAGTTTTTCATTTTGAAATAACTTTTCTTATGAAATGTTGAAATGTATCAAAGTAAAATGCATCAAGTGACCCCAAATATTTATGAAAAATCCATTGCCTACTGATTTGATCTGATAAACCACAGGAGATTAATTAGTCTTGGTCATGTGACTTTTCAAGCACTAAACATGGCTGAAGGGGTTTTGCTTTTTGTAATGTAAGCCTGTATTTTCATGCATTTATATAAAATATATAACATATAGGGGAATTTGTTACATGGTACCATTTACCACTGGTATGATTATTTTACCCAAAATAAGAAAATCTCCATTTCACCAAGAGCTATAAGGCTATTTTCATAATGAGAATAATTCAATGTAATTTTTCATCCATTAATTCAAAACTGCTCCTTTTCAATTGCTTTAAAGTAATTTGTACAGTAATTCAAAAAATAGTATGAAAATAACCTTTATTTCCCTTCTAAGTCAGAGGGTACCACATACACACCGAGTAATCTAGACCAAAATTTTCTCTAAGATATGGACTACAATGTCTTAAAATAGACCATATGCTTTCTCTTCTGTTGTACAAAAATGAAAAAAAAGAGGACCTTCCCCCAAAGATACTCAGCATTGACTGAACTGCTCTTGTGCCCTGCTGCATCTTGAGGAGGTCTGACATATGTCCACAGGGTTTCTAGTTCCAGACAAATGTCCAGACAACTGAATCATTTAATTCTAGTGTTAAAATGAGAAGAAATTAAACTTCCATAAAACCCCCTAACCGTATCAAACTCGAATATCTTTCCTCACCCTGCTCCATTTATGCAAATACATTTATAATGTTTCATAAACCAGCAGCGTAGCAGCTTAAATGTTTAAAAATAAAACTTCTGCAGAGACATTAGCTTTAATTCTTTTCAAAGTGCCTTTTTTTTTTTTCCTATGGATTTTGTGAATTAAGGTTATATTGCGTTGGGGTTGGGATTTTTCTTTAGCCATGAATTTCTGTCCTCATTTGGCTTGCAGACAGCCCTTTCACAGTGCTGTGCTGTTGCAGGTGAGGAGCACCTGTGCCTCTGCCAGGCAGGAGCATGTGTTTGATAAGGATGTTGATGGGTCAGAGGCTGTCACCATTCATCCTAAAAAGTTATTTCTGACTAACTGCCACAATAGAAACGCACTGTAATATGGCTACCAGGTTCAGTATTGATTTCCCATCCAATATAATATCATGATTGTATATTACTTGTTTTTGCACTTTATTATTCCCTAGGATGTTAACTTTGAAGTTTTAAAAGCATTCAGTTCTACAGCTGCAATCCTTAACACATCTGCAGACTTCTATGCATCACTTTGTCACCCTCTTCTCCCCCGTGTGCTCAGCTGACCTGGTGCAGGGGAAAAACCCTTCCCGCTCACTTCATCAGGAGGTACCAACTCCTGAAACACCAAAACTTGGTTTTAAAAGATGTAGCACTATTAGAAAAGGGCTTCTTAAGAAAAAAAAAGTAAATGAGCAGCTGTTTCCCCCGGAACACCTTTACAGGGTAAGAAGAGGAAGGTTCATCGGAGAGCCCTGCGCTGGTGGGGACTTCAGGGAGCTTGACTTTGGTGTTGACTCTCAGAAGGGGCCAAACGCTCCCCGCTGGTCCCTCTCCCCTTTTGCCATCTTGTGTCCGCCTTGCCCCTCTGGACTTTGAGGTCTTTGGGACATTCTTCTGCTGAATGCTCTTATCCACCCATCAGCTGGGTTCTCCTACATGCTGCTGTGGATATCTATAGCAATCCAAGTCAATTAGAATATAAAAATGTTTAATTGAATTCTCCTTTGTTCCCTGATGATATTCAGGAGGGCAGCACATGGTACCTGCAGATGGATGGCAGCTAAACAGCCATTTAAAGCTGCAAGCAGAAGTGGAAGTTTGTTTTCATTCATTTTCTATCTCTTGTTCAGATACTGCAAAACATTTATTAATCCTCCTCCAAACCATATGCCATATGTCTAATGAGTGGTAGGTTAAGTTAATCATATAAAACCAACCAAGTATAGCAAAAAACCCATTGCAGAGTAGGTGAAAAAGCTAATACTGTAGATCTGAGTTACGTAAATAAATGAAGGAGATGAAGAATATGCAGGGTCAGGCCCTCCAGGAAGTTCAAATAAATATCGAGTCAGCTAAAATTGAGGTGCTTTCTTGTTAACTTTTGAACTGCTGGCTGGGACAACTTCACAGCTTTTGTGAAGGCGCATGCTGCAAGTATTGCTGGCCCTGCTTTGTAAGGTTTAGGAATTCTTCTCAAAGCTTAGATATAGATATTTATCCAGGACTTTATCACACAATTGCTTTAGGCTGTAAGGAACCAGTGGGAAACTGAACCCAGAGGTTTCCCAGGCTCACCTGTGGGGTATCTGAATTACTGAATGAACCCACGCTTGAGTTTTCCAGACATCTTTTACTGAAGAAGTGACATGACTGCTCATAAACTGTGATAATACAGAACATCTGAAAACTTACCAAGGAAATGCTGGAGGAATTTGGGTTTTTTTTCACCATTTTACCAGTTTTACCAGGTTGTGGTATCTGTTATGATCTTCTTGCTGGGACAGCAAATGCTGACTGTGAAAAATGAGTGTTGACAAATTCTGTGCAAATTTCTGTGCGTCGTTCAGTGCCAAGTTCTAACTTGCAACAGCTCTTCTATTCTCTACAAATTAGCCTGCAATGCTTGCCAAACTAGAGCAGTTTTGTGGCTTGTGCAAACAGGACTAGGAAGACATCATCATATTCATTTCACTTGAGCCCTAATTTGACCCAAAGATTTGATTTCCAGCTTCCATAAATTCAATATACTACTAACCCGCTCCTCCAGCTAGGCCCTTGAGTCCTTTACTCGCTGGAAATTATGCTCCTATTTAATTATAAATATTTATAAAACCTCTGTGATCTTTAAAAATGTGAGAACTATCTCGGTGTTTATAATTGTTATTAAAAATATCCCAAACCCACTAATTGAATGAATCTTTCAAATGTGAGTAATTTTTTATTTGAATTCTACATCCTTATGTATTATGTAACAATTAGTAATGATGTGATGGATAATTTTTTTGGAACAGTTCCTGATTCCATTACTCAACTACTCGATCGACCAGTAATTATGAATCATATCTTTAATTAGCTGCCGCTCTTCAGAAACATATGAAAGCCAAGGGCATAAAGTAATTGGCATAAAAGTTTTCCTAATTAATTTATCTGTCCATGTGAGTAACCGGGACTGGAGTCAGGGGAACATTTATAACTCCAGGAAGGCCAGCCCTAAAACCCAATGTCAAACGAGATTTATATTTCTGAATTATAAAAAGAACAACAACAAGCCACAAAATTACATTATCCCCAACTCCAACAATGCAGCACATAATGCGTTGTTCAGAGATGAGCAAAAACTTCTTATTGATCCAATTCATTTTCATCGTATTCTCTAGTGAGTCTTTCAAATCTCTCTGGCTATTTCCCTCATTCCACATAGTAACAGTAATCAAGCACATTAAGCAATTCATTAAACAACAGCCCCACTGACCACAGGGAGTATTACAGCTAACATTCATTAGGCAACTAGCAACTTTATTTAAGCAGAAGAGAGCTCGGGAGTGCAAGACTCAACTCTTTGTCTTTCAGGAGGAGCCTGTTGCCCACCTGGGCAGTACTGTATCTGCTTTTCACAAACTATAAAACCTTTAAGCTGGCTGGCACAGACAGTGCCTTTTTCAAGGAGCCACCTGGGAGAGAAGACAAAACGGAGCGTGTGCTGGTTTAATTCTCAGCCTGCCAAAGATTAAGTTAAAATCTGAGCTCATTGTTAAGTACGGGTTGTTAAGATTTATGCCTGATATAAAACTAAAACCTTACAGTATTGATATTTAGGTCCTATATTTTTCAGATCTGATTTCAAGAGGGCAAAAGTTGTAAAGCATCCAGGTTTGTTCATTTGAATATCCTGGCTTGCCTGGCACTTTGCAGTCCTTCATAATAACAGAGGAAAGGCTAAAACAACAATGGAAAAAAAGCCTTTCTACTAACATTCGGCCAATGTGCCTGTATGGTCTTTCTGTGCTAATTAACAAAGGATCTAAGCTTCACATTTGTTGCAAAGTCCCTGAAAAGGAGGTAATTCTTACGAGTAATTCTTACTGCTGTTCTCTTGCTTGCTTATTTATTTATTTCTTTTTTTAAGTCAGACCATATTACAGAAAGGAGGAGACAAAATCAGACAATATTACTTGGCATTACTGTTTGTATAAGGATTCCTACAGAAATCCGAGCTATTTTCTTAAAAAGTTGACACTCCTAAAGCATTAAACCAATGTTTAAGTAGCTATTTCCACAGTCTGCTCAGTGATTCCACAGAATGAATATATATGCACAAGGCTAAAAAACCCCACCTTCCCCTTCCATAGTGTTATTATTTTCTATTATTTTCTATTACTCCTATGAAAGCATAACCAAGTTTGGCACAGTTACTATTAAATCATACAATGCTTGAAATGACTTGGCTTCTTGTATGGCGTAACTTAGCATAACTCTCTTGACTTCAGAGGAACTAGATAAACCGAGAAGCTGATTCATTTTGTCACGGCCCTATTCTGGCTTTAAAAGCCTCCACTACAGTATTCATGTTATTCCCTATTGCTGGTACAGAAAGAGTATTAAACAGAATTAATGGCATTACTGATTACTGACACTTATAACTGGAGGGTAGAGTCAACCTTGTTATAATCTGACAATACATTTCTGGGGTGTTTAATTATTTGAAACCTGATGATTAAACCTGCAGACCAACTTCTCCAGAGTAACTTTTCCTGCTAGGACATCAGCTTTCTTTCTCAACCTTGTATCTCACTGGGAAAATACTAGATTCATTCTTTCTAGCTCATATGTATTGATTAAGCATTTGAGATGCTGCCATCAGTAAATAAATAAATAAATAAATAATCCCCATTTTACTCAGTATTCTGTAGCAGCAAGTATAAAACCAGAGCATGTGCCAAATCTGACAGAGCAGTGCAATGTGAGGCCCTGTGGAAACCTGGGCTCAAGGCTCACTTCCGTCTTGCTCTCTGGGATGACATGGCCAGAAACATGGGAAGAAGTAGGAGGGTCTTTGGCAGAAATATGATGTTTGTCCCCTCTGAATGGACCCGTCCCTGGGGGGTGAGAGTCTCCCACTGAGGAGAAACCATGGGGCAAACTTATTGCCCTACATTAAGGACGATGAAGCTTGACAAGGGATGGGGCTTAATCCCAGAAACTAGCTGGGGAGGTCGCTTGAACCTGCTTGTAGGAAAGGGTGTCAAGAGGCAGACAGGTGGTGGGCCAAAATGCTGGTATGAAAATGAGCTCCAGCACGTGGTGTGGGCTGATGGGAGAGCACCAATATCACACACAGGCTGTCGGGCCCCACTGCCTCCTGTGCCCCGCCGCTCACAAGCACTATTGTTCATAAGAAACCATCAGAAAATAAGACATTTATCTCACTCAGACATCTTGACAGCCTTGTGAGCAGAATGCATTTGGTTGTATGACTAAATATTTTGGGATAACATGAACCCTGGGTCCACGTTTCTGGCCAGGCAATTCAGAGCCCATACAATAGCCGAAGCTCTAACATTGTTATGAGATTTAAAGGGCAAAGAGGGTATCGTGCTCTTTCACGACACAGAGCCTGCGATTTCAACTGTCAAACTACCCTTGTAAAACAGAGCTAGTGACTTATTTTATCAGCAACAGAAAGTATTACAAAAATTGTATCTAACATATACAGTTGACTGCTTGTATTTTCTGTACTCAGTTCCGATACCGGCATATAAATGCATTTGTACAAAGGCGGAGAGTTTATTATATATGATATGGCACTGAAATATCAGTTTTATCCTTCCTGTAAAAACTGGGGCCATAACTCATGACAGGTGCAGCCTCCAGATGCCAACAGTGCTATTGGTTTCAGGGCCAGGACCAGGAAGACACAGATAATTTTGCTAATTCCCTCCATTATATTATTATATTCTTACCTGCAGTGTGAGACAGCTTATCATGGAATCATTAGAGTGAAAATGCATGTTTAATGTTATATTACCAAAAATTAGATGTGTGCTGCAACTCTAGCACCTTTCAAACATTATGTGTTATACACTGAACTCTGGGAGAATGCAAAGTGTTTGTTTTATTTTTATTTATTTTTGGTATCTGGAATGTTTGAAGACCATTGTCATGGTTTAACCCTGGCAGCACCTAAATACCACGCAGCCGCTCGCTCACCCCCCTGCTCCGGTGGGATGGGGGAGAGAATCGGGAGGGCACGAGTAGGAAAACTCGCGGGTTGAGATAAAAACAGCTTAATAATTGAAATAAAACAAAGTAGAACAGTAATAGTAACAGTGATAACAACAACAGTATACAAAGCAGGCGATGCACAACGCAATTGCTCACCACCCGCCGAACCGAATGAGAGCCTGGGACCCAGTGCCCCCCCCGCCTTAGTTTTTATACTGAGCATGACGTTACATGGTATGGAATACCCCATTGGCCAGCTGGGTCAACCACCCCRGCTATGCTCCCCCCGCCAGCTTCCCATGCACCTGGCAGGGCATGGGAGGCCGAAAAGTGCCCGGTGCAAGCACCACCCAGCAACACACAAACCATCAATGGGCCATCAACGCTCCTATTATACCAAACCCAAAACACAGCACACACACCCCCAGCTACTGGAAAGAAAGTTAACTCTGTCCCAGCCAGAACCAGGACAATATCCACCCCTTATTCTATACCATCT